>JAZDUH010000289.1:1482500-2017500 GCA_036419115.1 Scarus forsteni
CGTCTGAACGCAGGAGAATTCTAAAACGCAAAGGATCTGAAGTCTGTAACCTGACTCTGAGTGGATGCCTTATTAGTAAACAGAATTATTCCAGTCACTGAAACACTGATTCTTAAGTAGCCCATAATGTGTGTTGAATGTTGATGGATCAATGTGTTGATGTGAATATTTCATGATAAATCATTGCGCTTTACATTTGTTCTTCATTTCCGCTAATTCATGCTGTTCAGTGTCAGCGGGCTTGTTTTGATGATGAAGGTCACCTCCATCAAAACACTCATCAAGAGCTTTTACCTGCATTCACGTCAATCCAAAGAGGCGGCGGTGGAAAATGATGTGAAATCTGTAATAAATCATACGGCCTGATGCATCGGCTGTGTTTGAACCGTAGCACCACAGGATCATCGCTCTGCTTATCTGCACTGACCCGTCCACTGACCCAATGTTCTGGCCCCTCCCCCTCGCTCCACACCTCCCTCTATCACTTCATCCTTTCCTTAACTAATCTATCTTCCCCTGGCTCCTCTCCTTTGATCCCCCAGCGTGTGAGGAGTCCCATTTCCTCTGCCCTCCATTTTGCTTTTTTTCTTTCAGCCACTCCTTTGTCTCTTCGCCTGAAAATCTCACACCCGAGTCAAGTAATTTCATTTTCTCTGTCTCTGATCCTTTTATTTCTGATTCATCTTTATTCTTTCAAGATATTTCTTTTTATTCGGTACAGTGAAAGGAGAAGATCAGGGACAGGGACAGCGTGAAGATAAAGTCCAAGTCGGTTTTCAACCCAGGACTAGGCAACAAAGTCAAGGGTCAGTGAGCAATGTACCATAAAATACCAATTAATCACCGGTTTCCAAATAAACGCAGAGTGTAGCAGTACATTTTGACAAATAGTGTAATTTATTCAGCGCAGCCTATGAGCTATGGTCAAAGTTACAGAACACACATGCGAACGCTGAGCTCACAGCTGACAGTTCATGCTTGAAAAGGAACATAAGACTGAACATTAAAGGGACAGTTCAGTTTTTTTGAAGCGGGGTTGTATGAGCTCCATCCGGCCACTAAGTACATTAGATACAGAAAGTTCTCTCTAGTTAGAAAGTTCTCTCCTTTCCCTCAGTAAGCCACAGTCTGTAACCGTCGGAGATGAAAAAAGGCGCTAAGTGGAAAGTACCGTACCAAATACAAAGGGTATTTTCTCTGTCTACAAGAACTCAAATCAAAAAGTAATACCACAGTTTAAGAGTACATTACATATGATTATTTCTAAGTGCATTGACATTTCAGAAATAAAACAGTTTATCCGGACCTAAGCCAACTCACGTTGTGTGTCCCTCCGCTAAATCACTCCGCCGTAGTTAGCTAGCGGCCTCAGAGACTGTTTTACACTAATTGAAAGCACATTATATGACAAATATTTCTGAGATGGGTTTTTGTGATGCTTCCCTTGATGCAGAAACAGATGTGCATCATGGAGAACTCAACTTTCACCATATTCCTCTGCCTAACAAGGGCATGCGGTTACACAGCGCAGCGAATGCATCTCTCCTTACAGTCTGTGTCTTACTGAGGGAGAGGAGAGAACTTTCTACTGTATCTAATGTACTTAGTGGCCATATGGAGCTCATACAACCCCACTTCAAAAAAACTGTACTATCCCTTTTAACAGTCCACATGGTTTATTTGTTTCTCTGGATGTCCTGTCAGCTCACTTCTCCTCCCTCTCTAGGTCAACAAACGGCACGTTGGTGTACGGCGCTCTGTTTCACAACAGTGCAGTTACACTCAACGACCACAGAGGGCACTAGAGCGCCAAAAGCTGGAATTTTACACACTAGGGCTTCACAAATCCAAAGAAGGCGTTGGCACTGCCGCTGCAGGTTATTTGCCCTTATCGTCAGGAGGTTGGACACATCAGTTAGCAGTACAGTGCTGCTTATGTCCATGGCCCCAGTGCAGCAGCAAAACAGAAGTAAGACCTTAACTTAACTACTTACAACTGGTAAGGTAGTTCCTTACCAGTTTTAAGAGTGTTCAGAGATCTGAGTTGAAAGAAGGAGACAAGAGTATAACTACTGTACTGTAATCTTGCTGTAAGGGTGATATTCATAGTGGTGTAATGAATAATTTGATTACATTTACCATATTTTGTCGTTTCTTGCTAAGCAAGACTTTTGTGGGAAAGAAATTAAACGCTTGTTCCAAATAGTCGCCTGGTCCCAAATAAATGCCTGGTCTGCTCAGTGATTGAAACAAATAAACGCCCCGGCCGTTATATGGTATTTTACAGTAAATGAGAATTCATCCAGTTTTATTGATACTAATCCCATTAACAATTTTGCTCATCTATATGATTCATTAATAGATTTCTGTGGATTTTCTGAGAAGCAAAAGTTGGCCTACACAGCTTTTTGGGGCAGCAACTGTGTTTCCACTTCTTGAAAGTTTTGCAGGAAGCATCTGTTGGTCCAAAATAAGCCATATTGTGTTTACTACTGCCTTTGATTACAACTAGAATTGGTTATTGTTTCCAATTCTTACCTGACATCTGGTGTATAACACATTCACTTTTCTTGCCTCTCTTGTGAGGCAGATGTGACCAATAGGATGCCTTGATGAAACAACCCCGAAACTTTTTTAGAACCACAGACAAGAATGAGGTGAGAGAACAGGCTCTGTCATCGACCCACATCCGCCACAAGATTATAAAACTCTCTTTCCTGTGCTTGTTTCACTCACATAGAGTGCACATCAGACCACAAAGGCATTTTACTTGTGGGATGACACCCGTGTGTGTGTGAGTTTTGCATCAGCCACAGAAACTCTCCTGGTTTGTACAGAAGGCTTCCATTCTGCAGGTTTCATAGGCTGGTTATTCAGTGAATCAGGTCACATGTGAAAAAAAAAAGATTTACTGAGGCTTTATTGAGGTTTACTAAACATTCTATTCATCATTTGCAGACATGTGGCTTAGAGGTTGTCAACACAGACAAATTTAGGCATATCTGTCAAGCTTAAACTCATCAATATTAAATCCACACTGATGTGTGACCTAAAAAACACATTTTTCTTGTTAATATTATAATCATTATGGATATTGACTTTTCTGTGCCATCACTTAACAATTATGTTGTCCTGTGTCAAAATAAATGAGTAGCTTTAACAGTGCTCTGAAGTTAACACTGTTACTGCAATAATTTTGACAGCACTAATAACTGTTTTGAATCTTTATGTAACGCTTCTTGTTGAATGTTACACACTAATTTCTACATATTTCAGACATATTTCTAACATTATTATCACAGATTTCATTTTGATTATCCATATTTGATCACTATCTGCTATGGATGCAACGAAATTTTGTGCCACGAAATTTCGCGAAATAAAACATTACAAAATAAAATACAAAACAAACGCGAAGAGGCGCTGGTGACTTTTTACCCTCCTTGCCTACCGGAGCAAAACACTGGCTTCAGAATGGAGGAAGACAAGGTCGAGGAATTAGCTGATGCTCCTTCGTCGAATAAATCGGTTGTGAGGACCTATTTTGGCTTCCCATGTAAAAGACGAGAGAACAATGAGAAGTTTGTGGCCAAAACGACAACCGTGTGCAAAATATGCCGCTACAGTTCGCCGTTTACTGCGGCGAGTACAACCACTAACTACTTTGAACTGGAGACAGGCAGCAACTGTATGTTTGTGTAAGTCTGCATAAAAAACAATATTTTATTTTTACATCTACTGTTGAGTTGACAGAATTTGATCATACTTGAAGATCAGAAGTATATGCACTGTTATAGGCTAAATATTATAGTTCACAGTTCAGACATTTATAGGTCTAAACTGCAGCTCTGAGGACTGCTATTTGTTTTCCTTTTCATTCAAGAATGTACTTATCCTGATTGTTACAATAACAAAGCACTTTTTATTGAGATTTGATGTTTGTATTTTCACTGTAGTCTAAATCAGGGGAAATTTTTTTTGTTTTTTTCAAAGAGTATTTATTTTGTACTGATGCAGCAATATTTTTGTATGTCTGCATTAGGAAGAAAATAAAGAAAATTAGATTTTTGCACAACTTCCTACTTTTGGGGATTTTCTATAATCTATATTTTATATTGTGAGTATTTCGTATCGTGGGCCCTGTTTCATATTTCGTATAGTTTCGTGAGTTTACCATTTTGTTACACCCCTGTTATCTACTGTATTTAAATGTAGCAAGAGAAATGTATTTTATTATTGTTGAGTCAGATCTTTTAGTGAAAATAAGGTCTACGCTAGTGGTCTACGATATTAAATCGTGAAGGATTATAACGTGGGGATGATCTCATAAAGCAGAAAGATCGTCAGATCGTCTGTGTGGGCACAGAGACTTTGACGCACACCCGACTAACCAATTGTAGCACATTATGCGCTGTGCATGGTGGGATCTCTTGTTTGGTTAGCATTAGCATGAAGTCATGGCGGAAAGAGAAAAGGAGATAAAAGCTTGAAGATGTCTGAACAAAAATCTGTTCTAAAGCAGCTGTATTATTCACTCAGATTATAGACATTGCAGTTAGATAACATTTGTTCTAAATTGTTGCGCTTTAAGAGATAACCTGTTACTTAAGTTTGCATTTATATTCGACCCTTTTCAATGAGCTATTTGGTGTGTTTGGTTTTTATGTTACAGAAGTGCACTTTATTGTTGTTCATTACCTTTTATGTTTACACTTATTGCACATTTTTACAAAAACTGCACTATTCAAATTAAAACCTGTTCAGAAAGTTTCTTTGGCTTAAATTGTCTTTTTTTTCTTTTAGGGTTTTACATGTTTTATATGTTAAACATAAGGAAAAAAATGGTCAAACATGCAAATAAGTCTAGAAAAATCAACGTAAAAAAGAACTGTGATAAAATCCTGATTTTATTTTTAAAAAATCGTGATATGATATTTTTGCCATATCGCCCACCCCTAGTCTGGCCTTATTTTTGAGAAAGGGACAACATGTTGTTGGAGGGCCTTAGGGATTAATTAACTGCCACTTTTCAATCACCTTATAATCGCCCCATCCCTCGCTCCAATCTTTAGCCTTTGAATTGTTGGCAGAGCACACGACCAGACTAAATGAGTCATGCACACAAGTGACGGGGAGTTTCATGTAATGGTGGAGAAAAACCTCAGGATTTGGTGAAGGAGTTGAGGTAATGAGGGAATATCCTGAAGGGTAAAAGGTAAAACCATGTTTTTTAGTGAATACTATCTACACTCTCCTCATCATCATCATCATCATGTAAGTAACCAACATTTTCAACCATAGATAAACTTTACTGCCAATGAAACCTGCACAGAGCAAGTTTGCATGTTATTCTACCAAACTGTAACTTCTGCTTCACGCCACAGTCTCTTTCAGATCTGTAACTTGTCTCTCTTTCGGTTGAACCAGTTAAACTTTTCCTCCGACATTGTCTGTAAAGAAAAACTCCTGATTTGACTCACCCTCGATGCATTTCTGCTGAATCAAATTATCTGCTCCAGTTCAGCCTGACTGCAGGACCTGGCCTGATTTAATCTGTTCTTCTCTGCACTAACTTCATCCCCTCCTCCTGAACTCTCCCTCTGTCCCCCTCCTGTGCCCCTCCACCTTCTTCTCATCCTGTCTTCTGATTGTCCTCTTCATCACCCCAACCCCAGACCCACTTCCTCTTTGATCTACTCAATTGTAGCTCTCTATTTCTACATCTCCACTTTCCCCCATATAGATAAATTCAGTTTAAACAACACTTTAACACATCTTCTTCTTCTGACTGTTTCTCTTTCATCTTCTCCTCCTTGGTTTGTATTTTCATCGCCCACAGCTGCTGCAGCCAATCATTGTGTTGTAAAACCTTCAACCGACTGTCTGATCAGTAATAAAAACACTTTATGCAGCCATTGGCAAGTTTATTGGATGCACCAAGTCAACTAATTTGTTAACTAAATGCTAACTGGCCAGTTGCGTGGCGGCCACTCAATGCATTCTGGCATGCAGACCTGCTGAAGTCCAAATTGAGTACCAGCATGGACGTGGATGGTGATTCTAGTGATTTTGAACATGGCATCATTGGTGGTGCCAGGACTGCTACTGCTGATCTACTGGGATTTTCATGCACAGACGTTTTATGTTCAGTGGTGGACAAAGTACTCAATGCCAGTACTTCAGTCAAAGTATCGATACTCATGTTCAAATACTACTCCAATACAAGTGAAAGTTGCTCAGTCAAATTTTTACTAAAGTTAAATTTTTCCTGTTGACCTTACAGAACATAATGACTGAAACAATCTACAGAATGCACTGACCTGCTTATAGATCATGTAGGATAAAGAGTTTGAAAATATGCTACAAAGCCCATGGAAATGCATTCTGAAACACTAGTGAATCAACAAAAGGACAACCATTGCCATTTTCTTTTTTTTTTTTTTTTTTCAAATCCCCCCTTCAGATATGGCCATGGGTGCTCTGGTGTGGAATTGTCGTCTTTATCTGCCATAGTAGCCATCATAACTGCCAAGACAAACCGTAACCACCAGTGTTAGCTCACCCTTTACCTGCCCGATCGCACTTCTTCTTCTTCTTCGTTGTTTAATGGCGGTTGGCAAACCAACTCAAAAGTGCATTCCCGCCACCAACTGGACTGCACAAAGTATAGATAACACCATTTGAACAAATCACATTTTAGAAGAGAAAATAAATTTCATCCGCTGACTTCATACCTGTACCTAAAAGTAATGAGTAACGAGGCCATTTATAGAAATGTAGTGGAGTTAAAAGTAGAATATTTGTCTTTTAAATGTAGTGAAGTAAAAGTCATAAGTTCCAAAAAAAAAAAAAAAACTCAAGTAAAGTATAGATACTCAAAAAATGTACTTAAGTACAGTACTCAAGTAAATCTACTTTGTTCCTGTCCACCCCTGTTTATGTTTATAAGAAAAATGATGCAATTTCCTGCATTTAAAGGCAGTTTAATCTGTTTGATCTATGCCCGACCTGTCCACAGGTTTGTATGCTCAGTCAGCAATTCCAAGAGTGATATTGGGTGGTATTTGTCAAGTACACCATATGTGACCTAAAGAATGTCTTTTCTCATCATAAACACAGGTCTGATCACCACTACAGCAGTTTTACCAGAACTGAAAGCTCGATTCAAGTTTGTAAGGTAAAGAGAAATACTTCAAAGTATAATCAAAGTACATGTTGGGAGAAACAGTTGGACCAAACCACTGTGAGGATCGCGGGGAGGGGGGACTGAATCTTTAAAAACTTTGAATTGTCAAACAATATGTTTTTTAGAAGCATAGCTTGTAAGTACATAGGAATCATGTACTGACTTGAAAAATGCCCAAAATGATGGTAAAAGTGGGTGAGTCCAATATTATTGGACTTGTCCCACTTAGTTATAATGGTTGCCACGCCCATGCCAGTGGGTGTATTAACCTCACTCAGACCCAAATGCACAAATGCCTTGAATGCTGCAGTTTCACCACCAGGCTGTGGTCCCAAAATCAGACAGAGGAAATGTTTTTTGTTCAGGGTTTAACAAACAGGTAAATGCTAAGCAGAGCAGAGGTTGTGTTGTCCTCTGCCTTAAGATCACCATGAGGTAGAGTGGGTTTTCTTCACAGGCCCCCCACCTCTTATGGCCCTTTCCACTAGCACGCCTTGGCCCTACTCTACTCGGCCCTGCTTGATTTGCAGCGTGTTTCCACTAGCCCAGTACTTCCTAAAACAAGCTAGTTTTAGTACCTACTCCGCTCTGGTTTCAAGCTAGCTGAGTCGATACTATAAGATGACGTCACCGACTGCCAGCTACTGATTAGTCAGACAATGTTGTCATTGATGAGTCATGAGCGCAACGACCTAGCATGCTAGGGGTAGCTACCATTAGCTTACCCTCATATGTCTTTTCTTTGCAGCTGGATTGCTCTCGTCCTCGGCTTTATTCTGTTGTTTAGCTTCCAAAACTCTCCTGTGCTTCTCAAGGGGTATTTCTTTCTGCCACCTGCAGCCTTCTTCTGCTTTCCTTTTTTACTCGCTTTGTGACAAAAAGCCACCGATTGTTGTGTCGCACTCAAGATGACGTCACCGCAGTGCCGCTCAGCTGTTTGCAGCGACACTGCACCCCGTTGGGCAGGCGACTGGGGCTAATGGAAAAGCAGCACAAGGCGAGTAAAGTAGAGCCGGGTAGAGTCGAGTAGAGTAGATTGGAAAAGGGTCATTAGTTGTACCAAAGAAGAGCCCCCACCGACCAATTAACCTTTATGAAAACATACGCTACATTAGGCTGCAGAATGGTGAGAACTGCAGAAAAGTCATTACACAGCAGTGAAATCAACTAGTTAACTAAGGAGCACAACCCTTACCAGGGTAAAATAAAACACAGCTTAACATATAGTGAAATTCAGGGACTGCATTTTTTTCTTACTCTTTGTAGATACAGATAAACCACAACCGTCTAACCAGTCTGTGAATTAATCAGTTCAACAACTGATTTGCACATTTATCCCTGAGTTAAAGCTAAGAAGGTGTTGAGGTTGGCATATATCCTTCAGTACAAGTGTTAAAGTGCCTGTATCAGTGGCAGCGACCAGTTGTCAGCAGTCTGACCCTTGTACTTTTCAGCCAGGAGGGCTTTTGTTCCCGGTGTAAGGCCTGTCAGGCTGCCAATCACCATCACACCTCCTTCTGCTGTGGGCTGATTCTGTCAAGAGCTTACCCCCCCTAAAGACCGGCTAGTCAGCTTTCTGAGCAGCTTAAATAATACAGAACAAGCTTTTCACCCTGAAATTGAAAATGTTGGTGTCATTGTCTTAGTAATTATTCACAAGAACACACTCCATACATATTCTACCCCCATTCGTAAGGGGAACGTCACTGAGAATGTGCCAGACTGCTTGTTTTACACTAAAACCAGGTCCACTCATGCATACATACAAAATAATTAAAGTACTTACTTCAGGTCCTGGAAGGGTTCTGCCCGTACATGTGACGTCTCCACAGAATGACTGAACACCACGCCTTCGTTCCCTGAGGAGAGGGAACGAGAGGATGAAAGGAGGGCACAGAAAAGACTTATCTTTTGTATTAAAGGCTGCACAGTGTTGCATCATGTGTCTGTTCTTGAAACAGATGCTTAAAATGCAAGACGCAGAGCCTGAATCTGCTGTGTGTTAAATAAAATAAGCACAGAACATTTCCACTCACTATACCTACATTTACATTTGGACAGTGGTGTTGAAGGGCCTGCAGAGTTAAGGGCATAGTTTTACTCTATAAGTAGTCAGTATTCAGAAGAAGCCTAAGACCCAGTACAAACCAGTTGGAGAATAGCAGGCCATGCCTTCCCCACCCTTAACAACTCAACATTATTACCTCCACCAAGGAGGTTATGTTTTCTCTGGAGTCTGTCTGTTTGTTTGCTAGCAAGATAATTCAAAAACAACTGGATGGATTTACATGAAAATTCTACCAGAGGTGTGGTTTCGTCCTCGGAAAACGCTGTTCTGATCCGATACAGATTGATGTCTCAAAAAAAAAAATCACTGAATTTTCTGATGGCAAATCCCATTCATTTACATCATTATGGGATATTTACTTTGTTTGCATACTGACGTCAACCTGACGTTTTTCAAGCCTATTTCACTACATTTCCCAGCTCCCCTTGCAATGCCGGCGGAGAAGTTCCGCTAACACAATGGCTAATGGTGCATTCCAGTTGTTGTCGGAAGTCGGAATGTTCGAGTTCCAAGTAGGAAACTGCAACTGGAACACCCCCCGAGGTCGGAATTTCCTACTGGGAACTCGGGAGAACCTCGCCACCCCCAAGTTAACAACGGAAGATGGCAGCCCCCAGTGTAAACGGTTATTTAGCCCCTGTAATAATCCATTTATTTGCACTACTTACTAGTGTGTGTCGCTCTAGATCAGCTGTATACATAGTATTGTTAGACTTATAAATGCTGCCATAGTGATAATCCCATTCTTCATGTGATATTTGTGAATAACAACGCAGGGCATGCTAACAACAGCTAACAATAGCCTGGTAGATCAGTTTGTTTTCTTCCGACTTCAACTGGAACGCCGGTAAGTCGGAGATGATGTCACTCCCAGTTCCCGGTTCCCAGTTCCGAGGTTAATGGAACGCAGCATAACAATAGCCTGGTAGAGCGGCATGTTTTTTTTTCCAGCTTTGGAAATGGAATGCTTATAACGGAGTGATCACGTCATTCACACTCCCCTCTTCACAGTTCCAATGTAAATGGAACGCAGCATTCTTCTCATGGACAGACATGAGCAGGCACATTGCTTCCCAGTTGGAGCGGAAAAGCCACTGCTGTAACTGAGCTGCTTGGCGCTCAGAGTGCTTTTCTAGTTCTGAATGATTAAGATGTGGAGTTGCTCAGTGGTATCACTCTTGTGTCTGACCCCTGAACAACAGCCAGGCAAAACAACAATGAGAAAACCAAGAATGAAGAGAAAACGTGGCACATCACCACGTCATCTCTTGCTCTCGGAGGTATAGATATGCACATATGTTCACAATCACTATCTTCCTTCACACATTACCTTTAAATTCCTTTTCTTTGTCATCTTTTGATTATGGTTGAATATTGCTACAGTTCAACAACACACTCAAGCAGGCTGCCATGCTGAATGTTCTTGCTGGCTGACAAGCACGCCGCTGAAAAAATCAACCATGAAATAAAAAAAGCACTTTTCCATGAGGCAAAATAACATCACCCTTGTGAAAGCTTGCATTGACTGGCTTGACCAATTAATTGTTCAACAAAAGTGTGCTTGGTGTGGATCTGTACACAACAAGATGGAAGAAGTGAAGTTTCTATATGCCAGAATATAAAAATTCATTAAAAACACCTGTGATTCTATGAAAAGAACAGATCCAATTGCTATCCTTTTTTGTTTTATAGTTCAAATATAGATTTTACTTATTAAAAAAAAAATCCTTTGTATTAAAAAAGAAAATGTGTCTGGTGAACAACAGCTTAATCTTGGTTTTCATTTCTAAAA
Source organism: Scarus forsteni (assembly GCA_036419115.1). Classification (NCBI taxonomy): domain Eukaryota; kingdom Metazoa; phylum Chordata; class Actinopteri; order Labriformes; family Labridae; genus Scarus; species Scarus forsteni. The sequence continues at coordinate 1,493,547 of JAZDUH010000289.1, forward strand.
GGGACTATCCACACTGTTATCAGTACAATATCCAAAAGCTGATATATGGGATGGAATGGGGTTGTGTAGGTTCCCATTGCATATGTGAAGGCACCTTTGATGCTGAACAGTTCATACAGTTTTGAAATAACATATGGCTATCTTGTACATCTATGTCAACAGGCTGACATTTTTTGTGTCTGTTATTTGTTGTTTTGGCTGATGCAACAAAGTAATATAATGTCTACTGAATGTGCTAAATGAACCATATCTTTTAACAAAGCAAGTCGATACATTTTGGCTGAAGTAGGATGTCTTATGTGCCCCCTTTATCATGTTACAGTGCCCCCTACAGGAGGTTCCCGTGCAAGTAAAGGTATTCTCGTTACTATGAAGTCAGTTTGCACCAGGTGTATAAGTAGCTTTTATTTTGCATGCTTAGTACTGCCTCAAATGGGATATTGTTGGAGACAACATTCCAAACCGCCCTAATTTCCAAACTCTGGTTACAGCCCTGGTCTGGACTGGTACCTGCACTCTTTAACCCTGAAGCCATGCTGTTGTACCATATGCAGAATGTGTATCTGCAGTGTCTTGCTGAAATAAGCAGGGACATCCCTGATGCTTGATGGCAGCACCTGTTGATCCAAAACAACATGTTCCTTTCAGCATTAAAGGTGCAGTGTGTAGAATGTGGCATTTTATACATCCACCGCATTTCGCCAAACAGAAACAGTGAATATAGGAGTTATATGTTTCTATTACAGAGTACAATCATCCCCATAAAACGTTTGTTTTATTTTTATTTAGTTAGAAAAATCTTCATAAAAAAATTACATTACCGCGGGCCACTGTTTCGTGTAGCCGACATATTGATCCGCCGTGTTGTCTACGGGTGGTTTTTAGGGACAAAAAGAACAGAACGCGAATCTGTCCTCCGGTTCTGAAACTACCTGGAATGCAGGCGAAGAAGAGGAGAGGATGGCAGTGGATGCATAGAAAGTTATTACTCTGTCCTAGGGATTCAAACTGCATGTATAAACACACACACAACAGAAATTGTGTGCAGTGTTCAGGATCCCTTTTGGTCTTCACAGAATTCCGTTGCTCAGCGACGTGACGCTTTGGCTACGGTTAGGTTCATTCTAGAATCTGAACGCTAGATGTCGCTAAAATGCCAAATTCTACACACTGCACCTTTAAGGTTCCTTCACAGATGTGCAAGTTACCCATGCCATGGACACTAACACATGGTCCTTTTTTGTCTTCAGCCTGGAAAACCTAGAAAATGCAATTGTTAAACTTTTATGATTTGATCAGTTCTTCCAAATCTTCCACTAGTTCACAAAATTTTGAGACATCAGGCTCCTCAGGTGCTCAGTGGCCTTGTGGTTCCACTTAGAGTAACAGGGTCTGCAACAAGTAGAGCAGCTAATGGAGACTGTAATATATCCTGTGTTTAATCTTCTCTCAGACAAACTGCTTTATGTCCTCGTGTTCAATACGTGGAGCACCTTACCTTCAGAACTTTAACTGGATCCAGATCAAAACCTTTTAAAACTCAAAGTGAAACAGTTTCTAGGGAGTGCTCAGTCTTGTAGTCATGAATCATCATGTGTATTTTGTTTTATTCTGTAGTTTGCATTGATCTGTTTTTTGTTTGTTGGCTGTTGCTTATACAGTATTTATCGTGTTTTCTGTGTGCAAAGGACCATCTGGGGATGGGCACTGCAAAGTGGCTCAGGCTATGAATGCTGTAGCGTGGAAACATTCTCCTGCCTCATAATGTCCCTGAACAAATAAACTTTATGTAAAATAATGAATTCCAGGGTCAGTGAGAGTTCAGATTCAGTGTGGATAGGCTGGCCTTGGTGTTATAGGATCCTTAGCTTTTAGTGAGACTCAGAAATAGAGCTTGTTCTGTAAACTTGTGCACATGGCACTGATGTGGAGATGAGACTGTTTGACTTACATATTGCTAACAGGAGTTTATTTCCTGTCACACTGTGTTATGCTTTTGATGTGTTGATAAAAATGTCACCTGGAGGGGATTATATTTCCCTCCACACATATTTATCTGATGCAGAATAGCTGCACAGCACAATATAATATTCCATTGGCCAGGGTGTGATGCAGTGTTTAACCCCCCATGTGCAGCAGCCACCCCCGCTTTAGCCTGCAGCCTGGAACAGATGCTTGGAGGGAGTGCTGGTCGTGACACCTCCTGAGGCTAAGGATGCATGTTGGGAAATTCAGCACTGCTATATAATTATATTCTGCAGAAGAAAACTCAGCTCACTGGAGGAGAGCGTCAGATTCTGAAGACAAAGATATTAGAGAGCTTTCTTTAAATCCAAGGCAGCATGTTTTTCAAGGAGTGCAGTACAGCTGCTGATGTTTTTATTCCAAGGTCTAACGAACAATGTGTGTTTGTTTGTACAACAGCTAACAACAAAAACGCTCAAAGGTGGAGAGCATTCCCAACCGCCTTACCTTCATAAACAACACACACAGTCAATGTGACAAATGTCTGATTTGTACTCTGCACAATGTTTCTGTCTCTTTTAGCTCCAGACAATAGTTTTCAAACTTTTGACTTTGTTACATTTGGTTTAGCTTCTGTGTATTTCCAATATTAGAAGACACTGTCCTTGTCACTCTGCTGTGTTCAGGAACCATTGATCAGTCCATCACAGTCTTTTGTTGATACTGACTGTGAATAATCACATCACTCCCTCTTCCTGATGTAATGAATCAAATGTCTTTTTAACAGAATTAATAGGATATTGAATTAAAAGTTTTGTGTCTTTTAAGGAAATAATAATACTTTCATGACCAGTGTTGGGCAACTACTTTAATAAAACTAATTACTTATATCTGCTAGTTACTTTCCCAAAAAGTAATTGAATATACTAACTGAATTACTCCATCACAAATGTAATTAGTTACCAGGTAAAGTAACTGATGTGTTTCTTTTTTGAAAAAGCGTTTGCTGTGTGAACCTTGTTGTTACCTGGCCTGGCTGACATCATCAGGGGAGTTCTCTGTGTTTTTGGTCACTAGATTTCAGATTTACTAACAACAGACAAGCACTTTGCTTTAGGACATAATGTACACTTCACATGTGTGTTCTTGTCTTTTATTTCTTGTACTTCCATCCTGAAAACGGCAGTTTTAACTTCACAGACCACTCAGGACTCCCATTGCTGCAGCTAGCCGAGTTGCCAGATTTTTCAATTGAAATAAGCATTTTAAAAGAGAGAAATCTAGATGAAGCGTGCTTTAATTTTAATTCATCTTATATTTCAATTTCAAAGTCATATTTCTTCTTTTTGTCTCTTAATTTACTTATTCAACATCCTTTTGTCTGGAGGTGAAACATCCTTTTCTTTATACAGAAGTGAAGCGAGGGGCTGCTGGTATTTGTACAGTAACTCCGTTATTGCTGAACAGTCTGTCTAACCTTGATTTTTGTAACCAAAAAGACATGTCAGGTTTTCATCTAAGTTTTATTTTAATCCTCTACAGCTTTAACATGGTGAAAACAGTCCTCGCTACATTAGAAATATATTTAACTCTCGCCATGAGGATTTATGTCAGTGGAAACACCCTTTTTACGGTAAAATATACATTTCTGTTAGGGTGGGATAAAATCATTTTAATAACCTATGAATTGGATTGATGATTGATCATGCACCAGATTCCTCCTGGGTTTGGGGGCACATCAAGTGAGCTACTGCACTATAGGAACAAGTTAAACTGCAGCCTACAACTCCCAATATACACATGCCAGTAAGGAAAAGAAGAAGCCAAATGTCACTTGTATTAAGTGGACCTGGCAACTCTGGCATTTAGTTTTCTGGTCTGTCTGTCAGCAGTGCAACTCCTGTCTGTGTCTGACTGAGTGAGGCAGGTCTGTTAACAGCTGCTTGACATCAGTGCAAAGTAACGCCACATTTCACTGTTAGTAATAGTAACAGAGTTTTAACTTTTGAAATAGTAATTATCTGCATTGCCTGTTACTAAGAAAAAGTAATGGTTACCACATTCAAATAATTTGACTCCAAAGACAAGATATTCAAACTGATTAAATTATATCTTCTTTTTTTTAAGTACTCATTTTGAATTTAATGTCAACCACACATTTAAAAAAAAAGTGACAGGGCTGTGTTAACCACTGTTACATCACCTGCCCTTTGTTTTTGTTTTTTTTTGTGAACTAAGGACATAAACTGTTGAAGCTTTGAGGAATTTTTTCCACACTCTTGCTCAATGTTCAACTTCAGTTGATCAACAGTCCTGGGTCCTGGTTGATGTATTTAGCACCTCTGACCATGCCACACATTTTTAGTGGAGACAATGTCTGGAATTCAGACGAATCAGTCTAATACCTGCACTCTTTTACTCTGAATCCACGCTGTTGTAACACGAGCAGATTGTGTCTTCGTTGTCTTGTTGAAATAAGCAGGGATGTGTCTGTTGATTGGATGGCAGCATATGTTGCCACAATACCTGTATGAACCTTTCATCATTATTGGAACCTTCACAGATGTGCAAGTTACCCATGCCATGGGCATTAACATATCCTCATATCATCACAGATGCTGTCTTTTGACCCTTGCTCTAATAACAGTCTGGATGGTCCTTTTCCTCTTTAGCCCAGAGAACTCCATGTCCATGATGTCCAAAACAGTCTGAAATGTGGACTCAGACCACAGCAGACTTTTATTTATTTATTTTATTTTATTTATTTATTTATTTATTCAATAGGGACAGTGCACATTAATAAACATCTAAGAACAATAGATGTAAATATGCCGGATTATAGCATCAATGCTAATTTACATCCTTAGTCCCGCTTTGCCTCGGTTAATCTCTGAAAAGCTTTAGCCCAAAGGTTACATCGATGTTTCTGGGTGTTGTCGATATTTGTCTTTGTCTTTGCATGGTAGAGTTCGACCTTGACCTTGTAGGTGTTGAGATGAGCTGTGTTAACTGATGATAGTTTTCTGAAGAGTTCCTGAGCCCACGTGCTGATATCCTTCAAAGACCGATGCTGCTTTATAATGCAGTGCTGCCGGAGGGATCGAAGGCCATGAGCATTCAATGTTGGTTTTTCTCACTTTTCTAAATCTATGTGAATATTTATAGACTGTAGATAATGAAATCCTCCTATTCATTACAATTGTAAAGTGGAAAAGCTGTTTCAAAAACTGTTGGATTATTTTCTCACAGAGTTGTTTTCAAAGTAATAAACCTCATATTCATGGGTATAAGGCCACTGAGCTTTTCCAGGATGCTCCTTTTATACCCAATCATAAAGCTCACCTGCTTTAGATCAACCTGTTCACCTGTGGAATGTTCCAAACAGGTATTTTTTCAAATTTTATCACCTCAACCACTTAGACCTGAGGACCAAATGAAAACGAGATGTACTGTCTCAAGAGGCTAACCTCTAATAAATCAGATGACAGGTCTATGGTTCATGGATCTGTCACTAACTTTAGTTCTTACTTTAGTCCACTTGTCTCCTCTTACCTCCCTTCCTTCACCCTCACACCCAACACAGCATCGTGTGGATTTGCTGTTCATCATGAGACTGGGATCCACATTCAAGATTTCCTGCTGCTTAACAGAAGGTTTTTTCTTGAGCCATGATGGAGGGATACATGATTGGCTATATGGATTCATGTTGGGTGTTGGATGTATATATTTGTACATATATATGAATATGTGTATTTCTATATGTATATAAAGTATGTATCTATGGGCGGCACAGTGGCGCAGCTGGTAAAGCATTTGTCTCACAGCAAGAAGGTTCCCGGTTTGATTCCCGGGTCGGACAGGGGTCTTTCTGTGTGAAGTTTGCATGTTCTTCCTGTGCATGCATGGGGTCTCTCCGGGCACTCCGGCTTCCTCCCACAAACTAAAATGCTCATTAGGTCAATTGGTGACTCTAAATTGCCCTTAGGTGTGAGTGTGAATGGTTGTCTGTCTCTCTATGTTGCCCTGCGATCGACTGGAGACCGGTTCAGGGTGTACCCCGCCTCTCGCCCAACGATAGCTGGGATAGGCTCCAGCCCCCCGCAACCCCCAAAGGGATAGAAAATGAATGAATATGTATCCATGCATATATGTGATCCATAAAATGAAGAGTTTTATGCTCTATTGTAAAGTGTTTTGACGCTTGTTATAAATTGGCTCTATACAAATAAAGATTGATTGGTTGGAGCCTTCCTCATCTTTCCCAGTCTTTTCTTGCCCTGTGCAGCATTTTTGGAGCATATTGTGAACATTAAATGCAAAACAAATGAATATTTGTAAAAAAAAAAAAAAAAAAAAAGTTTACCTAGTTGAACATCAACAGTCTCTTTCTTGTATTGTATATAATGGAGTAATGTCTAAAAAAAATTCGAACATTGTAGTATTTTTTTTAAATGTTTGACACAACATCCCAAATTCATTGGAACTGGGGTTGTAATCCAAACATGATTGTTGTTTTCACACATGCAAATCAAGCATAAGCCCACTTGTATCTGACTCCAGCAGCAGCCGTAGCTCTGGCTTATTCTGGATTACTCTCATAAAGAGCAGGCTTAGATCAGAATCCTCCACTGGAGCACTGCTGTGCTCCTCTCCTCACTGCAGAGGGCAACAAAATTAATCTAGCTACAAATCTAAAAAACAAACATTAGCATAGCATGACTCCACTAGACCTCTGCGCATGAGCGGAGTGCATGAGTTCATATTTGCATTCAGTCTGCTGCCCGCTCTCTCCTCCTGCTCAGCTCCATCACACAGTAAATGACAGCAGCGTTCCCTCAGAGTGCCTCTAATGGACATGTCTCTTCAATTACCCCGGCCTCTGAGTGTGTTGTTGTGTGTGTGTGTGAGAGAGCACATTGTGTTTGTGTAGATCACCTTGAAAGTTGAAAATGTTTTTGTGTAAATATTAGCGATGGCTCGATTAGGCCGGTACAGTCACTGATCACATGTGAATGAGATCTGTTGGTGCCAACATTGATCATGTTTTTGTCTTTTGGTACAACAGATTAAAGCCCAATTGTAATGGTACAAAATAATAAATGTGTCATTTATTAACGCTATTTAAATAACAAATGATTTTGTGCTCCTGTTTGTCCCAGAGTTGTGTTTGCCTGAGAACAAGGAGTGGTCAGGCGCAGTGCATTCCAGTTGTTCTCGCTGGAAACACCAATGGTCAAACTTCCCCACGAGAAAGTTGGACTGTTTGAGAGACATTCACATTGTGACGAATTAATAAATTTTCATCATATACGCCTTTTGTCCACAAGAAAACACAATTCAGGTCCCTGAAAATGCACATTTTTAGAACATTTTCACGTGGACAACAGATATTGATAGCTTTAGGCCCTCCTCATTCGAGGATGGCCTTATTGTCTTGGCGACGGCATCAAAACATGTTTCCCTGTTTACACATCGTATTGTACATAGGCTTGTGCATTTACATGACGACGCAAAATCCATGCTCGTTCTCCCAGGTTCCACCCAAAACTGTTGTCGGGTTGCCCGTCTGGTTCTGCTCCGAGGTGGATTCCACGTTAACAAGTGCCTATGCACACGTAACATGCTGTGTCTCTGCATGAGCACTTGTTGCTGTTGTTGCTGTAGCTGGTGTTGTTGGTGTTCTGTGAGCAAATGTTGGTATAAAAGTCGTAGCAATATTTGTAGCTCCTGGAACAAGATCAGAATCAGCCAGGCTGCCGCCATTGTTGTGTATGACAGCGTGGGTTGGGGAGGAGGAGGGGTGCTACGAGGTCACCGTCTTTTCCGGACTAATCTGTTTATACCAACCACAGCATGAAGACGAATACGCAGATATCCACTTGCAGACCCGTTTTCAAAAAAGATGCAGAGTCATGGACAAATACGCGTCTCTGTGTGTCAATATCACCAGATCGATAGTTTATTTTACCGGAGTCTTACAAATTCGTACTCGTGTAAAGCCCACCTTAGAGACACTGACATCACAGCCTCATCTCTCCCTCAATGAGTGTGAACCCCGTCAGTAACAGTGGAAACAGTGTCACCTTTGGGCTGCAGAAGCCCCTGAGCTTGTTTTGGCTTGAAAAGCAAAATCCTCTGCTCCTCTATGACCACCATGATCAACTAGAGAACATCCAAACACCTAATCTACTCTGACTTCACAAACTCATGACCGGAACACATTTAATAAGGATTTGACATGAATCCCACTTCCCCATGATCAAGATTCAAGGTAATGGACTCTGAGGCACAGACAGGAAGAGTATCTGGGTATTTTCTATATTTTTGTGACATATTCCATCACTGTAGACAAGCATAACAGTTGGATTGAGGTAAATATGGCTCTCTAGTGGTCTGTTTTTGCCAAGAATCAAGCACAGCTTGTGAAAAAAATAGGCAAGCCTCCTATTCTTGAGACTTTTAGTCAGGGAGACACACCTGAGGGTTTGGCTCTGACATGGTATCGATACTGTCACGCAAGTAAAATGTGTATAGCACAATAATTTACAGCCATAATCTTCAGATAAAGTTGTTGCAGGCTTGTATTATCATAGAGGAATGCAGAGCACAGCACTGGAAAGTTCTGTCAGCTAAATAACGATACTGAAGTTCCTGTTGTTGACAAAAGCAATACTGTTAATAGGATTGCATCCCTTACCTGTTACTCTTAGTTTCTCTGTGCCGATGCTGATCTCCTCTTCATCTGCTGAGAACAGAACCCTCTCCCCATCCGTGCTCCTCACCTCAAACCTCTGACACTGGGCCTCCACCATTTCTGAACCTGAAACAGCAGGAAAGAGAAAAGCATTGGGTTAAAATGTGTGCTGGAAGAACAAGAAGGCCCTCGAAACACAGAAACCAAATCAATAAAGAGTTTGAAGAAATGTGTCTGGACAGCTGCTTAGAAGTGAATCAACTACTAAATCAGTGTTTCTCAAATAGCGGAGCGTGACCCCAAGGGGGGGCATGGACATATGCCGAGCATGACAAAATTTGGGCTAGGTCTCTTTGGAGTTTTAGGGCGATTTCACATTAGGTCCACCTGTTTTGAACCGTGCTGCAGTGCAGTTCTCCCCTCGCTGGCTTTCATTCACACTTGAAACATCGAACCGTGCCCAGGCCCACTTGCGTATTTACTAAGTTTGAAACAGCAGGGGGCGATATGCACGTAACTGGTGACCAAACCTGCTACGGAGGAGAACGAAGAAGAGACTACCATGGTAACCATTTCCTTCACCAAACAACCAATGTTTACGTCTCGCTCTCGTCCTCATATTTTCCTTCTAATGTGTTTTTTTGTATCGTGTTTGAGACGGCATCAGACCCTCATTGTAAATCAAAACAAAGATAAACGCAAATGAAAGAGTTTTGAATGTGTTTTTATATGAGCAAAGACTGCGTTTAAGCACTGGCAATGGAGTCCTTCGTACTTTTATGGGTGTTTTTACATTGTTTGAGAAGCAAGCATCGATCTTCCTCCCACTCCCACATTTATTCTGCAGCTCAGAGGATGAAGTGGGCCCATTCTGCAAGAATGAGATGGTTTCTGAAGAGGCAGGAGACGATGGAGCTTGCCTTTATATAGCTTTTTCTACACTTCAACTCACAGTCTTCCATAAGGTGAGTGATAACAGATCACTTGTCGACTAGAGTCTAATAATTTCTACAAAGGCGTTCCAAAATAGTGCGGACAACCTGTAGTTGTTAGAATTGACAGTGACCTCAGCACAGGCAGAGCCATATACTCAGGGAGTTGTACAACAGTGATGTAACAAAGCAGCCATCCTGTATCCTGGCGCGCTTGCATTCACATCACAACCGAACCATGACCGAGTCCTCTTCAATCGTGCTGGAGACCACCTCCCCAAGTGGGCCCGGGCCCGGTGCCTGGACCCAGATTGTTTGCATACACACTACCAATACGAATCGGACTTATGGCCCAATCGCACCCGTACCTGGGACAGGGCTCCTTGTGGGAAAGCACCCTTAGGGCGTTTTCATATTAGGCCCACTTGCTTCGAACCGTGATGCGGCGCGGTTTGCCATGGGTTCACCCCCCTTCCCCTCCCCCGCAGGCTTTCATTCACACTGGCAATACTGAACCATTCCTGGACCCACTTGTGTATTTACTCAATTTGAAACAGCAGGGGGCGATATGCACGTAACTAGTTATCAAACCTGCTACGGAGGAGAACGAAGAAGAGGCTACCATGGTAACCATTTCCTACACCAAACAACCAATGTTTACGTTTTGCTCTCTTCTACATTTTCCTTCAAATGTGTTTTTTTATCGTGTTTGAGACGGCATCAGCGACCTTCTGGACCCTCGTAAATCATCGTAATCCTCAACCAGAATAAACAAATCGACAAATTGAGTAAGCAAAAGATTCAACCACGGGATTAACAGGAAGTAATGCATCAAAAGTAGATCAGTTCGGACCACTTTGTTTCACACCAGTGAAACTGCACCACATGTCGGGAGATGGAGCGGATCGAGACCACCCCTTCATGGAGGTCACGGATCGGCTGATTTGGTGCACACCAAAGTGCGGTGGTTGCATTCACATTGACACCAATGTGCCAAAACCTGGGCCAAAACTTCTTTGTTGCGCACTAAATGTGGTTGGTGTGAAAACACCCTTAATCAGCCACCTGAGGGGCCAATCTGAAAATCTGCAGTGTGATTGGCTACGTCCCATATAATATCAATCCCACCCATATCAAGTCAGTGTGAGCTACATAAAGTGTTTTTCTATATTTCTCTGAGGATTGCTTTATATTAGAAATCTTTACTTAGGAGGAACTTTAAACTGTGACTTTGACCTCAAATCTTTGAGTCCACAAAGAAATAATGTCCCACTTTGTTGTTTATCCTTTTTAAAATAGGATGGGACTCAAGCTTTGGATTATATTTCATGCATAAATAAAAAAGGGGCGATTATTTATGTTCATACATTAACACCAAATTGTGAAATTAGCATCGACCTGCATGCAGGGACCTTGACAGGCTTTGGACTCTGACATCATCATATTTACATCCATCTCTGCCACTGCATCAGCTCAGATATCAGGACAAACATCAGCATCTGAGTGTTTCTGATCTGCAGACAGTGCAAACGTAAAATTGAATTTTGTCTGTGGAACAATGCCTCACAAAGTCTGGATAATCCACAGAACAAGATGTGCTCCAACGACTCTTGTTGCAACTACTTATAGTGAGGAAACAGCTGGTTTCAAAACTGATGACAGCGTGCTCTGTGGATTATCGTAAGTCAAAGGATGAGTGTTTCAGGAGGAAATGTTGCTAAGTAAGTATAGTGAGAATTAAGCCAGGTATTAAATGTGCTTTTCTGAGCTTTTCTGAAACACACTCTAAATTTCAAACACTTACATTTCACTGTGGTTGCAACATGAACATCAAAAACAGCTGAAATTATTAGCTTTCAAAAACAGGATCTTCACAGAAGCAGAAGATTAAAGTTAAAGTCCTTTTAAAACTTCAGAGTCATAACTTTTAAATCTGTCTTAAGGATAAAAAAATTCTTTCAGAGAAATGTGGGCTGTAAAAATTCTTCAAGAACATTTTGATGACAATGTTTTAGACCAGTTAAAATGTCCTCATCCTGTGGAAATGTCATTGAAAAGATTTTTGCCCCAGAATTGGTGGAAGCCAAAGATAGCTGCATTATGTTCTGAACATACACTCAAAGGTCACCTTACTAGGTACAAGTGTGCAACTAATGGCTAACTGTGCAAAAAAATAACATCTAGCCAAGACTTTTTGTCCAATTTTAAGTCACAAAAATCTTAGTAGATTTATTTGAAGCAACATGTCCAGACATGTCTGGTTCATATCGTATTTGAAGATATCAAAACTAAAAACAAAGCCTGATTTGATTGTAATAAAAAGAATGATCTACCAAAGAAATGAAACAAATTTAACTTGAAGGTGTCTTAAGATGAAATGCTCCAACCAGAGCAGATATTAAACCTGAATTTAAGATTCTCACTCATTTCATTGGCAGATAAACTAATTTGATAACACACATTTCAATGCCTTATTCTTTCCTTCTGTGCCTTGTAGCACGATATTTATCTGGGCTTTTCAAGTGATTGTGGATGAGAGTGTTTTAACCTGGACTTAGCTTCAGCATACAGCTTTGTGAATGTAAAATGATCCAAAGTAAATATGCAAATTTGTGGCACTTTTGTTAAATCATAGGGAAAAGCAAGCAAGCTGTAGGAGTGCAAACCACCTTAATTTAAGCAAAAGACACCAAAAACTAAAAGTCTTCATTAAATTTTCTAACTGTAACTAACTTGTAAAACTACCTCGCATCAGTGTCCAAAAATGTAGATCACACCGATACTTACTTCAATCTTACCTCGGCGATTCGCCGAGCGTCAAAGTCAATACAAGATTCCACCATCCGAACTGCTAATGTAATCCATGTCATACATGGGCGACCACTGTGGTCTTCACTCACAGTTAATCCCTACCTGAGATGTCGTGGGCTGGTGTGGCTGCATCCAATCACAGCGGTGTGTGTGTGTGGTTTAGCATCAAACAGACAGTATAACTAGTGATGGAATTATTATGTCAACAGTGAACTCACAGATAATGCTGCTGCAGCTATGATGCAGCAGCGTTATTGTGGTTGATACCGTGAATGAAATTACGGAGATAATGCTTATACATCCTATTATATGATTTACGACTGTGAAACACGAGCAGACGTGATGTCACAGCTGCACGAATAATGCAACAGTGACCAAAATGAGGTATTTGATGGATCCGCAGTTGGTCGCGACATGATTTTGGTAGCTGGGTTGCTTGCGGTGTGAACGCAGCCTTAGAGTCGTCCACCATATCGCCCTGCAACCCTTGACTGCAAATCTGTAGAAGACTGCCTACAGTTCCTGACTTCTTGGGGTGTTGTGGTCTAAATGTCCCTTTAACAGACTGTCCCTCAAATTAGCACCTGATTGTCAGCACATGGGGGCTACAGGACTTTTAAACAAGAGTCAGTGGCAAAAACATAAAGTTGTTTAGCACTGGCAAAGGGGATGTGGCCGTTTATAGTCTGTCTGCTTCTCTGCTCATCCCACAAATGCATTCTTCTCATAAATGTGGCACCATTTTAAAGGTTTTACAGCAGCATATTATTTACTGCTAAAAGCATTGTTGCAACAAATAAATAATTCATTAAACACCAATCCACTGACTTTTTGTGCAAGATTTATTTGTTATAATGCATGCAAGAACAATGTGATCATTAACTGTACAGCTAAAAGCAGCAATATTTTCTTCTGCTCCTAATCTAACATCCAGAGGCAGAATACGATTTCTCTTCAAACCAAGTTTCTTTTCCGTAACTCTGCTCACTCTGTGCCTCCATGCAGCTGCTGTGTCGCCATTTCAACTCCAAATTGGTCCATCAGCTGCCTCTCACAGAAGACAAGACAGTGACATTGTTCTAAGCAGATGGACAATTTGAGTCCATTTTTGCTTTAGTTTGGCTGAGTAAAGGTTGGACTTGAGGTCTGAAAAGCTGACAAATCTGAACTGTCAGCTCTGGTCAAGGTGGCAGTCCCTCTGCTCATTCACTTCATCCGTGTTTTCATTTACTTTGTGATTTGGACGGTAATTTTCTGCCTCTCTAAACCCACTGAGCCGAAAGAAAAATCCCCCCCCACCTCCCTCTCCACTTCCTGCACTGTCTTGGCTCCCAGGCTATTACAAGTGTCAATTAGAAACCCAGAGTGCCTTGTCAGTAATAATCAAACTTTATTAGCAGCCATCAATCTGGGATTAAGTTTTTTTTTACCCCCCTCCTCTCTCTCTGGCTGCCTTTATCCCATCAAATCTCTCCCCTCTTAAGCCTCTCACTCCTCGATGGACTGTGAGGAAAAGCAATTGAGATTTGTGTAAAGAAAGGCCACCCATAAGGAAGGTGTGAGTGTGGTGCCAGTGTTTGCTAAGGAGATGGAGAGGGCCAGGAGGTTGACGGTAAGAGGTAGTTGAAGAGAATTAAAAATGAGGGGCTGAGATTTAGAAAAAGAAATTGAGAGGAAGTGAAGAGAGCTTAAATTGGAGAGATGCTGTGATCGGATTTCTGTCTGCTTCTTTCTTGCTGCACAGCTAACAGCATAACATGCAGCTCACAGAGTGGTGCAGGGATGATGCATTTTTGTAGGTCAATGAGGAAGCTAGCATCACACTGGCTCTCTTGACTCAAAGCCAAAGACTCTGGGATCACTGTTGATTTCACAGTCTGTGGCCAACCAAAAATATAAAACTAACATGTTGTTGTAACCATGACAACTTTCCCCAACAAACCTTCATGTCATTATTTTTTTCAGTTTAATCAACAGGAGTAAAAAGCCATGTTCAAAAACTACAACATGGCTGCTTAAGGGGACTGTGAGGAGAATCTATTACCGGCGACACAAAGACTCTGCTAACCATGAGCACACTGTCTGTCGTAATGCTGCATTTCAGTAACCTCGGAACTGGGAGTGACATCATCTCCGACTTATCGGCGTTCCAGTTGAAGTCGAAAAAAAACATGCCGATCTACCAGGCTATTGTTAGCTGTTGTTAGCACACCCTGCATTGTTGTATGAAGAATGTGATCATCACTATGGCAGCATTTTTGTAAATATAAGTCTAACAATACTATGTATACAGCTGATCAAGAGCGACACACCCCAGTCAGAAGTGCAAATAAATTGATTATTACAGGAGCTAAATAACTGTTCACACTGGGGGCATCCATCTTCCATTGTCAACTCGGGGGTGACGAGGTTTCACCGAGTTCCCAGTAGGAAATTCAGACTTCAGGGGTCGTTCCAGCCACAGTTTCCTACTCGGAACTCGGAAATTCCTACTTCTGACTACAACTGGAATGCACCGCAACACGTTACCGAGGCCAAAGCATGTGTTTGTTGTGTTGTAGCTCAGACCTTCCTCAGAACTCTGCATTGCTTTACAACTTCTTTTCTCAACAACTTACAGGATACAAAGCGACAAGGTAATGTATCTCTTTCTAGTTACGTAGCGGTAGTTTTTGATGTGTGACAACAAGCAAGTTTTGAAAAACTTAGTATCTTAGTTTTGTAGCCGGCTATATATCGCTACTTACAGCCTTGTGCTCTAACACGTGTCCGAATAACATAAATTTGCTCTAGTTTTAATTGTCTTGTTCCCGAAGTTGAGTATCCAGGCCAGTCCAGCCCTGTCCGACCCGACCAAGAAGCTAAGGAATAGCATTTATAGATAACCTATTTTGATGCTATAAAACTCATCTTAAAGTATGTATTTAGATCAGGCATATATCTAAAAGTGAGACTTTTTGCAATTACTTAGAAACTCCTCACAGTCCCTTTAACTGAGATGCAGCTATTACCATCATATACTGTCATGCTGTTTGAGAATAGCTTCCTCCAATGACCCAATCAAGCTGGCTCTTGAGGTTCTAGTAATTGTTTATCAAATATTGTTGATTTAAGAAATCATCAGAAGTGTTTCCAATAGCCACCCCAGGCATTTTTGTAGTTCTTGTTAGTAGTTTGTTAGCAATCATCCTGTGTAGGCTCACAAGCAGTATAGATAATATAGATAATGGATGTATGGATGGCAAAGTTAGAAGACAAGTTACATTTTGAGACAATTCTTGATCCTTATCCTGCAGCGCTGAAGTCGAACATTCTGAACAAACTTCTCAAAACAGCAGAAAATAAAGATTATTTCCAGGTTTACTCCCACACTGTCCTGAATTTGTACACATATTGCTAAAAAAAACACAACAGTGACCTTTATGGCAGCAACTTTGCAGAGCTGGAATGAGTTTGAAACAACTCAAATGCCTGCAGGGATTTTGTTTTACTTTAACTCTTTTACTTATTTATATATTTATTTATTTATTGCTTAGCATGGATATGAGAGCAAAGGCATTTCATGTGTTTTAAAGAATAACTTCAGAGTACACTTCTGCAACACCATGAACATTAAGCTCTTGTTATATCTGCAGGGCACCCTGAAGGCTCAGCAGAGAGAATGCGTGAGAAGTTAAAATGTTAATATCCTGCACAGGACCTTGTTGTTCTTCTTTGTTTTTTCCTACATTTATTTTGTATAACTGTTGTGTTCTGAAAGCTTCATAATATCTAGAGACATCACAGAGAGGAAGGTAACTGAGGATACAGAAGAGAGCCTGATAGGAAGTGATGACTTAAATAAAGGGTACCGCAAGCTTTAATAGATGCGTGTGTTGTTTTGGAACTGATTTGAGTTCTTGTGTTTAATGCTAATGTCTCTTTGTGTTTGTTGTAATATCCCTTCCTTCCTTCCATCTATCTTGTTGTACTTATTGTGAGCCGTATTTGCACGGCAAAAGGTCAACCCAGATGTTCATCTCTTGCACTTTTCACTTCTTTTCTGAAGGTCTCCAAGACATTCTAAGGCCAGTAGGGATACATTATCCCTCCACCGAATTGGGCTTGAGAACCTCTACAAGGAGCGAACTAAGAGGCATCCTAAGTAGATCTCCAAATCCCCTTAACCGAGTCTCTTCTATGCCAAGGAGAAATGACTATGCTGAGTAAACCTGTGATGACTAAACTCCTCACCCTGTCTCTGAAGCCAGGCATCCACTGTGCGATTTTTGGCCCTTTTTCACACGATTTTTCACCTGTGCAACTATTTTGGGGATCGGGCCGAGTTTTGGCTCAGTTTTGGTGCGTCTCACATCATATAGTAAACACGAGGTAACAAGGCGATTAACACCTCACGACCACCTCCCGATCGATCGGATGAAAATCAAACCTGCTTGAAATCCTGGTCGCCCCTCATGAGGCTATGTCACACTACACATGTGCAAACGCAGATACAGAAGAGAAAACAAATGCACACAGTGGACCTGGACCCAAGCAATGGAGGGTCGACTTGTTGAGCTGCGGCAGGCACAGTGGAGCATATTCGTTTTTGTGTGTTGTTCATTCCCATCTGTGAGCATCCAACCACTTACCACTTCTTCTTCTACTGCTACTTTTAACGTTGCATTTCCGGATACAAGAGTCTGACATATGTCGTGTATTATAAGACTTTATTATATTATAAGTTCTTATAATACATCCATGCATGTTGTACATGGACGAACAGCATAAGCAGTCAGATCACATCCAAGCATCGGGTCGTATAGTGTGAGAAGAATTGTGAGCTGTGAACTTTTAACCCCTGCGATTCACTCGTTCAGTATGAGCAGCAGCTGAATGCCCAGATCAAAAAAGTCGTACAGTGGATGCCTGGCTTAAGGCTGAGCCCAGCCACCCTCCAGCTGGCCAAGCAGAGGTCAACCCAGATGTCCATCTCCCTCACTATATTATTAAACATCCTCCTCTGGGATTCCAAGGCCTTCCAAGACCAGAAATAATCAATGATCCCTCAAAGAAAGTTCTGTCTCTGCCTCAGGGTCTCATCCCAGTTTTACATCCCTGGAAAACCTCTACAAGACGGGGACCAGGAGACATCCTCAGATGTCCGAACTTCTTCGACTGAGGTCATTCAATGTGAAGTAGCTAAGGTTCAAAGGCGGAGTCCATGCATTCTCCCCAGGGAGTCTTAGGGATCTGCTCTTCCATCTCTTTGTCCATTTTGCCCTAGCTTGAAAAAACAACTGGGATGTGTGTTGATTATGTGGAAGGCAGCTGGCATACTCCTCATCTCTGACAAATTTGTCACCCAAGTGTGGCGGTGGCACCACAACCTGTTTACACCATGCCTTGGGTGTCCATCAAGCAAGAAATCGATTTAAACTGGAAAATAATAAAGATGTACCTCTTTTTCCTTCCTCTTTAGAGACACTTGGATATGAGGGGGTGGGGAGGCTACAGAAGGCTATGATAAAGAGCTTTGTGTCAATTGGCTACTCAAATAATAAGAAGAGGGAGGAGGAGAAGAAGGACAGGATGCAGACTTTCAAAACATTCATGGCGTCTGCCTGTGATGATCAGAAAACACACAGGTAGGTGGAGGCTGTATTGCTATGACATCATAAACCCCAGGGAGTAAAACCAGAGCATTTTGAGGGGATTGTTCTTTAAGTGGCATAAAGCATTCTCAAAGAAAGTTCAGTAAAAGATATCATGTTCTTCTGCTCCAAAAGCCTCTTCTCACATCATTAACAGCAAAGAAAATTGATTTTGAAGGACATGGGATCTTCAGTGATGGAAAAGGGACCACACAGTGCACCAATCCTTCAGATATTAGTGTGTATGCTCGAATTTGATGGTTTGTTAAAGTGACAGCCCAATCAGCTGATAGATGGCTAACAACATGAACCAAAGAGATCATATAATTATTTGACGAATAGCTCCTCATGCACAAGTTTCACAGTGACAAGAGAAGACGATACAACGAAATTTCGAAGTGTTTAAATTTCATTAGGTCTGCTGCAGCAAACCCTGATGCTCACAATTTTTAAAGCTCTATTCAATTCCCTGTTTTGTCAGTGTCAGCGCACATTCCCTACATTCACTTCACAAGTGACTACAGCTGTAATAAAACTCTTTTCTTCTGCTGTTTAGAGGATTACTGACTGACACATCAATTAGACTCGACTCAAAAGAGGCTCTGCAGCGTATAAATTAATAATAAGGTGAACAAGTCTATAGTTTCTCATAACAAAACTCGGCCTCTGCTCATTTAAATAAAGTAAAACTGTTCAGCAGGGATAAATCTGAAATAAAAAAGTCACCCCACTCTGGTTGTTGTCCAAAAGAAGTCATTTTACTCAAAAATCGTCCACTTTAACAACTTTAGATTGAAGAGGCTCAGACTTGATTGAAAGCAGTAAAATGATGGCACACACTTGAGGATTATTTTGACAAATTATGGCAGCGACAGATTTGAAATTGTGTCTTGTCCTCTGATCCTTGAGAGGGGTAAGCTCAGACAAAATTTAGCCCGGAGTCCTTCAATTTGTGTCCAGCTTTTGGCGAATTTCCACATTAAACACAAAATTAAGGAGTAGATTTGAGCTTGCAGGATCACTTAGTGCGCAGTAAGGTACTTTCTCTGGCTGTGCATATGGCAGTGAAATAAATGGAGATCAAAGTTTAAAAGAAAGTCTTAAAATTATATACTGTAACACTGAATAAAGGATGTCTCTTCTATGTACACTCACCTGCCAGTTTATTAGGGACACCTTTTATTAGGGGGGTTTGAAGAGGAAATTTTTCTGGGGCTCTGTTTCATGGGGGTGGGAAAATGGTTTCTCCTAAGTTGTAATACTAACATTTCATATTAGGTTAACAAAGATACACATTTATGACAGGCACCTCGGTTGAATTTTGCAAGTTTTTAACCCGTATTTCTACATTTGATACAGCATTATTGACATAATAACATCATTTTGCAGAGGTTTAGTTGATTATAACGTTTTAACCTTCAGTTGTGGGACTTGTACTGCCATTCAAGTAGCAGACCAAATGCTGGGATGGCAGCGTGGGCAGATTTGAGCATTTTACTCCAAGAATGTTCTGATTGAAGTAAGGCTAGGGATTTATATTTTAGCCAGAGGCAGGCCAGAATTACTGAGTTAAGCCACAAGTGTATTTTTCTAAATCACATCTAGAGGGGTCTAGTCATGTCAGTGTGAGACCTGCACCTTGTCAGCACAGAGTTGGATGTCTTTTGCCTTTAGGACCGTCTGAGTTCTTCATGGCAGGGATACAACAAGATACGCCATATTAGAGGTTTTGGTCCATATTGACATGATAATCTCACACAGCTGAACATCCATGATGAGAATCTCCTGTTCCCAACACATCCCAAAGGTGCTCACCTGGATTGAGATTTATTCTGTTTGGAAGAATCAATATGTCTACCCTGTGGTCATAGAGAGGTGGGCATGGTCAGCAACAATACTCAGGTAGGCTGTGGGGTTTAAACAATGCTCAAAGCAAACCCTAAACTGGACTCTGGAAATTTATCTTCAACAATTTGGTGCCGTGATCCGGATGGCAACATACTTCCACAGAGACTCCTTCTTCAAGACCAAGGACACACCAGTAACTTTAAATCCAAATTTTACAAAGAGGTAAGGGATCCTTTTGAAAACCCAATTCCTGTTACTGTGTGTTGTTGGAGGTCTCTGGAACTAGAGTCCCAAAGAAGATGACAAATTTCTGTAAGCTTGCTGTGGGGTCCTGTCAGAGGGTTTAGGAATAACTCTTGAGAAATGTTGGGAACACTGGGAAATAATGGCCGGACCAAAGGTTTGACTCTTGAGAAATGTTCTAGGATGACATTTCAAGAAAGAGGGGACCATATCTTAACCAGACATGCGAAATCAATTAGACATGGTACATCAATTGAGACAGAAGACAGACGTCTGATTGTATTAAGCCATTGTGAGTCATGAGACAGAAGACACTACAACAACAATTGAACATTTTCTCTATCAATTCCACACTTTTTTTTTAATTGATAGAGAAAATGTTCAATTGTTGCTGTAGTGTCTTGGTTTGTATTAACTAGTGCCTTGGAATGCAACTTGTCTGTAGCCTGGTAACTACACCCCGTGGGTCTTTTACCGAACAATAGACCTCCTAACACCTGAAGCCCAGATCAACCCCACACATCCTTGCACCTTTGATCAAAGAACTTCCTATGCATACTGGCTAAGGAAATAAC
Source organism: Scarus forsteni (assembly GCA_036419115.1). Taxonomy (NCBI): domain Eukaryota; kingdom Metazoa; phylum Chordata; class Actinopteri; order Labriformes; family Labridae; genus Scarus; species Scarus forsteni. Next base: position 1,514,248 of record JAZDUH010000289.1, read on the forward strand.
AGCTCTCTTCTGTCTAATGACTCACAATGGCTTAATACAACCAGACGTCTGTCTTCTGTCTCAATTGATGTACCATGTCTAATTGATTTAGCATGTCTGGTTAAGGTGCAGTCCCCTCTTTCCTGCTGTACCTAAACCCTATTCTTTCCTCAGTCGTGGGCAGCTCACAGACACAGACCTGCACTCTGTCTGTCCAAATGGTAACCTGAGGTTCCTGTTCTCATCTGACAGAAGTGGCACCAAGTGTGGTCTTCTGCCGCTGTAGCTTCAAGATTCAACATGTGGTGTGTCCATAATGGTCTTAAATTCCCTGGTTGTAACTGTGGTCACTGTTGCCTTTCTGTAATAACTCTCCCCATCTTCCACTGACCTCCAAGGTAGTGTGCCAGGAGCACTGCCACGTGTTTGAGATTTACTCTTATTTGGACCATTCTCTGCAAAATCCTTGAGCATGTCTTACTCAGCTCAGCTTGTCTTGCAATCAGAGCTTGTTGACCCATGAGGTAATAAACACAAATGCTAAGAGTGCTGTGGCCTCCAGGGGGGTGCCACAATATTGGAAAAATAGATTACCTTCAATTTAATTAGAGTTGTTCTTACTACGAACTCCTCCTACTGAAAAGATCACTTTGATTCAAATGCAAAGTGATGCCCTTTAAATATTACGACAAAAGACAATACCTAATTAGTTAATTTTTTGTATTTATTAGGTAATTTGTTAAGCGTGTAAATTAGGTGATATATTATCATATAACTTCATACAAAGGTAAAGATAATGCTATTTGATTTCTTTTGTAAGCATATGTAAATGACAGATGGAGGGGAGAGCCATACAAAATCATTCATAGGGCACAACATTAGGTAGGGCCAGCTTTGCTTGCACCAAACTTATTTAGTTGCTGCAATTTTGTTGTCGAATAAGTAATTTGCGCTATTAACAGTGTAAGCAGGCAGTAAGTGTTTGTCTTCAAATTCATGAAATTAATCATGGATGGACATCCATTTCATCATTTTAATCTGATCTTTCCTTTTTTTTCTGCATAATTTGCCAGCCTCAAACGTAGATGGATTTGTCCTTTGGCTTTTAAAGAGATAGTCCATCTTGTTTTGTCTGATCCAAATCACTACAGTTTCCTTAAGGGTCAAATTCTGCCAATATGCTGAATGCAGCATCAGGGCTTTTAAGTAAAAGATGAGGATATGAAACTTAAACTTTAGTGTCCTTGTGCTTTTTAAATGTGGATTTTATGACTGTTTTTAATACTTTTTTCTGGCTGCTTTTAAAGCTTGGCTTGATCTGCCTCACTGGATGAATCACTCATCACTTTTTATGAAATGAAGATCACGCCAGGATTTTAAGGCAGGGCCCTCTCAAACAGAAACACATCAAGACTTCACATCTTCAACTTGAGAATCAGCAAAATCTTCATTCTGTTTTTTCCATCTTTATAGTAGGAGGTGTGTGTGTGTGTGTGTGTGAAAGAGAGAGGGAGGGAGTGAGAATTCTAAAATAGGAGGAAGCAGCTTGATTTAAGGCAGCAATTGTTATGCTGGGCAATGCTTTGAAATTGTATTGAAAATGGGAAAATGGATGGGACACACTTTGACATACCACATGGATTGTTTCAAGTATCCATGGGACTGAATGGAATTTTTGTATGTCTGGGAAAAAACGTTCTGTCCACCATATTCATTGCAGTTTTCTACTTTAAATTAAGACTTTCTGCTTCAGCACAACTAAATTGAAGCATACAACGACTGCTATAAGGCAACTTGTATTTGATATTCAAACTAGAAAGGCACTCTGAGAGCACAGACCTCAACCAAGCAGCTCAGTTCAAGCCATAAATTGTGATTTCCAACCAACAATATACTCCTGTACATATTTTATATGCACATTGTGTGTTAAGTGACCTGGTGGGTCTTGTAACTTGCTTTTTTTTAATGTATTTTTGGGCATTTTGTGCCTTTATTGATAGGAGAGAGACAGTGGATAGGCTTGTGAAAGGGGGAGAGAGAGCAGGGGAAGACACTCTGCAAACTGGTCACAGGCGGGATTCAAACCTGGACCGGCAGAAGCAAGTACATGGGGTGCTAACCACTACGCCAAACCAGCACCCCGGGGCTTTGTAACTTGTTGACTGAGCCAATTTGTTGCTTGTACAGATGCTGGTGTGCATGCTATGGCACTTCCAGTGAGGGATGTCACCCGCCTGTCAGTCGGGGCAAAACCATGGCACTTCGGTGCACAGCATTTTCACTCTGTGAAGTTTTGGGCTGGGTATTGACTCTGGATCGATTCAACTCATTATTATTATTTAAGGTCTCAAATCGATTAGATTCATGATTCAACTCGATATTTATTCATTCTGGGATATCTTAGTTAAAATAGTGCTGTAAATTTAAAAAGTGACCCTTTGTACTTGTTAAATCTAAAATACTGTACATCCAAACATCAGCTTTTAAACCTGCCAGTGATGCCCATATAGTGCTTCCACCATGTTTGTTTGCAGTAACATCTCATGAGATCTTGTTCTGTAGAAAGCAGCGCTAAACGCTGATCACACCAGACTAGCAGGGTTGATACCACAGGCTGCTTCTCTGCACATCCAAAGAAGAAAAAACTAACCAAATTAAAAGATCGATATTTGGATTTTACGGATCAATTATGAACCAGTTAAAAGAAAATCTATTTAAATCCATGAAATTGATTTTTTTAACCCAGCCCTAGTTATTACACCCACTCACACACAGAATTCTGCTATGATATGTACTATGTCTGTCTTGACATAATCAGCAGCCTTGTTTCAAGTGATTAAGTAGCTCCAACAGGAACTTCTTTCTCCTGTCCACTTTGTCTGTGAGCAGAACTCTGCATGCACAGCATTTAGTGCTGATTTGCAGTTGAGCGTTCCATGAGACAGCAGATGAAGCGATGTTGAGAACTCCTCCACTGGTATTGCAAGGCAACCTGGGAAATGTAGTGACATAGGCTTGAAAAGCTAGATGTCAGTTTGCAAATAAACTTCAATTCTCAAAATGCAATAAATAATTAGGATTTGGCAATGAAGCTTTTTACTTATTTATTTTTTGTGATATTAGTCTGAGTCGGATCAGCACCAAAATGTTTAGGTTTTACCTTGGACCAAACCAGACCTCTGGTAGAATTTTCATGTAAATCCATCCTGTAGTTTTTTCATATTCTTGCTAACAGATGAACAAAGAAACAGACAGACAGATAAAACTGTCTGTGAATGCTATGAGCCATAATCCCTCGTCCTGCACTCTAACGACAGAATAACAGACCTGATCACTTTTACTGCTTCTGTCATGCTCACGCAATAACTCTAGTACACATGGACTGAAGTGACAGACATGACTCAGATTCACCACTGAAACAAACAAAACTTGACTCCTACCCAAGGTGTAAAACTCACACCCAAACCATGTACATGTTTGTTGTTTCTGACTCATGTTGACATGTGTCGCAAAGCATGACATCTCCTCACATCGCGCATTATCCTTTTTGTCTGTTGTGTGAGCGACCAAACTTCCATTGACAAGCTTGACACCTACAGCAGGCACACATGGGCAGGCTCGAAACAAATACGAAAAAGAAAAAAAAAACTGAAAAATTCTGTGTTGCCCCACTGAAGAGGAGCCCCAAATTAAGCCCATCAGACTTAACTCCAGTGATATGAATTCAAACTATACATTTGTGCGACCTTTGGATCAAAAACTAAAACAAATAATGAAGATTTGTTTGCTTCCTTTTCCAGAGCATGTTCAACAAGAACCAGGTCTTAGGGTGTTTTCACACCAATCACATTAAGTGCGCACCAAAGAAGTTTAGGCCCAGGGTTTGGTACGTTAGTGTCAATGTGAATGCAACCACCGCACTTTAGTGAGCACCAAATCAGCCGGTCCAAGACCTCCATGAAGGGGTGGTCTCGATCCACTCCATCTCCCCACATTTGGTGCGGTTTCACTGGTGTGAAACAAAGTGGTCCGAACCAATCTACTTTTGATGCATTACTTCCTGTTAATCCCATGGTTGAATCTTTTGCTTACACTATTTGTCGATGATTTACGAGGGTCCAGAAGATCGCTGATGCCGTCTCAAACACAATAAAAAAACACATTTGCAGCAAAATGTAGAAGAGAGTGAAACGTAAACATTTGTCTGGTGTAGGAAATGGTTACCATGGTAGCCTCTTCTTCTTTCTCTTTCGCAGCAGGTTTGATAACCAGTTACGTGCATATCACCCCCTGCTGTTCCAAACTGAGTAAATACACAAGTGGGCCAGGCACGGTTCGATATTGACAGTGTGAATGAAAGCCAGCGGGGGAGGGGGAGGGGGGCGAACACATGGCAAACCGCGTTGCAGTACGGTTCGAAACAAGTGGACCTAATGTGAAAACGCCCTTCGGGACCACTCTGTGTCCTCTTTCATTTCATTATACAGCCTTCCCAAACATTTCAGTGAATTTCAGTGAATTAAGACACCCAGATGATGTAAAATAACTTCAAATGTCAGGTGAAAAATGTCAGCTTTGCCTGGATTTCACTCACTAAACTTCCTGATTAATAATTCAAACACGATGAGGCTTATCACTGGATTAAGATGAACGTTCTGTTGAGTGAGTCAGCCTGATATGCTTGTCAGTTTCCCTCTCTGTCTAGAAAGTCAAATTGAATGAATATTCAACAGCTCAGTGGGCTCTTTTGTGTGTTTCTGCTAGGAGAAATGTTCCACAGGGAGGATTTGTGCGAACCAAATTATGCAACACGCAGCACATGTGTAGACATATTGAATCAAATGTTGAGTTAAATGATTGGGTCTTTTCTATGAAAAATTATAAAACTACATTCCCACTGAGAAGATGATTGTGACTTTTTTGGTTTTATGTCAGTTTGTGAAGGATTACAGTATTGAGCTGAAAAAAAGGGTCTGGGATCAGCTGAAGTTCAGGAGACTGATGTGAGCATTTAGAAAATTTCCTTTTTCCAAGCTAATTAGATACTCCACCAACACTTGATCGAAATAAACATGCATTTTGGAAATTAAAACAATCAAAAATCTAAAAGAAGGTGCCACAGCAAAGGTTGCCCATGAGTTTGGAAAAAGAGGAAACAGTTGCAGGACCCAAAGTCTTGAAGGGGCTTGAGGTCAGCCTTAGAAATGTCCCTAAAGTACCAAAAAAAGAATAGAGGGGATCTTTCTTCTTCTCCAAATCCTGATCAAACTTGTCCTGACGCACAAGAAAAAGCACAAAGACTGCAAAATTTTGAGACAAATTGGTGCAAAGTGTCCTCAAACATCGGAGACACAAGGGCGAGACAGCACTGCTCGAGGAGCGAGGGAACAAAAGAGTGAGAGTAGAGGGCAAATGAAGAGGCAGCTGTATTCTTATGGCCCTTTGAAAGTAAACAGCGTACAGCGAGGCCATGATGCAACAGCAGGAAACAAGCTGGTCACCACACTGTTGTGTTTGGAGACGTCAAAGAGAAAGAAAGACGAGCCCTCTGCTGTGCCACAGCACACCTTTAATCTCTCTGAAGGTGTCTCTCCAAAGAAACAGACAAAGATGAATTAGGGAAAATATGAGAAAAAGAAGGAGAGGGGAACACCGTGGGTGGAGGAATCAAGAAAAGAAAACTGCGCCGCAAAGCAGTTTTTGGCTCAACTTTTGAGTTTGCCACAGGTGGGAGGCTGAGATTCATGCACAGAGGGACACAAATTATTTATTTAGAGTTGATTACAGTCATTAATATGAGTGAGGGAGGGGAGGAAGAGACAGAGGGGGAGATAAATGAGTGCCGTTTGTCATCTTCATTAATCAAGCTGATGTCTGGAGTCAGGGCGGTGGGACGGGGGGGAAGATGAAATGGTGGAAAGTATGGATGAAGAGACCGTCAGAGGTTGTGCCCCACAGGTCTACGTGCTGCCATGGCTTCAGGATTTATAAAGCACACATAAACTATGGAGAGGAACATGAATATTATCAGGACCAACTCTGAATAGAAAAACTCGTACAAAGGTTATGAACATGACGTCACATTTAAGTCAGCCAGTGACTGACGACATCAATCCATAAGCAGTCGGATACTTTTATTTAAGTCAAAAATGTTTGGAACTAAGATGAACTGTGATGTTACATCATCTGATATCATATAACTGAGTGTACTGATATTTACTTAGCAGAGAATATGAAATCCATGTCTTTCTCTGTCCTCTAGTTTCCTACTGTCAATCAAGACATTAAAATTCAGAAAATCAATCAAAATAATTTAGTGGTTTTTGGCACCTGAGCAGCTCTTTGCAGTGAAGACACAATTGCCCAATGAACCAGGACACAAACAGGGTGACAAGTTAACTCATCACATTGCCGCTGCAGATGGCACAAAGGCATTGTCTCACCTGTCTATGCTCTTTTGCTTCAAGCCTCAGTTGAACATCTAATCATTAACAAAGCACACTCCTATCCTCCTCTAAGTCAAACTGCTTGGGGGTCATCTCGTTCCCCAAATTCTGCCTCATACAGAGAGAAGGTGAGGTGTCACAAGGGCGTAAATATTATGACTTGAAATGACAGTGTGAATGGGGCTTCTGGGAGATGTTTCAAGCACCTCGTTTTAATCTGTTCCACAGAGAAAAACTGTTCTGAAGGCACAAGGGAAACAATCTGGTTCCAGCAAGGTGTACCTAATATTTTGGCAGGTGAGTGTAGACTGCTTTGTGTACATCAGGAGTTGACCAGTACTTGGCCTGGCTGATTATCAATTATTTTGCTGGTTATCAGTACAGGCTTCTATTCAACCTTCGCAGTTAAAAGCAGTTATCTAAAAAATGCATTAATTCAGCTCACCCCCCCCCCCAGCTGTGGCTGCCTCCATGCCTGCTGCTATTTTTTGACTTAACTAATGTCTTACCTACAAGAAAATCTGATGGACCAGAATCCAGATCAGCCTGCAGAGCCACCAGTAAACTGCATCCATATCAGCCTCAAAAAGTCAACTTCCGTCGATCCCTCGTCTAAATTGTTAGTCTTTTACATACGTTTTGTATCAAGAAAAATCATTCTTAGCCAATAACAGAAATGGCCTTTTTCCACTAGCACGCCTTGGCCCTACTCGATTTGCAGCATGTTTCCACTAGCCTGGTACCTCCTAAAACAAGCTAGTTTTAGTACCTACTCCGCTCTGGTTCCAAGCGAGCTGAGTCGAGACTGAAAGATGACGTCACCAACTGCCGGCTACTGATTGGTCAAACAATGTTGTCATTGATGAGTCATGAGCGCGACGACCTAGCATGCTAGTGGTAGCTACCGTTAGCTTACCCTCTTTGCAGCTTGATTGCTCTCGTCCTCGGCTTCATTCTGTTGTATAGCTTCCAAAACTCTCCTGTGCTTCTCAAGGGGTATTCTTGCCACCTGCAGCCTTCTTCTGCTTTCCTTTTCTTACTCGGTTTGCAACAAAAAGCCACAGATTGTTGTGTCGCGCTCAAAATGACATCACCGCAGAGCCGCTCAGCGACACTGCACCCCGTTGGGCAGGCGACTGGGGCTAATGGAAAAGCAGCACAAGGCGAGTAGAGTAGAGCCAGGTAGAGTCGAGTAGAGTAGAGTAGGGCTAATGGAAAAGGGCCAATAGATGATGAAGTCTGCCACTTGTCCCTGCTGTCTTTATCTTTCTGCAAATACAATTGTGTTTTAATGCATAAATGAATTGAAATATTTGCCTTGTGGGCTACATTTTCCAGGTTGAGCCCATTCTCTCACTTGGGGGAGCATCTCTGTCCATGGGGATACTGCTCTTTCTCCAGCCCATCACTTTGAACAAATGGACATGAACCAGAAAATAAAGAGCACATAAAGAGGCCAAAGTTTCCCACTAAAATGCACCTGGAGTTTCATTTGTGAGGAAAAGCATAAGAAGACATGCCTGAACTTCACGAGTGGCTCCTGTCTCACGTACATGGTGAGCATCATTTCATTAAAGTGGTGGCAAAAGCAGCCTGTAGGGGAGATAATAATCACACATTTAAATATGAGTTAGAGTGCCTTAACGGCGACACTTTATTAATTGACCTTTTCCACCAGCAATAAAAGCTCAGTGCCAACTTCCAGCACCTGCTTTTAGGCAGCCTGATGCTCCCGCTTAATGGATTTTTACAGAGCCATGAAGTCTGGGTTAACTTACTACATGAATGTTCCCGCTACTCTTTTATTGCTCTGCAACTCTGCAATTACAAAGATTTATTCAACACATTCCAAAGTGTGCCGTTATTGAAATTCCCCGTGGATGACAGCCTTGGTTTAGTGCCCGCAGTGTTAACCTAACATGGCAGCAGAGCCTGAGGGGATGTGCCGCCTCTCAAAGACAGACTCAGGACCTGAATAAAGCTGCAGCATTCCCTCTTATTTTTGTTTAAAGCCCTCACACTTTCAAATATTAACTCTCCAAACATGCCCAGAGGGAGACTGAGTCATAGCTTGACCTTGTAGTGGCTTCTTAAACCAGGGTGCACTCTGCTTTTTCATACTTTAGCAAAAACATTACAGGAAAATAAAGTTGTATTCTTTGTAAGTGAACTCCTTGGCAGCATGCACAACAGTTTGGAAGAGTTTTTTTTATTTTGATGTTGAACTTTTACATTAAGGCAGTGCATTGCTCTATAGAGCAGAAGTTTTGTTGCTGAAGGTAAATCTAAGATCCAATCACACTCACACAGCACAATCGACATAAATGAACACTCTCAGAGTGAATATTAAGACTTTAGCATCTTTATGGGCTTTGTTTTCACTCTTTGCAGAGTTATAATAGTTGACGAATCGAGACTTTGTAACAGTTTGGCCTTTGACCCAACACATCTATGTTGTGTTTGAAATGTACTCTCTCAGAGTATTTTTATTAATTAATTCAGTCATTCATTTCTATACTCCTTATCCCTTTTGGGGTAGTGGGGGGGCTGGAGCCTATCCCAGCTGTCATTGGGCAAGAGGTGGAGTACACCCTGAACCGGTCGCCAGTCAACTGCGGGGCCACATAGAGAGGCAGACATCCATTCACGCTCACACTCATACCTAAGAGCAATTTAGAGCCACCAATTAAAGGTGTAGTCAGCGATGTGGGAGAAAAAGAGTGGAGAGGTTGTTGATAAACAAGTTTAGACCCGCCTCTCCCTTCATACCTCACCCCTGGCTCCACCCCCGAAAGCTGATGGACGTGCATCGTCATGGAAACGGCCATAGAAACTGCGTAGCTGACCAACGTAGCTAAGGTAACCCTGACTCATCAGACAATAGTAGCCACAACTCGACTGCCATTATTGATAACATCACAACAACAGTACATTTTGGCAGATTAGACAATAAGATGAATGTCCGACGGCTGTTACTGTTATGTGAAGCTCCACAAAGCTAATGTTGCTAACCTATCCAGCACGAAGACGGCAGTGTGTATGAGAAGGGGGAATTATCATGCTTGGTTAGACCTGATTGTTTTGGACACAAACTTTTTACAGCTGAGAGTATTTTTTTAGGAACTAGACTCAATCCAGAGTGAAATTAACTCTGTCCTTTGCTGAAATTATGCCAATGCTATATTTTAAGCCATTGTTTTCATTTGCATCTTATTCTCCTTTTTGCATTCAAAGGTGTAGTGATTATTTTCTGGATATTACTGGATATTAATTAAAGTAATTAATATTCATTTAATAACCAGGTTTGCTCTCGTTAATTAAAGGGGGCACCATCCTTTTTATACAAAAAAGGCAAAATTAACTTAATTAGCTGATTTATTAATTTATTTCATTTAAATTAGATAAATCAATTAAGTCAAACTTTATCAGTTTAATCAATTAAGTCAAACTTCAGTTGTTTAATCAATCTCAAATCTAAAGACAGAACTCTCATGCAGTGATGTCAATCTTCCAAATAGAATACCAACAGACAGAACTTTAAATATATAAGGGTGATTTATTAAAATGAATATATAAGACAAAATAAAATAAAATAAACACTTAAGAAGGAACAAATGTCAGAGATGTACTAAATCAATGATGCTATCAATCAGGAAAGAAGATATGAACCCTCAAGGAACATTTAAGCATATGGAGTGGTTATAGTGGATTAATTTCCGAATTAACCTACTTGTAAAAGGTCAAATCAAGGGGAAATTATTAGAGAATTGAACCAAGACACACTCAAGCCCATCTGAAAGAAGATAGAACTGCCTCTTACGAATCGGGCCTCATCTGGTCCTGGAGCTACTGGAGAGAAGAACTGTTCTGGTTCTGGTTCTGGTTGTCGTCCAGAGGGCTAGAGTCCACACTCTATCCAGTGCGATGGATCCAAAGAGGTTGTCCGATGTGGTCCCAGGTTTCCCGGGAGAGAAGTCTTAGATTGGACTGGCAGATTCTGTCAAGGTGAAGCTGGAGCTTGGGCGTTGGTGTCTCGATTGTATAAAAAGTGGATTTGTAACTAATTCCAAAAATCAAGAATTCATTGGCCAAACAAATTCTATTCTGAAATTAATAACGAAAGTCCATTTACTATGAAGCAAATCTTTGAAGTCTTACTGGCTTATAAAGAAAGAATCGGCGGGCATGTCACAAAACTTAGACAAAAGAGTCTAGGAAAAATATGTGAGCCAAAATCAAAAGTGGTGACGAAGACGAGGAGGAAGAAGGAGACGGACAAGAGAAGAGGAGTAGAGGAGCAGAGAGAGAAGAGAGAGAGAAGACCGCATGTTTCTCTGTTTTGTCTCCTGATGAGGATCTCAGAGGAGGAGGGCCTTTGGATGAATTAACAACACTTTATCAACTAATATTTGGCCAATATTAAGTTGTATTTTGATTAAACATCCAATATAAGCACTCCAACTGGATAGGAAGTCTCATGGTGATCAATTTGATACCAAATACTATATATCTGAAGTATAAGAAAGAATTAAACAATTCAAATCCTATTAAACAGTCAATTAAACACAATAGAGGTGGTTAACTTAAGATATATCAGTCAACATGCCCTTAAGATGGTTTGCAACCAAAACTTAAGGTGTAGAAATCCTATTATAAGCATTCTTCAATGAAACAGAGTGATAACCTAACTTTCTCCTAACTTGGGGATCTTTAGGGCTAAAAACACACAAGTCACATCATTAGAAAGCATTTTTCATGACAGGACAAAATATTACATTATTACACATGTCCATCATTTCATTTAAACAGTTTGAAAGTTTTGTGGTTTTCTGTGCTAGACAGAGACCACATCTGGAGTCGGTGAGGGGTCTGCGTGTCCAGGGAGGTCAAAGGCCAACTTAGGTGTCACCGAATTGTTATTTATGACTTGAGAATGGACTCTCTTCGAACATACTATTTGGTCTCAGCCAATCGCTGTTTAGGAAGAAGAGTAAACATCCACACCGATGTCTGTTTGGGGTACCTTGCAGCCATTAACGCCAGACTCTATGGCGTCAGATGCTTTTATAAGATTTACAGTCATTGATGCAGGGAGGCCCAGAGTCAGAGAGGAATGTTCTTTGTCCCTTTTGGAGTTTCCTTAAAGTTGATCAGTTTGATATCGCTACAAAGGCTAATCATGACAAAGAAGCTCTGTGACCTAACCAAAACTGACACACAGGTCACTTGCTGCAAATCCAAGTCAAGTCTCAAGTCTCTGAGTTACAGCAGCAAGTCAGACAAGTCTCCTGTGGTGTAATAATTATACAGAAATTACTCAAATATTTAAAAGAAATAATGGCCATGGAGTAACAGGAAAATATGGTATCATTGTCAGGCTGTATGATGTTCGGTATTTATTACTACACTTAATCATAAAATGGTGCTGTAAATGAAAAAAACAAACAAATCTTAAGCCTTTTAAATGGTGGAATCATAACATAAGAGGCTGATAAACAAGGTCACATGGTCAATTAAATATGTTACATTTTTGGACCAGGTCAGGTATGACTAGAAGATTCTGATATTGATTATTTTGGATTGACCCGAGCAACTGCAACAGTTTTTCCTTTTTCCTCACAACAATCTGACAAACTGTTCCCATCTTATCAGAAAATAAAGACAAAAAATACAGAATTTAAATGCTACCTTCAATAAAGTCCCTGCTCAAAATGTTTTGATTCTTTCTCCCAATTATTCTTTTTGCATTTCAGACTTCTACTTAGAACCTTAAGAAGCAAAAATACCTCAAGTCAAAAGCAGATAAAGATTAAAAAACTCTGTCAAACCTTTTAGTTCGTCCAATCTCGGAGATTTCTTTGCACTGGCGTCATGTGGGGTTTTATTAAATTTTGTGAGATCAAGTCTTTCAGTTCAGATTGGTTTTGAGAGGAGTAAAAAGCATGAAGTATATAATAACAGCACTTACAGTAACTGATACTTGTGGCTAAATTGCTAAGCCGTTTCATTAAAAATGAAAGAAAATGGAAAAAAGGTCTGCATGGATTCACTTTTAAAATTGCATCACAACCTGATCCAAGCCTCTTTCACTGCATCCGCCTGCAATACCAGAGGCAAGGAGAGCGCTCTCATGCTTGAAGCACTACGTATCTGTCATTTCATTACTGTGTCCAACCACCAGCGTGCAGGAGCGAGCCTATAGTTCACCGATGCAGAAGGACAATTTCATTCGCTCCATTAAGCCCATTCCTTACGGCAAAGGAGCCCGCACATATGAGCCAGAGATGGAGACAATATTTGCCGTACTGCAGCCAAAACAGAGCGCCGGCAATTAGTCTGTGTGCAATTAAAGTGCAATCATCAGGACAAATGACAATAACAGCAGTAAATCCATGCCTTTTATTGGGTCCTTGATGGCCCCTTCAAGTGTATCCCAGTTTGTTAAAGCTGAGCTCTATGTATTTTTAATTGTCTCATTAAGTCATTGATTTGATCAGAGAGGCAGTTTGAAATAAGGACGGCGTGCTGACTGTACCACACGGATTGGATGAAGGAGGAAGATGAAATTAGTCCACAAAGTGTCTCAGTGTGTCCCAGGCAGCTGAATCAAGCCAGAAAGATCCTCGGCTCAAGCTGGAAATGGGATCACTGTGAAACAGGATTGTTATGTACATCATTTGTTTCTCAGAGGGGGGATTTGCAGAGATGTAGATTCATAATTAGACTGTGTGTAATGGAACAATTGAATTTTATGCAGGGCTTTGCCAGTGCTCACTCTAACACTAATCAGAAGACAGTTTTAGATGACGTTCGACTGCTCAGCTGCGAGGGGGACGCTGTGTATCAGGGAAATGAAATATGATTAGATTCTCTTTATGATCGCATTTGGGGGGACATAAATCCAATCACTGAGAGTCAAAGATACAAGAAATATCAGCACTCATAATGTTGCTGTTGATCTTGATCACTTTAAGAGACAGAAACCAGAGGACTTCTGCCACTTCTCACTTAAATCTGATGTTTCGTCATCATTGAAAATAGCTTCTTGTTTTGAAAATCCAAACAAATTATGATAAAGTTATTGAATCTAGACAACTTCAAGCCATTATCTTTTGATACTTTATGACGTTCCCTGAGTGCAGATTATACTGTACTTCATATCTTGTGGTGCTGGAATCTTAACATGGCCTGAGCCTAATTGGAGTTGCCATCCCATCTGACACTATTAACATAACCTCTGCAATGAGTTTATGTTGGTAGAGTGTGCTTCAGATCCCTCCTGGGTACACAGCAGGTCCAAATAAGCAACTGCACTTTTGGAAAAACCCACAACTGCGAATATATACGAACAATTTGTCATAAAAAGAAGCTTTAACAAATCAGGAGAGTACTTCGCATGTCTAATTTATGAGACAGGTGCGTCAGAGGAAAAAGTTGATTTAAACGATATAAACGAATTTAGACGCACCTCTCCCTTCATTCCTCACCCCTGGCTCCACCCCCGAAAGCTGATGGACGTGCATTGTCATGGATATGGGGGTAGAAACTGCGTAGCTGACCAACATAGCTAAGGTAACCCTGACTCGTCAGACAACTCTACTGACAATATTGATTACATCACAACAACAGTACATTCTGGCAGATTAGACAATAAGATGAATGCCCGACTGCTGTTACTGTTGTGTGAAGCACCACAAAGCTAATGTTGCTTACCTATCCAGCAGACAGACGGCGACATCTGCGTTCGTTTTCAGGTCTTTCAGTTCGCGGAGTTCCTTCCACCGTCAGAATGCAACACCAATGTTGACCCAGGTCTTTGCTTTGTCATGTCACGTCTTAGCCCTTCTTTTTCACTTTTCACTCCTCTGACCTTTTTCTTTTGGGCTGTTTTTCAGCCATTGCTACTGCACATATTGTATCTCTCTCTTACAATAACTGCGCACGCTACGCAACCTACTACTCCCCCTGCCCCCTCTGTCTGATCTGTGCATGAGTATGATCGCCCCCTGGATGTGTGTGTGTGTGTGTGTGTGTGTGTGTGTGTGTGTGTGCACTCGTGTTTCTTACTTGGTGGGGCCACACCCCCAGTAGCCCACCAACGGTATGAGGCCCTGAATCCTTGTGGGGCCAAAATGCTGGGCCCCAGAACGTTTAATGCTTTAAAGCTGTTCAGGAGCCTTCTCTAATGCTCCTCATGCTTTTTTCTCACTTGGCCCACAAGGTGACAAAAACTGGAAATGTTTGTGTGAAGTGTGTGTGCTCTCTGGCCCCTGCAGTTGGTTTGATGTAACTGCAGCCTCACACACACTTCCTGAAGAGTGTGTGATCTTAGCCAATCAGACGCCTTTGAACATGGAAGCATCATAGTCTCGGACTTTATGGGATTTGTCTGAGAGTTGAAACACAATATTCACAACACAGAGCAATGCTGTGCCAGGAACTGAAGAATAAAAAAAAATAAGGTAAGTTTATATTTTTATTACATTATTTTACTATATAGAGTTTTAGGATAACAAGACACAAATTCTATTTGATATAGTATTTTTATTTTAGCTGCAAAGATTAGACACAGGTTGATGGTCTTCAGTTAATATTTAAATTAACAACATAAACATGTTTAAATTGATTACATTAACCAGACAAATATTAGAATATGTGAATATAGAAAGCATTTTCCGTGGATACTAACATGAAAGACAGTTTTTGTTATCTTTAGCTTGTTAGCTGCCAACCATTAGCTTGGAGACGGCTATGCTTTGCATTGGGCTGGGCACGCCTCCTGCAGCATGGCTACTTAAGTCAGTGAATATTCATGAGATGGCCGGGCTGGGGTAACGGAGACGATCACAAGAGTGTTAGAGTGTGCTGTCATACGTGAATAGATGTCTGATAAGGTATTTGTTTAATGTGTTGTTGCTGTTTCTACTTAAATACTTGTGTTAAGTTTATTATGGATGTGTTTATTTACGGTAGAAGATGTGGTGCCCAGGTGACGAGAGCTAAGTGCTAACTATGTTCAACGAGGCTTGAATGGGGCGCCTGATCACACTGAACGCCACATGTAAGGTTAAAACCTGACATACGACCAGGTACAGCTTTGTAACACAAACTCTGTACTTCGATCTATGTAATATGTGTGACGGTAGGTCCGACCTGGCCAAAGAAGCTACCTGTCGGCCAAGAATCCGTCCAGTTAGCTAAGCTAACCGTGAGCCCGAGGCTCCTGCCCGACAGGTAAGCTAGCCGTAGCCCGAGGCTGCGCCCAGTTAGGTAACCTAACCAGAAACCGAGGCTCCGGGCCGACAGGTAAGCTAGCCGTAGCCCCAGGCTGCGCCCGCTTAGGTAGCCGTAGCCCGCCACGCCCGGATATGCAAGCTAGCCGAGCCGAGGCTGCGGCCCGCTTAGGTAAGCTAGACGTAGCCCGATACTCCCGGCCCGGACACGTAACCTAACCGTAGCCCGAGGCCCCGGCCCGGACAGGTAAGCTAGACGTAACACGAGGCTAAGCTAGCCGTAGCCGGAGGCTCGAGCCTGCTTGGGTAAATTTTCGCGGTACGCTCGCGCTTGATCACGTAGTATCGCGGAAGGGTCTTGCCTGGTCAGGTAAGCTAACTATGGTCCGTGCCCTTCTTGAAGTAAGGCCTTATTCGCGCTGTTAAATAGTCATCCGGTGTTATTATTTAGGGGTGGATGATCAGTGTCAGTCACAGTAGTTGAAGCAGGATGTTGGAATAGTGTTACTATATGCTGCATATATGCATAATTGAGAAAATAAATAAAGTGAATAAGATAATGTTTAACTTAAATTAAATAAAATGTAATGCTACAGTGATAAATGTTAAATAAATATATTATCAACAATGGAACACAAATGTGTTCCTAACATTACTGAATTACTTAATGAGGTATTTGTTTTCTTACATAGCTCAGCTGTTTAATGATATAAAATCATTTTCACAGAGCCATGATGTCCAAAAGGAAGGCCAGGATAAAACCTGGGTAAGATGCAATGTCATACATTCTGTCTGGGAGAGACAAGCCAGGGTTTGCAGAGAAATTTATCAATAATATCAAAGGTATGATCTCAAGCCCATTTGGTAGCTGCAAATTACAGCAGCACATTTTAATTATATTCTTTAGCACAAATGAAGAAAGGTTTAAGCTATTTTCAAAAGATATGTCATGGAAATATCTGCCTTCAATCTGTTTTGTTAAATTCCAATACAGTTAGTGAAAGATGTGTAGAAAAGTGTTGGATTTCCATCAGAGAGGTTTTTAGTACACACTAGTGAAATTAAATATAGTAATTTAAAGTTACTGGTATTGTTTTTGCTCTGTGCATAATGTCTAACATATTCAGATGTCATTAAGGTAAGTGATGGATCAATAGAAGATCGAATTGAAAATGAGAAAAGTCTGATCACTGTGCAACTGGGGATAAACAAAAGAATAATTTTGAAGTTAATTCATAGTAGTCATACAAAAGAAGAACCAGAATACAGGCTTGTAGGGCATGTGGTTATCATAGGATGGTCCCTGTTAAACAGAAAGCCCTTATTTAAAAAGTCATGGAATGTAGAAACCTTTTGCATGCTGTATTGGAAAGGTTAAGGCTACTTGGCATGACTTCTACATAAGTTTATTTAATTCTTTGTCTTTATAGGAAGAGGAGTGTTTGCTACTAAACCAATCAAGCAAGGTTCTTTTGTGTTGGAGTACAGGGGTGAAATCATATCAGCAGAAGAATGCCAATCAACGATGTCACTGATGGTGAGTAAATCAGATGCATTTTTGGTCACAGTTAGGCCTGAAACATGTTCAAATATTTAATAAATGAATAAGTAAAATATTAGACTTAATGGGCTTTGGATCTCAAGTGGCTCTTCAAATAAAAGTTTTAAGATATATTTTATAAATTTTGTATTTTGAGTAGCACAAAGTTTGTCATATTGTTTTTGTTTGTCTTTAGTATTGATGGGTTCAAGGAAGATGGTTCCTTGGAATATTAGTGACTGACAGCCACAATTCTCCAAACTGCACCATGAAAAAAGTTATACTAAACAACAGGCCACGCTTTTGTCTGTTTGCTGTGAGGAGCATAGAAATAGGAACTGAACTTGAAATTCAACTATGGTGATTCAAAATGGCCATGCTGCAAAAAGTTGAGCTTGTTAGATCATGCGTTGGTTACACGACATGAGGTGGTAGTTTCACTTTACACAACTTTTTGTCTATTCAGTGAGAATTTTTGAGTCTTAGTTGGACCAGTGTCCAAATTATATTTGAAGAAAAAAATAATAGTGACATGGGAAGTTCCTGAAACTGGCTGATGGACAAGAAACATGTCAGGTATGCACACCATTCCTATTGGATGGCTGCATCACACTTTCTTTATTATTGAAGAAACTGTCTACACAAGGCCAAAACCAGGGTTTAAAGAGTGGTGTGTTGGTGCTAAAGAGATGCTTTACAGACATGAAAACAGTCCAAACTTCTATGTCCATTTCTGCATTATTTTTATGTAGAAATGGTTCTTAAAGACAAGTGTCATGAATGTAAAAAATAAAGAGTATTATTGTGCTGTTTGAAAGATAGTGTGAGCAAACTTTTGTGACCTGTAATTATATTCAGTCTCATGATTCCTGTGACAGCTAACGGCCTTCTTCTTTCTGTCTAAACACTAGGGGACATCCAAGCAGGCTGCAGCATCTGAGGAAGAGGTGGCTGTGCCTCCTCTTAATCTGTCTACTCGTGTTTCTGATGATGCTACTATTCCAAAGGTAATAAAATAATAAATGTGGATGATTTCTGGACAGGGTAAACTACTAACTAGATTGATCAGCTTCTATTTGGTGTCCATTTGGTCAGATGATCTGTTTCACACATGCACCAGTCTCAGTTGATGTCCTTATGGGGCCCTGTATGGAACACTTCCTACAAAAGAACTTGTACAACTTTTCTCTTCCACACACACACCAGTCTCAGTTCATGTCCTCATGGGGCCCTCCGTCCTGGACCTCTATAACTGATTGTTAACCCACAGGACAACACTTCAGCAACAAAACTAAAGTATTAACTACATGAATAAAGCCCCTACTGAGCTGGAGTATGATAAAGAAAATATTTGATAGTGACATCCTTTATTGAGCCCCTTTATGATATTCAGATAGGGAGTCTTTTTAACTTGACCCTCATAAGGCACCGTATTCATATATCTTTGTGATCTGTTATATTAAATCATATGATTCCTGTCAGAGCTCACTGCCTCCTTGTCTATATCTTAACACCTGCTTTATTTGTTGTCCAATTGGTCAGATGACCTGTTTCACACACACACCAGTCTCAGTTCATGTCCTCATGGGGCCCTCCGCCTGACC
This sequence comes from Scarus forsteni, assembly GCA_036419115.1. Taxonomy (NCBI): domain Eukaryota; kingdom Metazoa; phylum Chordata; class Actinopteri; order Labriformes; family Labridae; genus Scarus; species Scarus forsteni. The sequence continues at coordinate 1,533,050 of JAZDUH010000289.1, forward strand.
TCTCTCTATAACTGATTGTTACCCTACAGGACAACACTTCTAAGCATCTAAACTAAAGTATTAACTACATGAATAAAGCCCCTACTGAGCTGCAGTTTGATAAAGAAAATATTTGATAGTGACATTCTTTTGAGCCACTTTTTGGATGTCAAGATAGGGAAACTGTTAACTTGACCTCATAAAGCACCATATTCAGATATCTTTGTGACCTGTAATTATATTCAGTCTGATGATTCCTGTGACAGCTAACGGCCTTCTTCTTTCTGTCTAAACACTAGGGGACATCCAAGCAGGCTGCAGCACCTGAGGAAGAGGTGGCTGTGCCTCATCTTAATCTGTCTACTCGTGTTTCTGATGATGCTACTATTCCAAAGGTAATAAAATAATAAATGTGGATGATTTCTGGACAGGGTAAACTACTAACTAGATTGATCAGCTTCTATTTGGTGTCCATTTGGTCAGATGATCTGTTTCACACATGCACCAGTCCCTGTTGATGTCCTTATGGGGCCCTGTATGGAACTCTTCCTACAAAAGAACTTGTACAACTTTTCTTCTACACACACACCAGTCTCAGTTCATGTCCTCATGGGGCCCTCCGTCTGGACCTCTCTGTAACTGATTGTTAGCCTACAGGACAACACTTCTCAGCAACAAAACTAAAGTATTAACTACATGAATAAAGCCCCTACTGAGCTGCAGTTTGATAAAGAAAATATTTGATAGTGACATTCCTTTTTGAGCCACTTTTTGGATGTCAAGATAGGGAAACTGTTAACTTGACCCTCATAAAGCACCATATTCAGATATCTTTGTGACCTGTAATTATATTCAGTCTCATGATTCCTGTGACAGCTAACGGCCTTCTTCTTTCTGTCTAAACACTAGGGGACATCCAAGCAGGCTGCAGCACCTGAGGAAGAGGTGGCTGTGCCTCCTCTTAATCTGTCTACTCGTGTTTCTGATGATGCTACTATTCCAAAGGTAATAAAATAATAAATGTGGATGATTTCTGGACAGGGTAAACTACTAACTAGATTGATCAGCTTCTATTTGGTGTCCATTTGGTCAGATGATCTGTTTCACACATGCACCAGTCTCAGTTGATGTCCTTATGGGGCCCTGTATGGAACACTTCCTACAAAAGAACTTGTACAACTTTTCTCTTCCACACACACACACCAGTCTCAGTTCATGTCCTCATGGGGCCCTCCGTGTGGACCTCTCTATAACTGATTGTTAACCTACAGGACAACACTTCTCAGCAACAAAACTAAAGTATTTAACTACATGAATAAAGCCCCTACTGAGCTGGAGTATGATAAAGAAAATATTTGATAGTGACATCCTTTATTGAGCCCCTTTTATGATATTCAGATAGGGAGTCTTTTAACTTGACCCTCATAAGGCACCGTATTCATATATCTTTGTGATCTGTTATATTAAATCATATGATTCCTGTCAGACCTCACTGCCTCCTTGTCTATATCTTAACACCTGCTTTATTTGTTGTCCAATTGGTCAGATGACCTGTTTCACACACAGAACAGTCTCAGTTCATGTCCTCATGGGGCCCTCCGGCTGGACCTCTCTATAACTGGTTGATACCCTACAGGACAACACTTCTAAGCATCTAAACTAAAGTATGAGCTACATAAAAAAAGCCCCTACTGAGCTGCAGTTTGATAAAGAAAATATTTGATAGTGACATTCCTTTTTGAGCCACTTTTTGATGTCAAGATAGGGAAACTGTTAACTTGACCCTCATAAAGCACCATATTCAGATATCTTTGTGACCTGTAATTATATTCAGTCTCATGATTCCTGTGACAGCTAACGGCCTTCTTCTTTCTGTCTAAACACTAGGGGACATCCAAGCAGGCTACAGCACCTGAGGAAGAGGTGGCTGTGCCTCATCTTAATCTGTCTACTCGTGTTTCTGATGATGCTACTATTCCAAAGGTAATAAAATAATAAATGTGGATGATTTCTGGACAGGGTAAACTACTAACTAGATTGATCAGCTTCTATTTGGTGTCCATTTGGTCAGATGATCTGTTTCACACATGCACCAGTCCCTGTTGATGTCCTTATGGGGCCCTGTATGGAACTCTTCCTACAAAAGAACTTGTACAACTTTTCTCTTCTACACACACACCAGTCTCAGTTCATGTCCTCATGGGGCCCTCCGTCCTGGACCTCTCTATAACTGATTGTTACCTACAGGACAACACTTCTCAGCAACAAAACTAAAGTATTAACTACATGAATAAAGCCCCTACTGAGCTGCAGTTTGATAAAGAAAATATTTGATAGTGACATTCCTTTTTGAGCCACTTTTTGGATGTCAAGATAGGGAAACTGTTAACTTGACCCTCATAAAGCACCATATTCAGATATCTTTGTGACCTGTAATTATATTCAGTCTCATGATTCCTGTGACAGCTAACGGCCTTCTTCTTTTCTGTCTAAACACTAGGGACATCCAAGCAGGCTGCAGCACCTGAGGAAGAGGTGGCTGTGCCTCATCTTAATCTGTCTACTCGTGTTTCTGATGATGCTACTATTCCAAAGGTAATAAAATAATAAATGTGGATGATTTCTGGACAGGGTAAACTACTAACTTGCTTGATCAGCTTCTATTTGGTGTCCATTTGGTCAGATGATCTGTTTCACACATGCACCAGTCTCAGTTGATGTTCTTATGGGGCCCTGTATGGAACACTTCCTACAAAAGAACTTGTACAACTTTTCTCTTCCACACACACACCAGTCTCAGTTCATGTCCTCATGGGGCCCTCCGCCTGGACCTCTCTATAACTGATTGTTAACCTACAGGACAACACTTCTCAGCAACAAAACTAAAGTATTAACTACATGAATAAAGCCCCTACTGAGCTGGAGTATGATAAAGAAAATATTTGATAGTGACATCCTTTATTGAGCCCCTTTTATGATATTCAGATAGAGAGTCTTTTAACTTGACCCTCATAAGGCACCGTATTCATATATCTTTGTGATCTGTTATATTAAATCATATGATTCCTGTCAGACCTCACTGCCTCCTTGTCTATATCTTAACACCTGCTTTATTTGTTGTCCAATTGGTCAGATGACCTGTTTCACACACACACCAGTCTCAGTTCATGTCCTCATGGGGCCCTCCGTCTGGACCTCTCTATAACTGATTGTTACCCTACAGGACAACACTTCTAAGCATCTAAACTAAAGTATTAACTACATGAATAAAGCCCCTACTGAGCTGCAGTTTGATAAAGAAAATATTTGATAGTGACATTCCTTTTTGAGCCACTTTTTGGATGTCAAGATAGGGAAACTGTTAACTTGACCTACATAAAGCACCATATTCAGATATCTTTGTGACCTGTAATTATATTCAGTCTCATGATTCCTGTGACAGCTAACGGCCTTCTTCTTTCTGTCTAAACACTAGGGACATCCAAGCAGGCTGCAGCACCTGAGGAAGAGGTGGCTGTGCCTCCTCTTAATCTGTCTACTCGTGTTTCTGATGATGCTACTATTCCAAAGGTAATAAAATAATAAATGTGGATGTTTTCTGGACAGGGTAAACTACTAACTTGCTTGATCAGCTTCTATTTGGTGTCCATTTGGTCAGATGATCTGTTTCACACATGCACCAGTCCCTGTTGATGTCCTTATGGGGCCCTGTATGGAACTCTTCCTACAAAAGAACTTGTACAACTTTTCTTCCACACACACACCAGTCTCAGTTCATGTCCTCCCAGTCAGAGTTTTTGTCCTCCAGTATTTAAGTCCTCCAGTCAGAGCCATCAAGTCTTTTAGTCAGATCAAGTCCTCCAGTCAGAGCCATTCTAAGTCCTCCAGTCATAGTCATTTGAGTCCTCCAGTCAGAGCCATTTCAAGTCCTCCAGTCAGAGCCAGTTTGAGTCCTCCAGTCAGAGCCAGTCAAGTCCTCCAGTCAGAGCCCCTTTGAGTCCTCCAGTCAGATCCAGTTCAAGTCCTCCAGTAAGAGCCACTTTGAGTCCTCCAGTCAGAGCCATTTCAAGTCCTCCAGTCAGATCCAGTTTGAGTCCTCCAGTCAGAGCCAGTCAAGTCCTCCAGTCAGAGCCAGTTTGAGTCCTCCAGTCAGAGCCAGTCAAGTCCTCCAGTCAGAGCCAGTTTGAGTCCTCCAGTCAGAGCCAGTTTCAGTCCTCCAGTCAGAGCCATTTGAAGTCCTCCAGTCAGAGCCAGTTTGAGCCCTCCAGACAGAGCCAGTCAAGTCCTCCAGGCAGAGCCAGTTTGAGCCCCCCAGCCAGAGCCAGTCAAGTCCTCCAGTCAGAGCCAGTTTGAGTCCTCCAGTCAGAGCCAGTCAAGTCCTCCAGTCAGAGCCAGTTTGAGTCCTCCAGTCAGAGCCAGTCAAGTCCTCCAGTCAGAGCCAGTTTGAGTCCTCCAGTCAGAGCCAGTCAAGTCCTCCAGTCAGAGCCCCTTTGAGTCCTCCAGTCAGATCCAGTTCAAGTCCTCCAGTAAGAGCCACTTTGAGTCCTCCAGTCAGAGCCATTTCAAGTCCTCCAGTCAGAGTCAGTTTGAGTCCTCCAGTCAGAGCCAGTCAAGTCCTCCAGTCAGAGCCAGTTTGAGTCCTCCAGTCAGAGCCAGTCAAGTCCTCCAGTCAGAGCCATTTCAAGTCCTCCAGTCAGAGCCACTTTGAGTCCTCCAGTCAGAGCCAGTCAAGTCCTCCAGTCAGAGCCATTTCAAGTCCTCCAGTCAGTGCCACTTTCAAGTCCTCCAGTCAGAGCTAGTTTGAGTCCTCCAGTCAGAGCCATTTCAAGTCCTCCAGTCAAAGCCACTTTGAGTCCTCCAGTCAGAGCTAGTTTGAGTCCTCCAGTCAGAGCCAGTTTGAGTCCTCCAGTCAGAGCCAGTCAAGTCCTCCAGTCAGAGCCAGTTTGAGTCCTCCAGTCAGAGCCAGTCAAGTCCTCCAGACAGAGCAAGTCAAGTCCTCCAGTCAGAGCCATTTCAAGTCCTCCAGTCAGGGCCAGTTTGAGTCCTCCAGTCAGAGCCATTCAAGTCCTCCAGTCAGAGCCAGTTTGAAGTCCTCCAGTCAGAGCCAGTTTGAAGTCCTCCAGTCAGAGCCAGTTTGAGTCCTCCAGTCAGAGCCAGTTTCAAGTCCTCCAGTCAGAGCCATTTCAAGTCCTCCAGTCAGAGCCAGTTTCAAGTCCTCCAGTCAGAGCCAGTCAAGTCCTCCAGTCAGAGCCAGTTTGAGTCCTCCAGTCAGAGCCAGTTTGAGTCCTCCAGTCAGAGCCATTTCAAGTCCTCCAGTCAGAGCCAGTTTGAGTCCTGTCAGCCAGTTTGAGTCCTCCAGTCAGAGCCAGTTTGAGTTCCTCCAGTCAGAGCCAGTTCAAGTCCTCCAGTCAGAGCCAGTTTGAGTCCTCCAGTCAGAGCCAGTCAGGTCCTCCAGTCAGAGCCAGTTTAAGACCTCCAGTCAGAGCCAGTTTGAGTCCTGCAGGGCCAGTTTGAGTCCTCCAGTCAGAGCCAGGTTCAAGTCCTCCAGTCAGGTCAGAGCCAGTTTGAGTCCTGTCAGCCAGTTTGAGTCCTCCAGTCAGAGCCAGTCAAGTCCTCCAGTCAGAGCCAGTTTCAAGTCCTCCAGTCAGAGCCAGTTTGAGTCCTCCAGTCAGAGCCAGTTTCAAGTCCTCCAGTCAGAGCCAGTTAGAGTCCTCCAGTCAGAGCCAATATGAGTCCTCCAGACAGAGCCAGTCAAGTCCTCCAGTCAGAGCCATTTCAAGTCCTCCAGTCAGGGCCAGTTTGAGTCCTCCAGTCAGAGCCATTCAAGTCCCCTAGTCAGAGCCATTTCAAGTCCTCCAGTCAGAGCCAGTCAAGTCCTCCAGTCAGAGCCAGTTTGAGTCCTCCAGTCAGAGCCATTTCAAGTCCTCCAGTCAGAGCCATTTCAAGTCCTCCAGTCAGATCCAGTTTGAGTCCTCCAGTCAGAGCCAGGTCAAGTCCTCCAGTCAGGTCAGCCAGTTTGAGTCCTCCAGTCAGAGCCAGTTTGAGTCCTACCAGTCAGAGCCAGTCAAGTCTTCCAGTCAGAGCCATTTCAAGTCCTCCAGTCAGAGCCAGTTTGAGTCCTCCAGTCAAAGCCAGTTTGAGTCCTCCAGTCAGAGCCAGATTTCAAGTCCTCCAGTCAGAGCCAGTCCAGTCAGACCCAGTTTGAGTCCTCCAGTCAGAGCCATTTCAAGTCCTCCAGTCAGAGCCAGTCAAGTCCTCCAGTCAGAGCCAGTTTGAGTCCTCTAGTCAGAGCCAGTTCAAGTCCCCCAGTCAGAGCCATTTCAAGTCCTCCAGTCAGAGCCAGTTTGAGTCCACCAGTCAGAGCCAGTTCAAGTCCTCCAGTCAGAGCCAGTTTGAGTTCTCCAGTCAGAGCCATTTCAAGTCCTCCAGTCAGATCCAGTTTGAGTCCTCCAGTCAGAGGAAGTCAAGTCCTCCAATCAGAGGAAGTCAAGTCCTCCAGTCAGAGCCAGTTTGAGTCCTTCAGTCAGAGCCAATTTGAGTCCTCCAGTCAGAGCCAGTTCAAGTCCTCCAGTCAAAGCCAGTTTTAGTTCTCCAGTCAAAGCCAGTTTGAGTCCTCCAGTCAGAGCCAGTTTGAGTCCCCCAGTCAGAGCCATTTCAAGTCCTCCAGTCAGAGCCTGTTTGAGTCCTCCAGTCAGAGCCAGTTTGAGTCCTCCAGTCAGAGCCAGTCAAGTCCTCCAGTCAGAGCCAGTTTGAGTCCTCCAGTCAGAGCCAGTCAAGTCCTCCAGTCAGAGTCCTCCAGTCAGAGCCAGTCAAGTCCTCCAGTCAGAGCCAGTTCAAGTCCTCCAGTCAGAGCCAGTTTCAATCCAGTCAGAGCCAGTTTCAAGTCCTCCAGTCAGATCCCAGTTTGAGTCCTCCAGTCAGAACCATTTCAAGTCCTCCAGTCAGATCCAGTTTGAGTTCCCCAGTCAGAGCCAGTCAAGTCCTCCAGTCAGAGCCATTTCAAGTCCTCCAGTCAGAGCCAGTCAAGTCCTCCAGTCAGAGCCAGTTTGAGTCCTCAGTCAGAGCCAGTCAAGTCCTCCAGTCAGAGCCAGTTCCTCCAGTCAGAGCCAGTTTCAAGTCCTCCAGTCAGAGCCATTTGAGTCCTCCAGTCAGAGCCAGTTTGAGTCCTCCAGTCAGAGCCATTTCAAGTCCTCCAGTCAGAGCCAGTTTGAGTCCTCCAGTCAGAGCCAGTTCAAGTCCTCCAGTCAGAGCCAGTTTGAGTCCTCCAGTCAGAGCCAGTCAAGTCCTCCAGTCAGAGCCATTTCAAGTCCTCCAGTCAGAGCCAGTTTGAGTCCTCCAGTCAGAGCCAGTTTGAGTCCTCCAGTCAGAGCAGTTTCAAGTCCTCCAGTCAGAGCCAGTTCAAGTCCCCAGTCAGAGCCAGTTTGAGTCCTCCAGTCAGAGCCAGTTCAGTCCTCCAGTCAGAGCCAGTTTCAAGTCCTCCAGTCAGAGCCAGTACAGTCCACCAGTCAGAGCCATTTCAAGTCCTCCAGTCAGATCCAGTTTGAGTCCTCCAGTCAGGGCCAGTTCAAGTCCTCCAGTCAGATCCAGTTCGAGTCCTCCAGTCAGAGCCAGTCAAGTCCTCCAGTCAGAGCCAGTCAAGTCCTCCAGTCAGAGCCAGGTCAAGTCCTCCAGTCAGAGCCAGTTTGAGTCCTGCAGCCAGTTTGAGTCCTCCAGTCAGAGCCAGTTTGAGTCCTCCAGTCAGAGCCAGTTTGAGTCCTGCAGTCAGAGCCAGTCAAGTCCTCCAGTCAGAGCCAGTTTGAGTCCTCCAGTCAGATCCAGTTCAAGTCCTCCAGTAAGAGCCACTTTGAGTCCTCCAGTCAGAGCCATTTCAAGTCCTCCAGTCAAAGCCACTTTGAGTCCTCCAGTCAGAGCTAGTTTGAGTCCTCCAGTCAGAGCCACTTTGAGTCCTCCAGTCAGAGCCAGTCAAGTCCTCCAGTCAGATCCAGTTCAAGTCCTCCAGTCAGAGCCAGTTTGAATCCTACATTCAGAGCCAGTTTGAATCCTGCAGTCAGAGCCAGTTTGAGTCCTCCAGTCAGGGCCAGTCAAGTCCTCCAGTCAGAGCCAGTTTGAATCCTACATTCAGAGCCAGTTTGAATCCTGCAGTCAGAGCCAGTTCAAGTCCTCCAGTCAGAGCCAGTTTGTGTCCTCCAGTCAGAGCCAGTCAAATCCTCGAGTCAGAGCCATTTCAAGTCCTCCAGTCAGAGCCAGTCAGTCCTCCAGTCAGAGCCAGTTTGAGTCCTCCAGTCAGAGCCAGTCAAGTCCTCCAGTCAGAGCCAGTCAAGTCCTCCAGTCAGAGCCAGTTTGTCCTCTCCAGTCAGAGCCATTTCAAGTCCTCCAGTCAGAGCCAGTCAAGTCCTCCAGTCAGAGCCAGTTCAAGTCCCCCAGTCACAGCCAGTTTGAGTCCTCCAGTCAGGGCCAGTCAAGTCCTCCAGTCAGAGCCAGTTTGAATCCTACATTCAGAGCCAGTTTGAATCCTGCAGTCAGAGCCAGTTCAAGTCCTCCAGTCAGAGCCAGTTTGAGTCCTCCAGTCAGAGCCTTCAAGTCCTCCAGTCAGAGCCAGTTTGAGTCCTCCAGTCAGAGCCAGTCAAGTCCTCCAGACAGAGCCATTCTAACTCCTCCAGTCAGATCAACTCAAGTCCTCCACTCAGATCCAGTTTGAGTCCTCCTGTCAGAGCCAGTTTGAGTCCTCCCGTCTGAGCCATTTCAAGTCCTCCAGCCAGAGCCAGTTTGAGTCCTGCAGCCAGTTTGAGTCCTCCAGTCAGAGGCAGTTTGAATTCTGCCAGTCAGAGCCAGTTCAAGTCCTCCAGTCAGAGCTCAGTCAAGTCCTCCAGTCAGAGCCAGTTTGAGTCCTCCAGTCAGAGCCATTTCAAGTCCTCCAGTCAGAGCCAGTTTGAGTCCTGCAGTCAGAGCCAGTCAAGTCCTCCAGTCAGAGCCAGTTTGAGTTCTCCAGTCAGAGCCAGTTTGTGTCCTCCAGTCAGAGCCAGTCAAATCTTCGAGTCAGAGCCATTTCAAGTCCTCCAGTCAGAGCCAGTTTGTGTCCTCCAGTCAGAGCCAGTCAAGTCCTCCAGTCAGAGCCAGTTTGAATCCTACATTCAGAGCCAGTTTGAATCCTGCAGTCAGAGCCAGTTCAAGTCCTCCAGTCAGAGCCAGTCAAATCCTCCAGTCAGAGCCAGTTCAAGACCTCCAGTCAGAGCCAGTTTGAGTCCTCCAGTCAGAGCCAGTTTGAGTTCTCCAGTAAGAGCCAGTCAAGTCCTCCAGTCAGAGCCAGTCAAGTCCTCCAGTCAGAGCCAGTTCAAGTCCTCCAGTCAGAGCCAGTTCAAGTCCTCCAGTCAGAGCCAGTTCAAGTCCTCCAGTCAGAGCCAGTTCAAGTCCTCCAGTCAGAGCCAGTTTGAGTCCTCCAGTCATAGCCAGTTTGAGTCCTCCAGTTAGAGCCAGTTCAAGTCCTCCAGTCAGAGCCATTTTGATTCCTCCAGTCAGAGCCAGTTTGAGTCCTCCAGTCAGAGCCAGTCAAGTCCTCCAGTCAGAGCCAGTCAAGTCCTCCAGTCAGAGCCAGTTCAAGTCCTCCAGTCAGATCCAGTTAGAGTCCTCCAGTCAGAGCCAATATGAGTCCTCCAGACAGAGCCAGTCAAGTCCTCCAGTCAGAGCCATTTCAAGTCCTCCAGTCAGGGCCAGTTTGAGTCCTCCAGTCAGAGCCATTCAAGTCCTCCAGTCAGAGCCATTTCAAGTCCTCCAGTCAGGGCCAGTTCAAGTCCTCCAGTCAGATACCAGTTTGAGTCCTCCAGTCAGAGCCAGTCAAGTCCTCCAGTCAGAGCCAGTTTAAGACCTCCAGTCAGAGCCAGTTTGAGTCCTGTCAGCCAGTTTAAGCCCTCCAGTCAGAGCCATTTCAAGTCCTACCCCCAGGGCCAGTTTGAGTCCTCCAGTCAGAGCCAGTTTGAGCCCTCCAGTCAGAGCCAGTTTGAGTCCTCCAGTCAGAGCCAGTTTGAGTCCTCCAGTCAGAGCCAGTTTCAAGTCCTCCAGTCAGAGCCAGTTTGAGTCCTCCAGTCAGAGCCAGTAGTCCTCCAGTCAGAGCCAGTTTGAGTTCTCCAGTCAGAGCCAGTCAAGTCCTCCAGTCAGAGCCAGTCAAGTCCTCCAGTCAGAGCCAGTCAAGTCCTCCAGTCAGAGCCATTTCAAGTCCTCCAGTCAGAGCCAGTCAGTCCTCCAGTCAGAGCCAGTCAAGTCCTCCAGTCAGAGCCAGTTTGAGTCCTCCAGTCAGAGCCAGTTCAAGTTCTCCAGTCAGAGCCAGTCAAATCCTCCAGTCAAAGCCAGTTCAAGTCCTCCAATCAGAGCCAGTTCAAGTCCTCCAGTCAGAGCCAGTTTAAAACCTCCAGTCAGAGACAGTTTGAGTTCTCCAGTCAGAGCCATTTCAAGTCCTCCAGTCAGAGCCAGTCAAATCGTCCAGTCAGCGCCAGTCAAGTCCTCCAGTCAGAGCCAGTTTGAAGTCCTCCAGTCAGAGCCAGTTTCAAGTCCTCCAGTCAGAGCCAGTTCAAGTCCTCCAGTCAGAGCCAGTTTGAGTCCTCCAGTCATAGCCAGTTTGAGTCCTCCAGTCATAGCCAGTTTGAGTCCTCCAGTTAGAGCCAGTTCAAGTCCTCCAGTCAGAGCCATTTTGATTCCTCCAGTCAGAGCCAGTCAAGACTCCTCCAGTCAGAGCCATTTCAAGTCCTCCAGTCAGAGCCAGTTTGAGTCCTCCAGTCAGAGCCAGGTCAAGTCCTCCAGTCAGAACAAAGCAAGTTTGAGTCCTCCAGTCAGAGCCAATTTGAGTCCTCCAGTCAGAGCCATTTCAAGTCCTCCAGTCAGAGCCATTTCAAGTCCTCCAGTCAGAGCCAGTTTGAGTCCTCCAGTCAGAGCCAGTCAAGTCCTCCAGTCAGAGCCAGTTTGAGTCCTCCAGTCAGAGCCAGTTTCAGACGTCCAGACTGAGCCATTTTGAGTTCTCCAATCAGTGCCAGTTTGAGTCCTCAAGTCAGAGCCAGTTTGAGCCTCCAGTCAGAGCCAGTCAAGTCCTCCAGTCAGAGCCAGTCAAGTCCTCCAGTCCTCCAGTCAGAGCCAGTCAAGTCCTCCAGTCAGAGCCATTTCAAGTCCTCCAGTCAGAGCCAGTTTGAGTCCTCCAGTCAGAGCCATTTGAGTCCTCCAGTCAGAGCCAGTTTGAGTCCTCCAGTCAGAGCCAGTTCAAGTCCTCCAGTCAGAGCAGTTTTGAGTCCTCCAGTCAGAGCCAGTTTGAGTCCTCCAGTCAGAGCCAGTTCAAGTCCTCCAGTCAGAGCCAGTTCAAGTCCTCCAGTCAGAGCCAGTTCAAGTCCTCCAGTCAGAGCCAGTTCAAGACCTCTAGTCAGAGCAAGTTCAAGTCCTCCAGTCAGATCCAGTTCAAGTCCTCCGGTCAGAGCCAGTCAAATCGTCCAGTCAGCGCCAGTCAAGTCCTCCAGTCAGAGCCAGTTCAAGTCCCACAGTCAGAGCCAGTTTGAGTCCTCCAGTCATAGCCAGTTTGAGTCCTCCAGTCATAGCCAGTTTGAGTCCTCCAGTTAGAGCCAGTTCAAGTCCTCCAGTCAGAGCCATTTTGATTCCTCCAGTCAGAGCCAGTCAAGTCCTCCAGTACAGTTTGAGTCCTCCAGTCAGAGCCAGTCAAGACCTCCAGTCAGAGCCAGTTTAAGTCCTCCAGTCAGAGCCAGTTTGAGTCTCCAGTCAGAGCCAGTTCAAGTCCTCCAGTCAGAGTCAGTTTGAGTCCTGCAGCCAGTTTGAGTCCTCCAGTCAGAGCCAGTCAAGTCCTCCAGTCAGAGCCAGTTTGAGTCCTCCAGTCAGAGCCAGTTTGAGTCCTCCAGTCAGAGCCAGTCAGGACCTCCAGTCAGAGCCAGTTTGGGTTTTGCAGCCAGTTTGAGTCTTCCAGTCAGAGCCAGTTTCAGTCTTCCAGTCAGAGCCAGTTTGAGTCCTCCAGTCAGAGCCAGTTTGAGTTCTCCAGGCTGAGCCAGTTTCAAGTCCTCCAGTCAGAGCCAGTTTGAGTCCTCCAGTCAGAGCCAGTCAAAGTCCTCGAGTCAGAGCCATTTCAAGTCCTCCAGTCAGAGCCAGTCAAGTCCTCCAGTCAGAGCCAGTCAAGTCCTTCAGTCAGAGCCATTTCAAGTCCTCCAGTCAGGGCCAGTTTGAGTCCACCAGTCAGAGCCATTTTAAGTCCTCCAGTCAGATCCAGTTTGAGTCCTCTAGTCAGAGCCAGTTCAAGTCCTCCAGTCGGATAGCCAGTTCTGAGTCCTCCAGTCAGATCCAGTTTGAGTCCTCTAGTCAGAGCCAGTTCAAGTCCTCCAGTCAGAGGTCCTCCAGTCAGAGCCAGTTTGAGTCCTCCAGTCAGAGCCAGTCAAGTCCTCCAGTCAGAGCCAGTCAAGTCACCCAGTCAGAGCCAGGTCAAGTCCTCCAGTCAGGTCAAAGCCAGTTTGAGTCCTGAAGCCAGTTTGAGTCCTCCAGTCAGAGCCAGTCAAGTCCTCCAGTCAGAGCCATTTCATGTCCTACACCCAGGGCCAGTTTGAGTCCTCCAGTCAGAGCCAGGTCAAGTCCTCCAGTCAGGTCAAAGCCAGTTTGAGTCCTCCAGTCAGAGCCAGTTTGAGTCCTACAGTCAGAGCCAGTCAAGTCCTCCAGTCAGTGCCATTTCAAGTTCTCCAGTCAGGGCCAGTTTGAGTTCTACAGTCAAAGCCACTATGAGTCCTCCAGTCAGAGCGATTTCAAGTCACCCAGTCAGAGCCAGTCAAGTCCTCCAGTCAGAGCCAGTCAAGTCCTCCAGTCAGAGCCATTTCAAGTCCTCCAGTCAGAGCCAGTCAAGTCCTCCAGTCAGAGCCAGTCAAGTCCTCCAGTCAGAGCCAGTCAAGTCCTTCAGTCAGAGCCATTTCAAGTCCTCAGTCAGAGCCATTTCAAGTCCTCCAGTCAGAGCCAGTTTGAGTCCTCCAGTCAGAGCCATTTTTCAAGTCCTCCAGTCAGAGCCAGTTTGAGTCCTCCAGTCAGAGCCAGTCAAGTCCTCCAGTCAGAGCCAGTCCTCCAGTCAGAGCCAGTTTGAAGTCCTCCAGTCAGAGCCAGTTTAAGTCCTCCAGTCAGTCAGAGCCAGTTTGAGTCCTCCAGCCAGTTTGAGTCCTCCAGTCGGAGCCAGTCGAAGTCCTCCAGACAGACCCAGTGTGAGTGCTGCAGTCAGAGCCAGTCAAGTCCCCAGTCAGAGCCAGTTCATGTCACCCAGTCAGAGCCAGAGCCAGTCAAATCCTCAGGTCAGAGCCAGTTCAAGTCCTCCAGTCAGATCCAGTTCAAGTCCTCCAGTCAGAGCCAGTTTCAGTTCTCCTGTCAGAGTCAGTTTGAGTCCTCCAGTCACAGCCAGTTTGATTCCTCCAGTCAGAGACATTTCAAGTCCTCCAGTCACAGCCAGTTTGAGTTTTCCAGTCACAGCCAGTTTGAGTCCTGCAGCGGGTTTGAGTCCTCCAGTCAGAGCCAGTTTGAGTCCTGCAGTCAGAGCCAGTTTGAGTCCTGCAGTCAGAGCCAGTTCAAGTCTTCCAGAGGGGACCCTTCAGCTTGCCAAGATTAGCAAAGTTCTCATGGCATTGGAGCAGGGACAGCTTGGAAAAATACACTGAAAGAGCCTGGATGAAGATAACATCAAACAAAACGGTACTTGGATAAATATATAGATTAATATATATATATATATATATATATATATATATATATATATATATATATATATATATATATATATATATATATATATATATATATATATATATGTATATATATATATATATATGTATATGTGTATAAGTATATTTATATATATATTAAAGCATATATATATATATATGTATGTGTGTATATGTATGTTGTTTTGTTTTATTTTTTTCTGTTATGGAAAGACAAAGGTTTGAACAGGGCAATCTTGTAGTTGTTAGAGTTTCTGTTATAACAGCAAAATTGAAATTAATCAGTCTAGTTTATGTTCCTTTGTTCTACTCTTGATTGTCAGTGATGGATCACTACACTTTCAACTGTCCTGGTCATTTATGCTCTATTGTCAATTCATCTTCCAGAGACTGCTGAAGTTGAGGCTTGTTTCAAGAGGATATGGAAGGTATGTGTGAATCATTTTTACTCTGGTTGTGAATAATCAATAACTGGACTGGAATATTTAGGACTATATTTCCTCTGGCTATTTAATGATTGGGTCTGCACATTTGGAAATGGGGAAAAGGGACAATATTCTACCATATAATATTTCGGCTCTCGTGATATGTGGTGACTTCTATAGACTCTTTAAATGAAAATAATGTATTTGCCATATTTTAAACCTTCTGTCTCTCAAATTAGAGTGTGTAAAACTTTCTTTGTCTCCTTCAATAGATTCAAATTAAATACAAAAAATATCTTGAAAGAAAAGGATAAAATGCACCCCGATTACTGAAAAGTTGTTCTGTCTCCTTTTGTTGTAATAAGCAATTTTATGTTACCAGATGCCACAATAGCTGAAGGCCAGGGTCAGAAGATGAGACCAGCACCTCGTCACTACAAGAAGGGACCCCTACAGCATCTACCAAAAACCAGAGGACATTTTCAAAAAAGAGAGGTGCTTAAAACATGGCAGGCTATTTGACTGTACAACATTTGATATGCAACTTCATTGCCTACTGTGTAGTAAGCTAGAAAGATGGAGAACACAGAAAAACTAACTCCCTCAGACCAAGTTGGCCTGAAAATATCTGTTGCAATCAGAGGCACAGGAACTAAATCCACTAGATATATTTCTCAACAAAATGTTTGATTTTTTATAACTCTGACATGTTTCTCTACAAAATGGTTGATTCTAATTTTCTTTTCACTGCAGAAGTCAGAAAATTCATCAGAATAGTGTATGATCATATCTGCAAATCCACAAACTCTGTTAAAGGAAAGATAGTGTAATTGCCTGACAATTTAATTGTCATGCAGTTGTGGATTATGACTATATTGTGATTTATAGGCATGGTTGAAGCTCTGGTATCTGCATCATGGTGTCACATAGGCTGTATGACTTTCTATTATATGATCAAACTTTTGAAAACCATGGGTGAGGGAGGAGATAGCCCTAAAAAACTACATATTTAAAGCTGGGACAATTATGGTGAGTTGGGATAAATACATTTATTAATCATCTGTAAAGCACTCCATCATGAAAAATAAAAACATCTTTGAACATTTTGTTCAGATTTTTGATAGATATTAAGAATCTCTGAATTAAGGAAAAATAAATAAAAGCTCACCAAATGGGTTAAACAAGATCACCAGATCACAATTGAAAGTGAGACCTGAACCATGGAAAACTTAGGATGCTATATTGGGCATGCCTAATATTATAAAATGTCAATAGACATGTTATCTTTTACCTATAAAGTAGAAAGAAATACACAAATTAGCATCACTTTCAGAAAAATAGAAAGTGTATTCCCTGATGACCACCATTAATATAAATTATCTGTACAAATTGGAGAAATGCTCATTTGAGTCTCTGTTAATCTGGTATTAGCAGGTTCATCCTTGTTGTGCTTTGTAGTAGCTATAGCACAATGGCAATATGTTAGATTAAAAAGCCAGTTGTAGCAGTTTAATACAAAAGATCCTCAGCTAAGTCCTTACGCCATAGATGTGGTAACATGTTAATAATCACTTTAACTTGGACTGCATCACTTTATCAGTCTAATTTCTCTTGATATTTGACATAGTATAAAGGATAAGTTCGCTTCCTACAGCTTTCACATTGTTTATAGAATGAAGTAGAACAATATACTCACCCAGAAGGCTTTCCTGATCCAAACAGTGCTTCAGGAGATATTTAGATCCAAAATCGAGCAGCGGACATCCGTATAATGGTAGCAG
Source organism: Scarus forsteni (assembly GCA_036419115.1). Taxonomy (NCBI): domain Eukaryota; kingdom Metazoa; phylum Chordata; class Actinopteri; order Labriformes; family Labridae; genus Scarus; species Scarus forsteni. The sequence continues at coordinate 1,548,959 of JAZDUH010000289.1, forward strand.
ACGGGCATACAGCGCCGCTTCCTAAAACTGCATTAATGGTCCATAAACTCATGAGTTTCACCAATATTCCATCACGGTCCACTTGCGCTTACTCCTCCATTACAGTCTGTGTCCCAAGCACTGTTTGGATTAGGAAAGCCTTCTGGGTGAGTATATTGTTCTACTTCAGTGGTTCCCAAACTTTTCACAGCCTGTACCCCTTCCGACACTTGACCTCCAGCCATGTACCCCCAACTCTCATGCACTTATAACACTGAGAAAAATAAATATTTAAGCCTGCCACACTCCTACCTCCCACATTTTACATGCATAACATACAAATAAAACCTATTAAAGTGAATTATTTCTAACTAAATAGATTGATTTACCAGCAATGTCAGTGGGCAACACCAGTCCACTTTTGAAAAAGAAATGTACATTTCTGAAACCTTTTCATTAATGAACTTAAAGCTTTAATTAAAAGTCTGTCTGACTGAACTTACTGTATGTTATTTAAAGAATCTTAGATAATTTAGGACGGATTTCTCTCCAAGATGCCTCAGCCTCTCTGCCAACACTTCAGGCCTTTATCAAAGTTCACAATACAAACATTTATCAGTTTGAGCCTGAACCACTGAAACAACTGTTGAAACCTGAAAGTTTTTCATGTACCCCCTACATCACTTCGTGTACCCCTGGGGGTACACGTACCCCAGTTTGGGAACCACTGTTCTACTTCATTCTATAAACAATGTGAAAGCTGTAGAAACCAAACTTATCCTTTCAGGCCTACGCAGTTTACCTGCCCCACCTACTGACTTTGATTTAACTTTATTTCAATGTTTATTGAATTTATTAATAGGATAAATGCAAAAAAGCAGAAATAATAAATTTAAAGGAGCTGAATAAAGAATCTTATATGATCTGCTCATTTTTTAGCAGACACTTATTAACAATGTAGATAATTAAACACAAATATTTTAAATCAATTAGCTGCAGGGCCAGGAAAGCACTTACTTCTCTGTTAGAAACATGGATTCAATTTACACTTCATCTGAAAAAGAAGGTCAGAAAACAAACTGCACAGACATAGATTTTAAATGTTTGATTTAGATTCCTTGGTTTCTTTGTCAATATTGTTCCATCCTCTCTCAGGTCCTACACCTTGATTTTTTTTTTTTTGTGATCAACTTTTCATTAACACTATTCGTCATTACAAGTATAATACAGAACAAACAAAAAGTGTCCACCATAGCAGCTTCAGAACAGGTGCCATGAAAAAAAGAAGCCCCAGCCATCCACCTAATTCCCCTTAAAACAGGCCTTAAACAACCCCCACACCCACCCCACTGTCTCATCTAAACTTACAAAAAAAAAACGTATCACACTTAACACCTAAATAATCTCCTGTGACACTGAGGTCATTGTTGGAAATCTTACTTGCTGCATCTCTCCAAAGACTGAGAGCTTTATTAATCCTAGCTGTCCTAACTCTAATTTACAGTCATCGCTTAGTAAATGAATGATTGGATCAGTTGTCAGTTGATTCAGAATCAGTCTGGATATTGCTGAAGCTACCTTACCCCAAAACTGATGTACTTTTGCCACATTCCCAGACCATGTGTAAGAAGGTACCAATATGAACAGGTTGACAAAATGTACTGTAAGGGCTGGGAATTGCTTTTGTAGTGTATTTCATCTGCTGGGTTCAATATGTTCTATGACACATGTTAAAATGGAAAAGTTGGTGGTTAGTATTTTTGCAACATCTCAGATAACGCCCTTTCACAGCATTATGCACCACAGATTCTAGCACATTCTGCTGTTTCTTTAAAACTTGAGTAGTGGCCCTCTTCCGTGTTTACTCCAGTGCTAATGTTAGCTTGCATAATCAGTGCTTTCTGAAAGTTACCTGTCAGTAAAGATGTTGATACTGTTTGCTGTCTTCTTGTACCTCCAGACATGTTAGGCAGTCAAAAACAATTTGGTTAAAGTTACTTAGCCATTAAATAGACTGATTCAGTAAGGAAGTGGGAGGGTTATGAGAGAAGCTTTAGCTCTGCACAACCATTGCAGTCAGCAGTCACGTGATCTCCAACCACACCTCAGCTTTTTAAAGGTCTCCTTTAAGATATACTGACTTTCTTTTTTTGAAATCCTTAAAAATCCTTAATTCCTTGATCCATAATTGGTCAGCTATGGAACAATCATTAATTTATATAAAAGTCACAGTCCTAAAATCTACAAACGGCGCTAGGACTGACCCCTGAGGTACCCCACAGATGAAGTATTCTCCATTGAATTTTATTTTATTTATCTGAACAAACTGTTTTCTTTTTCCTAAAGAACTTGTTGTCCATTCACATGCCAGTCGCCTCACACCATAATTACTTTCTAGAAGTGTAGTATGGTGTCAGATGTTTTTTGGGTCAACAAAGATGCTTAATGTGATGTTTCTATACAATTTCTGTGACATTTCTTCAGTCAAATCCATTAGTACCATAAATGTAGAATGATTTGTCCTAAATCACACTGACTGCAACCTAAAGTAATGTATTTTCCAGGAAATGCATCTTACCTTGCAAAAAGTTTTTTATTATTTATGAAAATTGTTGAATCAAAAAAAATGGTCTGTAGTTGGAGAAAAATGATTATCTTCACTCTTATGAAGTGGAATCACCTTAGCAGTTTCATGTCAGGAATTACTCCTGTTGAAAAAGACTGATTACATTTATACAGAAGTGGTTAAAGAAAATTCTATCAAACTCTTTGAGTATTTTATCAATGCCCTTACAATCAGTTGATCCTATACTTGCACATCTTTTTACATAATGCAGTATTTTTTCTTTTCTATAATGCTACCAAGAAAAATATTGTTAACATAACCTCTGAGTTGCCCTCAGCCTCATTTTTCCATTGATTTGGGAGTATATTTTTTTTGCAATAGTAGGACCCACTTCTACAAATAATTCAGTTAATTTACTATAATGACTTTTTCATGTCTATGTTATCTTTACAAAAAGTTTGGGTCTTAACTGTATCTTTTTTATCATACTATTTATTATTCCCCATGTTGCTAATACTTCATTTTATTATTATCCATACTAACTTTTTATATAACTATAGCTTTTTATAACTGTTTTTATATTTCTTATACCTATCGTTCTTATTCTTGAAAAGCATCTATATAAATAAATCTTTTTTAGGCATTTTACAAACCTTTAATCATCCGTGACTTGTCAATCACATTCTTGGCAAAAGTATTTCCAAAATTTTTCATATGCTTTTAACATCACTTACATTATATTCAAGAGAATATCTCTTGATTTCTATATCAATACGCTCATGATTTTTATGAACAGCAAAGAGAGGCAGATAATCACTCACATCTGCCATCAGGATCCCATGCTCTACTGCCCCTTCTGTATTGTGCTGTACTGTATTTCTGTTTGTATTTAACAGCTTCACTCTCTGATTGGATTATTTTGGGTTATGTAATTACTGGAAAAAGACTCATACTTAACATTAAGTTCATGAATTCACCAATGACCTCAAATCACAAGGATACTCTAGAGCAGTATTAAAGTCCCCTCATAGAAAAACAGCCTTATAATAAGATCTGTCAAACAACTCCATCATTAAATCTGTAAAAGACTCAACATAGGTGCCTGCAGCTCTGTGAATGCGACTGTAACGTATGTCTTGGAGACCAGGTAAAGTTTCTCCGGGCACAAAAGTGTTGAGTAAATTGATTTTTTGTGTGTGTCAGTGGCAAGACTGCACACCCAGTAGGTAGACACTGACATGGGATTAACTTGGTTCCTTTTAAGATGTTTTGTCTATTTAGTAAATTATTTCATGAGTTAATTTAGTGACTTTTGTAGTAACAGTACATCAGTTTAATTAAGGGGCATATCAGAAGTACTAGAAAAAACAACAAGAATTTGTTGTGTTGTAACCCAGGTAGGAGGACAACAGAAACTGAAACTTTTTTTTTTTAATATTGTTTGCATGTGTTTGAATAATACTTTGCATTTGTGAACATTTATTAGCACAACCAGTATTAGGGTAGATAATTGAACTCTGGGCTAGACTAAGTCATGGATAAGCTAACTTTTAAAGACTCCTGGTCTTTAATAGTCTTTAGTTCTATGACACCTAGGGTGTTGTAAAAGAGGTATGTAGTCAATGATTGGTAAAACTGTGTATTTTTTCCTGACTGTAAGAGTCTTGTATGGTCTCAACAAGTCTGTTCCTTATTGGATGGCCAGTGGAATCAATCTGATAGTCCTTCAGTTCTTGTTACAATTTAAAGTTCTTAAAACTCTGTAACTTGTCCTTTTGTATGCCCATTTAGGTAAACAAACTGTTGTTTAAAGAAACTGGACACAGGAAGAATGTGCTGCAGTTCAAAGACATTTGAAGAGATTCATTGTGATGAACCAAGTCCCAGGGAAGGAGGACTGTCAGCGCTGCATCACTGCAGAACCTCAAGCCCTGAAGAGCCGAGACTGGAAGGCAGTGAAGTATTTTGTTAAAAATAGAATTACTTTCAAGAAAATTAGAGTGAGAGTGATTCACTGAACAATGTAGAGGATACTGTAATGTCTTGTTTATAACACACATTTTTTCCCCTGTTAAACAAGGTCTGATTTTCAGATGTGTGTTTTCACGTGAGTACATAGAAAATACGTAATTATTTTGTCACGGCAACATCACAGTTACATTAAATCTGATACAAACTGAAACATTCTCCATGAAACATTGCTGCCAAACTTGCATAATTCTGTTTAAACTGACAAACTAGTTTTCCTTTGTGTTATCATAGTTTAATTCTCAAGTGTTCCCACTCATCAGCAACCACAGGACACTGTCATTTTGTAAACAAGGAACATAAAATAGCTGTGCTGTGATTGGTTGAAGACACCAGCATGTTGATAGCTGCTCTATGATTGGTCGGTACACTATGAGTGAGCATGCTCGGGCAGAAATGGAGTAACTGCACATGCCTGAAGCAAAAGGTGTTCCCACATCCATTTGCGAGAGATAATTGTGTATTTGTTATGAAAATACTGAAATTTCATTGATTTAGATTTTGAATAGAGGTCATTTTTGAGATACTGAGAGAGTAAGGTTTGGGCAAAGTTTGGGTGATGTGTTCAAGTACAGTGTTTTTCCTGATAAAAAAATCATGAAAACTTGGGGTGTATGTTATAATGGAATAATTCCAGTAGGCTAGTCTGCTTTTTTTGATTTTTTGATTTTTTTGAATTTTTGAGATGGCCCTGCTGGAGGCAGAACAAAGCACAAAAATGTTTTTATGTTCTCTAAAATTTCACACATATGAAATAGATTTGTGCATTATAACAGACACTGAGCTCAGGTCTATCAATGTCCCACTCAGTCTGACTGAATGTATTTCTGAAAGTTTTTAGGAAATGTGCTGTAGTATTGATAAATTTAATCACTTTACAGTTTTTCACGATTGTTAACACACACAAATCTAAACTTTGGCACAATTTGCACAACCTTATCTTCACCTACCATTCGCCGACGAATTGTCACTACTTCAAACTCCCTTATGACTCCCCTAGACTCTGACTTCCTTCTTTACACTCTGACGTCAATTGCACATTACCTTGTTGTCTGAACACTACACACAATGTTCTGTTGTTACACACACTTCTCATGTAACATCTCAGTGGTATCAACCTACAACACACAAGTGTTCAAAAGTCAACAAATTCAGGTCTGGTGAGCAGTTAGCAATCAGGACTGCAGCATATCAGGGCCTTGAGCCTCCTCCTCTGTGTTTGGTGAACAATGGAGAACCTTAAAGAGAGTAACCAGAGAAGGAGAAGTTAAGAGTGAGAGGAGGAGGGGGGAGAACAAGGAGGAGAACAAGGAGATGGAGAAAGAGGAGCAGGAGCAGGAGGATAGATTGGAGCAGAGGAGCAGGAGGACAGAGAGGAACAGGAGCAGGAGGACAGATTGGAGAGGGAGGACAAAGAGGAGCGGCAGGAGGACAAATCGGAGCAAGAGGAGCACGAGAACAGAGAGGAGCACGAGGAGGACAGAGAGGAGCAGGAGGAGGACAGAGAGGAGCAGGAGGAGGACAGAAGAGAGCAGGAGGATAGATTGGAGCAAGAGGACAAAGAGGAGAGGGAGGAGGACAAATTGGAGCAAGAGGAGCAGGAGGACAGAGAGGAGCAGGAGGACAGATTGGAGGGGGAGGACAGATTGGAGCATGAGGAGCAGGAGGACAGAGAGGAGCGGGAGAAGGACAGAGAGGAGCAGGAGGAGGACAGATTGGAGCTCATTTCTGTCCTCCTCCTTCTCCTCTGTCCTCCTGCTCCAATCTGTCCTCATGCTCCTGCTCTTCTCTGTCCTCCTGCTCTTCTCTGTCCTCCTGCTCCAGTCTGTCCTCATGCTCCTGCTCTTCTCTGTCCTCCTCCTGATCCTGCTCCTCTCTGTCCTCCTGCTCCTTGTGCTCCAATCTATCCTCCTGCTCCTCTCTTTCCTCCTGCTCCTCGTGCTCCAATCTATCCTCCTGCTCCTCTCTGTCCTCCTCGTGCTCCTCTCTATCCCCTGCTCCTATCTGTCCTCCTGCTTCAATCTGTGCTCCTGCTCTTCTCTGTCCTCCTGCTCCTCTCTGTCCTCCTCCTGCTCCTATCTGTCCTCCTTCTCCAATCTGTGCTCCTGCTCCAATCTGTCCTCCTGCTCCTCTCTGTCCTCCTGCTCCTCTTGCTCCAATTTGTCCTCTTGCTCCAATCTATCCTCCTGCTCTCTTCTGTCCTCCTCCTGCTCCTATCTGTCCTCCTGCTCCTCTTGCTCCAATTTGTCCTCCTCCCTCTCCTCTTTGTCCTCTTGCTCCAATCTATCCTCCTGCTCTCTTCTGTCCTCCTCCTGCTCCTCTCTGTCCTCCTCCTGCTCCTCTCTGTCCTCCTCGTGCTCCTCTCTGTCCTCGTGCTCCTCTTGCTCCGATTTGTCCTCCTGCCGCTCCTCTTTGTCCTCCCTCTCCAATCTGTCCTCCTGCTCCTCTCTGTCCTCCTGCTCCTGTTCCTCTCTGTCCTCCTGCTCCTCTGCTCCAATCTATCCTCCTGCTCCTGCTCCTCTCTGTCCTCCTCCATACCCTCCTTCTCCTCTCTCCTCCCCTCCTTTTCTTTCTCCTTCTCCTTGTTCTCCTCCTTGTTCTCCCCCCTCCTCCTCTCACTCTTAACTTTCTCTTCTCTGGTTGCTCTCTTCGAGGTTCTCCGTTGTTCACCAAACACAGAGGAGGAGGCTCAAGGCCCTGATATGCTGCAGTCCTGATTGCTAACTGCTCACCAGACCTGAATTTGTTGACTTTTGAACACTTGTGTGTTGTAGTAGGTCAGTGGTTCCCAAACTGGGGTACGTGAACCCCTGGGGGTACGCAAAGAGATGTAGGGGGTACATGAATACCTGTCAGGTTTCAAACAGTTGTTTCAGTAGTTCAAGTTCAAACTGATAAATGTTGTATTGTGAGATTTGATAAAGGCCTGAAGTGTTGGCAGAGAGGCTGGAGGATGGATTAGTGAGGCATCATGGAGAAGGAAATCTGTCCTGAATCTAAGATTCTTTTATTAACATACGCTCAGTCAGACAGCCTTCTTATTAGAGCTGTCGTGAGTCTGTAACAGTTTCAAGGTTATTAATGAATATGTTCCAGAAATGTTCATTTCTTTTTTCAAAAGTGAACTGGCGTTGTCCACTGACATAGCTAGTAAATGTATTTAGTGAAAATAATACACTTAAAGAGATTTTATTTTTATGTTGTGCATGTTAAATGTGGGAGGAAGGGTGGCGGTAGCCTTACAGATGTATTTGTTTTTCTCGCCGCTGTAAGTGTGTGAGAGTCGGGGGAACATGGCTGGAGGAAGTGACTGAAGGGGTACAGGCTGTGAAAAGTTCGGGAACCACTGTAGTAGGTTGATACCACTGAGATGTTACATGAGAAGTGTGTGTAACAACTGAACATTGTGTGTAGTGTTTAGACAACAAGGTGATGTGCAAACTAGTTGCACACTTCTTTACACTAGTCAGAATGTAAAGAAGGAAGTATGAATGGTAGGTGAAGTTAAGGTTGTGCAAATTGTGCCAAAGTTTAGATTTTTGTTTGTTAACAATCGTGAAAACTGTAAATTAAAATATCTTTATATCTGAATCTATTTCATATATCTGAGACTGAAGCGAACCTGAAAACATGCTTGTGCTCTGTTTTACCTCCAGGAAGGGCAGCTCAAATTCTAAAGCCAGCAAAAAGTCTACAGTGTTACCATGTTTTTATGTTACTCTGTTATGTTTTATCAATGCAAGGAGCTGTCACTGTTATCAAAGCTCACTGTTATAATCAGCACTTGATTTTGTTCAGCAGAGGAAGTACAGGATGTAAAACTAAATGTAAACCTTTGATGTAGTCCTCACTTTGTTTGATAATAAAAACAAACTGTTTTAACATCAGATATCTCCATTTAGTTTTTGGTCCCACCTAAGATATAAAGACCTGAAATATCTGTGTGTGTGGAAGTGGACCCCACAAGTATTGAATGCTAGAAACGTGTCCCACAAGTGACCAAAAAACTAGCGAGAGAAAAACTTTGGAGTTTGGATAATCTGAAGTGACTGAAAATTTTGTTATTTTTTTTTACGCTAGCCTGATTTTTTACAGAGGCCTGGGACCATTGGAAAGGGTGGGCCCCACTAGTGGGTCAAAAACTCGGGGCCCCGCAAACTGACAAATACGAGTATGTGTGTGTGTGTGTGTGTGTGTGTGTGTGTGGGGGGGGGGGGGGGGGGGGGGGTAGTTTTGGTAACTCGGCCCGAGCCACAGTATTTACCTGCTGAAATTAAGAGCCAAGACTGTGTATTGAAACCTGATTTTTTTTTCAACATGCTGTCAGTGGTGACATCTTGTGGATGGAGAGGAGAAATACGGTGTATTTGTCAAATACTGCATTAGATTAGAAGATTAGAAGATCGCTGACTGCACCTTTAAATAGGAAGTGGTGATCACACCTGTGGCCAATCATCATCATGACGTAACATCTGCACCAGAAAAATAAATAAACAGAAAAACAAACACATCGACTACCTGACTGAGATAGTCAACATGATGAAAGTCTATTTAAAGCCTACAAATAAGGCTAAAAATGAAACATCAATCACAAAACACAGTTTAAGGGACATTAAAGGTCCACAAGACAAGTAACATTGTAGAGAAACATCATAATAAACTTAAAGTTGACACAGCCCATTGATTATTAAATCACTTAATTCCCTGCGAGATAAAAAGTCTAGAATGCAGTAGACATTTATTTGCAGCGTTGCAAATAAATGATTTTCTTGCAAGTTAGACAGTGTGTGGGAGTCCATCTTCGCTCACAATAAGCAGACCTGGGAATTATGTACCTGAGTCTGTGACTGGCATTGTTGGTCCTGTTATGTGACTAATGTGCATGAATACAATGCTGTTGTGATGTTAAACCAATAAACGGTTCAGCCATTATTCATATTTTTACAATAACACACAATCATCTTTTGACTTCACCCTGGTTTCATACATTTCTCCCCGTGCTCTTTACTCTTGGATCCTCAACTCTCTGGATAATCGTCTATGTTTAAGATAAAACAGCCTCATGTCATAAGTGATTCCACCTGGATATGAGGGAACATGGGTAAAGATAATGATGTGTTTAACATAAGCATGAGTTAAAAAGAAGGTAACAATGTCAGCAGGGAATGCATCGATTTCATAAGAGATGAGGGGCATGCATGATTAAAAATGTGGATGTTTAGGGTGAAAATGACACAAATGAGGGAGAAAGAGAAAGAAAGAGAGGAGATGAAACAAGCAGAGAGGAAGCATCCAAGTGATCAAAGTGACTTTTAAAGTTGGGGGGTTGTTTGTGTGGCAGGTACTAAATGATTGTACTGTCCCTTAGACTGGCGCTCATACTGTAGAAGGGTAATGAGTACAAAAACAGCTCCCATGCTCAGGAATAAAGGGCATTCATTATCTGGAACATGCACTCAGAAGGATTAAAAGTCAATAAGATGAAAGGAACGTGGTGGACACATGCTCTAACAGGATGTAATGAGTGCTGACATTGTCCTGAGGGACACCATGAAAGAGGATGGGAGATTACAGTATATACATGTATCTATGTACAAAAGTAGATATGTGTAGTACACAAGATTGAACTAATGACAAAATAATAACTAAACTATACCACTGAGCTTGTGTGAAAATAAAACCATGCTCAAGATTTATATATAGATATATAAAATATATGTAGTAGCAATGCTGATCGTAATAAAGTTACTTTTATTTATTTATTTATTTAACATGTATTTAAGCCAGTAGAAAATCCATTGAGATCTCTTTTGCAAGGGTGACCTGGCCAAGAGGTCAGCAGCACACGTCAATACATAAATATATTACAATAATGCAAGATTAATTTTAAACAGACAATACTTGGAGATAAAAATTGAGGGTAAAATGCTAAAGTGACTCGCAAAAACAAATAAAAACAAAAATATATTACAGGATATAATTAAAAACAAAGTGCTTTGGAGGAAAAGTGCTAAAAAGTGCGTAAAGGTGACTCACAAAACAGGTTCATAAACACAGGCTCTGGTCCATGGTCTCTTGTCTGTCATTTAGCATGGAACGAAAGGCTCCAAGAGAAATGAGTTTGGACAGATTAAAGTCGGTCTGTAGAGCATTCCATGCAGAGGGAGCAGCAAAGCTAAATGCTTTTTTACCCAATTCAGTCCTGACACGAGGAACAAACAGACGAATGATGCCTTGGGAGTGCAAGGCATAAAAGCTTCCAGTTCTTTGAAGAAGAGAACAAAGATAAGAAGGAACTAGGCTTGTCACAAGAACCGATACTTCAGTACCAAGTCGGTACTAAGATTCAGAAAATGTGACGGTACTGACTTTTCTAGACTACCCAAAGTACCGTATGTACCGAGGAGCCAGATCTGGCCACTTCTTTAGCGTTGTTTTTTGGCTGTAAATGAGCGATTATCTGGCAACCCTCACACAGTGCTTATAACATGACTGACTACCCTGCTAAAAACGACAACACTCGACATGACGGAGGCTCACCCGCCTGGCTCGTCAACAACGAAACATTTAAAAGACAAGCATCCAGACTTGTACAGAGAATTCAAGGTGAGTGCATTTGAATTCACGTATTATCACTGTTGCTCATATCTAATTACGTTACAATGATGAGATGAGCCCAGCCCATAGTAAATGTTACGCGCCTGCTACCTCCGCTGCTGCGCGGCTGTAAAATCATGAAGGAAGAGAAAAGGGAGGGACAGAAAGGAGAGATTCCACAGAAGAAATGGCAGAGAGTGCCCCAAGTGTGTGGTCACTACAAGAAGGGACGAAAAGAAAACACAGTGCAGTGTGTCTGATGTCAGAGGGCGTTAGCATAGCACGTAGCTCAGCATGATAGCATGTGGTCACTGCTGCAGCAGCGAACATCCGGTCTGTTCATCGTCAAAGCGGACTCGACAGGATGATACTCATGATACATCAACAGAAGCAGCTAATGTGATCAATAATTGAGACATGGGCTAGTTAATAAACTATTTTGATTATGGCTCCGTGTAAAGGCTGGTTCAGAACGTAAATCAATGCGGAGGCTGCTTGCCCAGAATCATGTGTATTTAGTTCACATACTTTTCACATCCAATAACTTTACATTTAATTTGATTGCAGAGAGTAGAACAGGAAACACTGACAGTGAAGTAGAGGAAGCAGGTGTAGGGAATGCTTTCATATGTTATAGAAATGTACATTAGCTAGTTAAATTATCTTAGTATCCAAGTATGATATTATTTGGTCCTAGAAATAAAGGAGGCAAAATAAGATCATCAATAGGGTACAGTAGTAAATGCTATAGGCACTGTCATATAAAAAGGTTTTAAAAAAGTTTCACCTCCATGTCTGTAAATTGCTGCTCCCCCCCCCCTCTCTCTCTCTCTCTGTGTTAGTATTGCCTCTGCTGTTCTCATACAGTCATTAAGCTACACCCAAGTCTCTATCTTCTTTTCACAGTATAAGCCAGAGGAGGACAGTGACATGGACCAGCCGGGCAAAGCCAGCATCAAGATACACAGCCAACAATAACGGACGCTTTCAATTTAAGCACAATATTGTTTGTTGTTCACTTTGTTCAAATAAAGGAGTGTATGGTAAACTACAGGGGATTTTTTTTATTTTTACCATGGTATCGAATGGTATCAAGTATCGTAGAATTTAAGTGGTATTGGTACCGACTACTAAATTTCTGGTATCGTGACAAGCCTAGAAGGAACCAGTCCAAGAAGAGCCTTGTAGATGAGAATCATCCAGTGCATATACCTGCGAGCACTCAAGGAAGGCCAACCGGACAAAGCATAGAGCTCACAAGACGACTGGGTAAGACGACTACAACCGGTAATGAACCTCAAAGCACAATGATAGACGACATTCAAAGACTGTAAGCATTTACCTGAAGCAGACATGTAAAGAACAGCCCCGTAATCCAGTAATGGTAACAATGTTGCGGATACAAGCATTTTACAAGCCCTGAGTGAAAAGCAGGACTTATTTCTATAAAAGAACCCTACTTTCACCCTGAGTTTTGTAACAAGTTTGGCAATGTGAGCTTTAAAGGAGAGCTCACGGTCAATAAGAAAACCCAAATATTTAAAATTGGGCACTGCCTCAATGGGCACACCCTAGAGCCCATTGAGGCAGGGCAATGGCAAGGCAAGGCAATGTGTCTGATAATCAAATTAGTACTTATATTTATGATACCAAAGACACAATTTATGTACACAGGCACAACATGAATACATCAATAGGTTTACTCATTACTAGTTAAGACAGTTATTATGAAAAAAAAAGATTCTTGATTTATGGCGTTTAACACCACCAAAATCAAATTGTTTTGGGCCAATGCCAAAATCTGCTGAAAATTTCAGTGAAATCTGTCAAGCAGTTTTTGCACAATTTGCTACCAGACAAAACAAAAAAACAAACATATGGCAGCAAAACATAACCTCCTTGGTAGAAGTAATACTGTTCATCTGTATAATCTTACCAAAGACATTTAGCCTCTGTTATTATCAATGAGATGTTCTGCAGGTACCTTAGCATGCTAACTTTCTTCCCATATTGCGAAGCATGAGTTTTATAGCAGGGCTGGTGGTTGTGTGACTTGGCCTGCTTCAAAATGCAAAATGAAGCAGTCCAAAGGAAATACACAAAGCCTGTTGTCTGAATCAATGTACTGTAGGTCTTATAAAAATGGATAAAACTAGACTGTGACCAAATCAGATTATGGTTATTCTTAGATCATCTTATATAGATAAACCATAATCTTTGCTCCTTCAAAGATGAAAACCTGTTTGTGCTGCATCACTGCCACAGCGTCTCTAATGCTGAGACATCATCTGCCAGGCAGGTGAAAGGGTACAGCTTCAAGACTCCCCAAGTTCACTCATCATCTTTATGGCGGGCTATTCAGAAGACAGAGATGGCAGGTTCTCACTCACATTAACAAGCTGACGGGAATGGAGGGGATCAAGAGGAAGAGATGGGAGGAAGGGATGGGGGAAACAGAGAGAGGGAGCAATAACATAAAGACAGGATGCCCAAGGCCAACATGCATACTCAGAGCCTCTCCATGTAGAGTGGGGTCCTCAGGGTCTCACTATTACCAAAATAACAGCTACTGTACCCTAGCCCACTCTATATGAGGGGTTCCTTTTAATGTCCAGAAAAGACAGAACTATCATCCGTCTAAATACTGATGCAGAAAGCAAACTCTTTCTGCTGCTGGCAAATTATTAACCCACTGGCTGAAGTGGCAAACATCCAAAAAAGCCTGAACCAAATGTTCTCACTTCAATACAGTCTGGTTTTCTTTTGAGCTTTTTAGAGAAATCAAGTGCACTTACATAACCATTATGAAATACTGAAGCTCTGGAGTACCTCAGGGCACTGTTTCATAACCACAGTGGATTTTAAGTCTTATCCTTGATGTTTTGTCTCCATGTTATCCTCTGATCCAGTGAGATCAAAATCTTTGCCCTGAACCTCGACTGCATGTTGGCGTATACACCCACCTGCTTCTTTTTTAGGTACAAAAAAGGATCAACTGCACATTGATGCAAATCAGCCAATCACACGACAGCATTGCATTGCTTTTGGGCATTTAGAAATGGTCAAGAACAATGACCATTGTCAAAAGTGGCACCGGAATGGTAAAAAAAATGGTGATTTAGTTTTATTCCAAAAATGAAGGGAAGTGTCAGTTTGCTTTTGTATCAGAGTGGCTCTACTGATAGACTAAACACTTATGTTTTATGTTGTCTTATGTTTTAATTTTCATCTTCATTACATTTCAGTTTCAAAGTGACATTTCTTCTTATTAGTCTCAATTTACTTGTTCAACATCCTGTTGTTTGGAAGTGTAGCATTATGCAGAAGTGAATGGAGGGGCTACTGCTATTTATAACTCTTTTATTGCCAATCAGTCTGTCTAACCTTGATTCTTGTAACCAAACAGACATAGTCAGGCTTTTATCCAAGCTTTATATTGATCCTCTGAGGCTTTATGATGATGAAAATAGTAACATCTACATTAGAAATGAGTTTAATTCTGGCTGTCAGGACTTATCTTAGGTGAAAACATCAGTTTTGCCCCTCTTTTACAGTCAAATGAGCATTTGTGTTTGGAGTGGGACAAAATAGTTTGAGTAATTTCAAATTGAGTTTATATTGGTAGTTGAGTGAGCATCAGATCCCTCTTGAGTTTAAATGCATCAACAAGCCTAAATGAAGAACTGAACTGTTGGAACCAACCAAAAAACCACAGCCCACAACTGTAAATATTTATCAGAAACCTCACTCCGCTGGTTGTTCGTGGTCCTGTCCTGTGTCTGGCTGAGCGAGGCAGGTCGATTACAGCTTGTGGACATCAGTGCAAAGTAACGTGCCACCATTGGTCACAGTACAGGTGTTGTAACGCTTGAAATAGTAATTCATTAGATTACCAGTTACTGAGAAAACATAATGGCATTAGTAACATTGCTGTTTTTAATGCCGTTATTCCCAACACTGACGATGACATGTTTGAAATCGTTCTTTGAGGGCATGACACCCTGGATTTACAAGACTGAGCAAATTTGGAGGGAAGTGTTGAGCAGAAAGTCTCATGATGTCGACAGCTTATCCATTCTCAGCTGGAATTGGTTTTTGATCCCCACCCCTGGTCTCCTGTGATTTAAGGTGTCTGTACATGTGCTGCTGTATGTCCTCTATGTTAATGCACTGCTCCTTCCACTGGTGTGTGCATCGCCTCTCCGTACAGCTGAGCGTGGTGATCCTGCACCTCTTGAACAAGCAGGAGCGAGCTGTTCCTGTGCCGGGCTCCTGTGATGAATACTGATGAGGAGGTTTACTGAGGTGGAACTTTTCTGCCTCCGATGTGGAGAGCGTCTGGTGTGGAGAAGTCACCGTCTCACCCTCAGATTGTCTGAGTATCCCTAAGAGGATACTGAGGGAAGAAACACAGGGGAGAGCGTGTGTGTGATCTTGTTTGTGAGTGTTAAATGTGCTGCTGAGTCAGCGCAGAGGAGAGGAGACCACAACCTGATTTTCTCTGTCCTCTCCTGTTCCTTCAGGTTGATGGTGTGCTCGGTGTTTTTCCTCAAATTTCCCCATGAGTGCTCGTGCATATATGCCTGCCTCAAGGTCTCCTGCATTTTTTTATTTTTCATTTAACCCTTATTTAACCAGGAAGTCCCACTGAGATTAAAAAATCTCTTTTGCAAGAGAGACCTGGCCAAAATAGCCGTACAGAGTCATGCTACATAGAAAATGACACAACACAATCAACAGGTTAAAAATAAATAAGCATATACACATTTGGCTTTCAAGAAAACGACCACATGCCTCTGTCACCACATTCTTAAAGGATAAGTTCGGTTTCTACAGCTTTCACATTGTGTATAGAATAAAGTAGAACAGTATACTCACCCAGAAGGCTTTCCTGATGCAAACAGTGCTTCGGGAGATATTTAGATCCAAAATTGAGTGGCGGACATCCGTATAATGGTAGCACACGGGGCATGCATAGCGCCGCTCCTAAAACTGCATTAATCGTCCAAAAACTCCGCTCACGCTACTCCTCCAAGACAGTCCGGGGTCGCTCCACCCATGTTTTTGTGACTGTGCTGACTTCTGAACTGGAAACTTTCTTCACGGGTGCCGCGCATGCGCAGTATGGCTTCCTCCTTTCGATGAGCTCCTCATCTGTATACTCTGGCTCGAAACTGTAAGGACACCCATCATATTCAAAGTTCTCATCCACAACATCTTCATCCGATAGATATTCGTCCATTTTGCACAAAACTGGAAGAAGAAAGTTGTTCAGTACCCGGCGGTCTTCCCCTGAAACAATGAGCCGTACTGCGCATGCGCGGCAGCCGTAAAGAAAGTTTTCAAAGGTCAGCACAGTCACAAAAACATGGGTGGAGCGACCCCGGACTGTCTTGGAGGAGCAGCCTGAGCGGACCATGATGAAATATTGGTGAAACTAATGAGTTTTTGGACGATTAATGCAGTTTTAGGAGTGGCGCTATACATGCCCTGTGTGCTACCATTATACGGATGTCCGCCGCTCGACTTTGGATCTAAATATCTCCTGAAGCACTGTTTGGATCAGGAAAGCCTTCTGGGTGAGTATATTGTTCTACTTCATTCTATAAACAATGTGAAAGCTGTAGAAACTGAACTTATCCTTTAATGATGCTCTCAAATTCATTAGGAGATATCATTGAATCCAGTTTTAGCCCTTTTTGAAGATTACTCCACGACCAAGGAACGTCAGCAATCAAACCCAGCTTGTTACAGTGATCTTTATAAGTACCATAGTATCAACATTTCATCTGCCTACACTCCTGATCAAAAAGACTTTGATCATGTACTGTTGCTAAGACAGCAACAGTACATGAAAATTCTTTCAAGTTTTCAACTGTTCTTATGTAGGGTCTTCAAGTGCAAAAAGAAGAAATGGGATTGGTAGATGAAACCGCTTGAGTAAGAAGTTAACAACAATTAAAGTGAATTAGTCTGTTCATCAGCTGATCAAACTTCAAGATCACAGCATGAAAAAATAAAACAACACATCAAAACAGATATAAAAGTTTCATCAAAGACTCTGTAATGACTTACTGTTCTTATTAGTCACTTCAAAAACTCCTTTAAGCTGTTTGATGTTAGTGTTTCCACAAGGATTATGGGAACGTTGTTAAAGTTGTGAAGATGGCTTCATGAAGGGGATCAACTGTCTGGAAGTGAAGTCTGTTTTACTTAAACATCCTCACCGCCCACCCCCAAATGTTCTCAAATGGATTGGGACCGGGGGAACACAAAGGATGGTCCGAAAGAGAGTCAGTATTCTCCTGAAGAAGTCCTTTGTTAGGCAGGCATTGTGAACTGCAGCATTGTCTGGTTGAAAAACCCAGACCAGGGCCCTCAGTAGTGGTGTGCGATATGACGATATAAAATCGTTTAGGATTATAACGTGGGGATGATCTCATAAAGCAGAAAGATCGTCAGATCGTCTGTGTGGGTGCAGAGACTTTGACGCACAGCCGACTAACCAATCGCGGCACATTACGCACAGTGCATGGTGGGATCTCCTGTTTGGTTAGCATTAGCGTGAAGTCATGACGGAAAGACAAAAGGAGATAAAAGCTTGAAGATGTCTGAACAAAAATCTAAAGCAGCTGTATTATTCACTCAGCTTATAGACGTTGCAGTTAGATAACATTTGTTCTAAACTGTTGCACTTTAAGAGATAACCAGTTACTTTAGTTTGCATTTATATTCGACCCTTTTCAATGAGCTATTTGGTGTGTTGAGTTTTTATGTTCCAAAAGCACACTTTATTGTTGTTCATTACCTTTTATGTTTACATTTATTGCACATTTTTATAAAAGCTGCCCTATTCAAATTAAAAGAACAGGGCCCTCAGTCATTACCACACAGACCAGGGACCTCAGTCATGAGGGACTCCCCCTGACACATCTCCACATAGTCAGCTGTCGTTTAAGGCCCCTGAAACCCTGAAAACATCTCAGGTGGATCTCCTTGTCATGCCAGTATCGTTGAAGCCATCGGGATCATTTGGGTGACATGTTTTCCTCATCAGAGAATAAAACTCTCTTCCACCTTTCTGTCGCGTGGTTTTGTGGCTGCAGTCAGCACCTTAATAAGCAGCCTCATACAAATGCAACCGTGTTCAGAGATCCTGACAGTGTGAATACCTGACAGAAAATGATCCACATTTAGCACAGATTTAGTCTTTTAAAGGCTGTCTTAACCTTTTGATTCATTGACAAGATAAACACTTAGATGCAGTTTTAGATAAATGTTTCGTCTCTCGCTCTCATTCCTTCTCATTTTTAAGCCCTACTTAAAACATTCTCAAGATTCAACAGTGCAGAATTTAAATACTTACAATTTTTCAACTGGTCTTAAGATTTTGATAAGGAGTGTATAAACTGGGTGCAAAATAAGGACACATATGTTTGGTACAAAACCCAAAACCAGTGAAGTTGGCACGTTGTGTGAATCGTAAATAAAAACAGAATACAATGATTCGCAAATCAAAGCCAGCATCTGTGATGGTATGGGGGTGTATTATTGCCCAAGGCATGGGTAACTTACACATCTGTGAAGGCACCATTAATGCTGAAAGGTACATACAGGTTTTGGAGCAACATATGTTGCCATCCAAGCAACGTCTTTTTCATGGACGCCCCTGCTTATTTCAGCAAGACAATGCCAAGCCACATTCTGCACGTGTTACAACAGCGTGGCTTCATAGTAAAAGAGTGCAGGTACTAGACTGGCCTGCCTGTAGTCCAGACCTGTCCCCCATTGAAAATGTGTGGCACATTATGAAGCGTAAAATACAACAACGGAGACCCCGGACTGTTGAACAACTTAAGCTGTACATCAAGCAAGAATGGGAAAGAATTCCACCTGAAAAGCTTCAAAAATTGGTCTCCTCAGTTCCCAAACGTTTACTGAGTGTTGTTAAAAGGAAAGGCGATGTAACACAGTGGTAAAAATGCCCCTGTGCCAACTTTCTTGCAATGTGTTGCTGCCATTAAATTCTAAGTTGATGATTATTTGCAAAAGAAAATGAAGTTTCTCAGTTTGAACATTAAATATCTTGTCTTTGTGTATTCAATTGAATATAAGTTGAAAAGGATTTGCAAATCATTGTATTCTGTTTTTATTCATGATTTACACAACGTGCCAACTTCACTGGTTTTGGGTTTTGTAGATTGTTTAGTTTTTATTTCAACAACCATCTAAATGGAGCCACATTTGGAACATGCATTTGTGGGATGAGCAGCAGATCTGAGTATGTGAGCTGTGCCCATGTGAAATTTGCCAAATTTGCTGCAGATTCTATCCCTCTGAGTCTATGAAAAGGGATAGCTGGTATCTTAACGACTGGATGGTAAGGGGATGTTTTTTTTAGGAACCTTCTCCAAACAGACTGCTTGGTGGAAATGCAACATACAGCACATGTGACAGAAGCCTGGATATAGCTTAGAGAGATGCATCACAACACTGCATTTCAGCATCTGTCTGTGAGGCATCCTGCTGGTGCTGTGGCTTTGCTTAGACCGATGGCTCTCATGCTGGCCCACTGCATTGAAGTGCCGGGTATCAGGGAGAAAGTTTATTATATAAAGGTAGAGTTTCATGCTCAAGAAACATATCATCTTAGTGCAGTAAACAGTGCATGTTCCCATCCCACACAGGCTCTTAAGTTAGGTCACACACCTCCTTTTTGTGCTCCTGTCACAGCCTGACTTCACAGTGAGCCGGTGTTAAAGCACAGCGATTCTGCTGACTGCAGGAGGAGCCCGCAGACACACTCATCCTGACACACATGTGTATTAAAGCGCTTTTCATGGCGAGAAAAGCAGCTTTAAGCAGTTTAAACAGCAGGAGGTGAGCTGTCAGGGATTTCAAACCTTGTCTGTGTCAGGAAAAGGGAGAGACTGTGCATGGGTATGAACGGGGGGAAGAGCCTGACCGGCCTACAGGAGATGAATATCTACACGCTGCTCTCACATCAAACAGAAACAACGGTTTAAGGAGCTCCGCCTGAGAACTCCTTTGCCTGTCGCTGCGTAAATGTTTCTGTTTTCCACCTCTGGATCCTGACATCACCACAAAAACATGACAACTCAGAGCAGACACTCATACTTTGATTTTCACTGCACAGAAACAGGAAATAGTGCAAGTTAGATGGAGGTTTTTAAAGGTCTTACCAATGCTCAGTAAGTGTGTCATCCCCGCAGCCAATCCAGCAGTGATGTGTTTACATGTAATTTTATTACTTTTATATTCCTACTTCACATTATTAAAATGTTATAATGTTCTAGGGTCCAGGTGGGAAGCAGTACGTATTTTGACAGCCCTTTTGAATTTAGTTTTAGTTATAGTCTTCTGTACAAAATATCTTGTAGTTTTAGTCATAATTTATTCGTCTAAATTCTTCAAATTCTAGTCTAGTTTTAGTTCATGAAACTTCACAACATTTTAGTTCATGACATGGGCTGTAAATCTAGTCAACTAAAATGTGAAGTTTAAGGGTAAGGAACTTTTATGTTTCCTTTAATTTCTGAAGTCATGTTTTACACTTGGATAAAATGAAACATCTAATGAGAATGCTCGCAAAGTTTAAATGTATAAATAAACAGCAACAAATGTTTCTTTTGTGTGAAATGCAGTCACCTTTATTTAGGCTGCCTGGCTGAGCATCTCAGTTACAATACCAGAACTGACCACAAACAGTGAACCTACTCTACATAGGGATGGGTACCGAATTCTGTACTTTAAGAGGTACCGACCGAATTCTGTAGATACTACCGAGTACCGATTCACATAAAATCAAACGGTGCCATGTTTAGGTACCTAAATGCATCCTTGTGACTGTGAGGGAGTGGAAGAAGCAGGCATACTGTTGGGTAGAGTAGGTGAATTTCTATACTGGACTTGAACGCAGCACAGCAATAGCGTAATGACGTCAGCAGCTGCGGGCTCAGTCAACAAAGCAAGCATGGCTGAGAGAAAGTGCTCTAAAGTATAGCTCTACTTTATTAAATGTGATGGAGATACACTCGCTGCAATATTTGAGACGCCAAGTGTAAGGCCAGCAGCGGAAATACTTCAAATCTGAGGAAGCACCTGGTGACGCACAAAATTTTCCTTAAAGCTGAAGAGTGCACAATTTTTGATAGCCTCAGATCTACGACCACAAAGGATTCATTCAGCACTGTTAGCACGCCTGTGTCCAATGGAGACTAGTCGTCTGCAGCCAGAAACACAGGAAAAGAAATGGCTTTAACATTTGGTGATGGCAGCAAATGCGACAAGGAGGATACCTGGTCCAGGTAAATAAGCCTCGTGTTTCAGATGGTATTAGCTTGGCATTTTAATGTGCGTCAGCTATCATTATCAGGTCGGTCCCTCGTACTTTGAAACGTTAATGTAAATGCTTTTTTTTATTTACAGCTCTGTTGGACCCATTCTTAAACTGACCTGAAGTTAAAGTGAGGGCTGCAGTTAATTTATTAAGTTGTGGTTCATTTTAGTTCCTGGTTTTCATGTTGAAGACATTTTTGGAACAACTACAATGTTACAATACAAACAGTTGAATGTTGTGTTGATATATATCTGTCAAATTTTATATATTGAGAAATAAATTTACATTGAAAAACATTGAGATCTTAATATTAAACAAATTAATATTTATTACCCCATAAACACACGCAAAAGTACCGAAAATTGGTACCATTGAGTACCAATACCGATTCCCAGGTACCGGACATCGGTATGGTATCGGTTCAAATGTGAAAGGTACCAATCCCTAGCTCTACATTAATACATCAATTCTAAAGAGAGCAGCTCTGATTGGATCACTCCACAACTTATCCCACCACCACCAAGCTAAGGCAGCTGTGATTGGATGTCCCTCTGAACTCATCCAACCTTTAACATAACCAAAGTAGCTGTGATTGGATAGATTCCTAACTTGTCTCTACTTTCTATATGACCACATTAGGTCTGATTGGATTAAGTCTGTCAGACATTTTAGTCTAGTTTTTATTTGTTGCCAAAGATGTCAGTTAATTAAGCTTTAGTTTTTGTCCATGTGTACCTGTTTTTTATGCCTGTTGATGATCACTGCCATAGGTTGTGGTTTACTTATAGATATTAGCTAAACAAGCATATAGTGGTTTAGCATTAGGCCTTTGGGCTAGTTGTTGACCCTGATTTAGAGTTGTACTGTCACAATGAAAAAAAAAAAAAGCACACACTCTCTTAAACATTTCCTGTAAGCTTAAAATACATCCAGCTCCAGAATTTAACCCAGGGCTTATATGAACAAGTGAAAGATTTAATTCTTCCACTCGAGCTCGTCCCTGTGACCATAGGGAGCCTGAAAAATCATTCCGTTCTCTCTTTGTGTTTCAGCCCCAAGGAAACGTTTTCATAGTACGCTTTATTGCTGACCAGTGGTGACTGAACTTTTGTAATGAAGAGATTAAAAAAAGAAAATATTAAATCCCAACAAGACAGGAACAAAAGTTCAAAGCTAACAGTATTTAATAGTTCACCTGCTCTGAACCCTCCCGCCATCATAATCTTGATGCCTCTGTCCCTGCAGTCCCGTTTTCAGTGTAATTCACCTCAGTGAGAGGCGCTAACGCTGCTGCCCTGTTCTGAAGAAGACAATCCCTTCATCTGAATCCCCCTTTTAAGTGCTTTTCTGACTCACTGTTTTAAGTAGAGCCACTCCTCTAAGGACTGATTTAATTAAAGGAGGATCATTTACATTGAAATAATTCATCATTTTAAATTAAACATTCATTTTTCAGTTTTATAACAGAAATGCATGATTCAAATTGGATTATAGATCGATTTGATTTGGCTGCTTTGGCCTGTTGCTGAATTTACATTTGAGCTTTGTGCTAAAACTGATGAAGCACACTGTCAATGAAGCATTTGTATGAGACTTCTGTTTGGATAATATTTCGGAGTAGCATGTTAATGGATCAAAAATGAACACATTAGGTCTAGTTTGGCTTCTATGAGTTCATCAAAGCCGATTTTCTTAGAAAAATTAATTTATTTACAGGTATTAAAGTAATACTATCATCTTAGCGACATCTTTTTCAGGCACTTCCCTGCTAATCCAAGCAAGACATATTTAGCATGTTACAATAGTTTAGCTTCAGAGTTAAAGGTTCCTAATTTCCTGGAGCGGTGCAGGGTGGCAGAGCCTGGCACACCCCATGCAGTGGTAATTTCGTCTGGGTGTGAAGGCACACCAGGGGGAGGTGCCGACAGATTGAGGTTGGCGGGGAAGGTGCGATGAAAGTTTGTCAGCTCCAACCTGGTTTATTCTCGGCGCAGGCGAAGTGCACCCAGCTAAGTGTTAATTTGGCTGACAGGTGCACAGTACGCACACGTCACCAAAACCTCGGAGGCAGGACTCCAGAGTGTCAGGCACATTTCAATGCAATACAAAACCACAGCAAGCACTATTTAATGTAACCGTCTGAGCCAGCAACATTTGTGTCTATATTAACTGTCCTTTCATATCTGATGTCGGATTAAGGGTGTTTGTCATAGTGGAAACTTAACCTGACAGCAGCTGGAAGTGTGACGCAAACTAAAAAAATAGATGCTCACTAAGGCTCACAGGATTTACCTGTGTGTGTTTTAATCTTTATTCTCAACATAATCTAAAAAGATGGAGTAGCCTATATTATGGCAAGGAGGATGAGGAGGGGATACCAGGAGAGGATTTATCACCAAAGATGATGACTGACCAGGAATGCAGGTGGATCACAAGCATGATTGATGGATTAGCCTGCCGCTGTGTTTAAATGTAACTGTCACTTAAGTATGTACACCTACTCATGACACAGGAACAGATTACATCTGTCCTGCGAGGTGGTCCACACAGTGACACACATCATGGCCTCCGATTAGGCCCCGACGGCCCCTGCGCCCCCCAACTGCTCTGAACAACTTTGCCACCGTGTCTTTCCAGAATACTTGGCCTATGTGGTGGGGATCAGCCAGACCGATCAGTCGCTGCGCCTCGCCTGCAGCTCATTTAAAGGCAAGGAGAGGTGTGCTTTTAATTGGTGAAGGTTAAACTTGGCTGTGTTAAACCCACTTGAGCTTTGCCTGTCTGCACCAGGCACGAAATTTGCAAAATGCCTAGACACATCCGTTGGCGCGGCACAGGTACGCTCAGGGCAGGTTTCCTGCGCCAAGTCTATGAAATTAGAGCCCCAAGTGTGCAGGTACTAGACTGACCTGCCGCAGTCCAGACCTGTTTCCCACTCAGAATGCATGGCACATTATAAAGTACTAAATGTTGAGACCCTGGACTGCAAGTTAAGTTGAATATCAATCAAAAATGAAAAAGAATTTCACCCACAAAACTTCAACAATTTGTGTCTCTAGTTTACAACGCCCATCTGAGTCCAGAGTGTCTGTTTGTTTTTGAGCTGTATTATAAGGTTTGGTTTTCTGTATGTGTGTCATATGTCCTTCAAGTGACATCTTCTGTGAGACATCAGGTCTTCACTAACACAATAAGAGCTTAAAAAATGACTTGGTGAAGAGAGCAGCCACGCTGTCAGCTTCAGTCAGGAACACTAATGGAAACAGATAGTGCTTGGTTTGGTACACAGAAGGAGCTCAAATGAATTAAAGAACTAAAGCACAAACGAGGCAGGCTAACCAAACGTCCTGGAGAAACTATCATGATGAGATTGCTTTGGGAGAAAATGTTTACAGGCACTTAGTGTACATGCTCATTTTTGACTTACCAACGGTGAGCTGACCAGTTAGATGTCCCTCGTCATTCCTGGCGTTTACTGTCACGTTTCTGTCTGATTGGAGGATCAGTGGACTGTCCTGAAGAAAGAGAGAGTGAGAGGAAGATGATTAGAACAAAATATTTATGCATTTACAGGGGTGCTGCCAGAAATGTTGGGCCCTATGGAAAGATATCACAATGGCAGAATTATAAAGCACTTTCCATGTAGACTATTCTGTCATTTGGAATATTTTAAACATTTGAAATATTCCAATTTTTATTACAATCAGTTCCAATGATTTTCTGGCCTTTTAACCGTGTACAAAATATAAACATTGCACAAATTAACATATGCCTAGCTCTAAAACCTGTGACTGAAATATTTTAACATGGTATTTTTAAAAGCAAAATGTGTAACCAAAACTAATACTGACTAGTATTTGTTAAAAGGGTATTTTTTATTATCAATGTTAATCAATGCAAAAATGCGTGAATGTTGCATTGTTGCAGCTCAAACAAGAAAAACATGGTATGTGGAGAGGAAATAAATCTTAAAAAAACCTGTGGCAAACATAATTAAATAAACTGATGTGTGAAAGAAGTATGGATTATATGATATTTTTAAGGGCCCCCAGTCAGTCACAGGACCTAAAAATCTTCCAGACTTTACCCTCGTCACGGCACCCCCTGTATATTCATGTTACAACCTTTATTTTCCATTCTGGCACTCATGACTCCCCTGTGCACCAGTCAATACTGCATTAACCTGCATAACCAACACTGCCTTCGCTTGTATCAACTTTCACTCTGCATACTCGACTCCCTCTCCGCCTGCCGCTCTGACACTCTCTGCATTTCATTTGCATAATCCATTCAGAACAGCAACCTGTCTGCCAGTGTGTTTGCTTGTTTCCAATCCAATGGTGTGCCCCTCTGTGTGTGTATGGTCACAAAAAAGGCAATTATTCCAAACCTAACGAGCTAAATGCAGCGGTGACCCTGACCTCTGTTCTCCACTTTGGAGTCTTATGGAGGCGCACGCCGCACATGTTAGTTTACATTCAGAGGATGTGTGGCAATGAATGCAAAGCTGTTGTCCTCCATTTCTATTAGGTCTCCTAACTCTGTTCAACAACTTCACCAAGGCATGCACTGGAGGATGATACTAACTTTGTAAGGTGAGGTGGGTTAAGTGTGTTTTATTTCTCTGATAAATCCCACTGACGCTGCCATTTCAAGCTGTCAGCAAGGTTATAATAGTTTGGGATTTTTATTACAGTTTAGTTTTAGTTAGTTTTGACATTGTTTTTCTAATTATAGTTTAGTTTTAATTAGTTTTAGAGCGGGCATTCTAGTTTTTATTTAGTTTTGATTTTTGCAACAAGGCTTAGTTTTAGTTTAGTTTTAGTTTTTCATACCTTATTTGGCAGGTGCAGGATTCAAAAAGGTCAGAGTAAGTATTTTATAATACTGTTTATTTTCAAGTCCAACATAGTGCTCACTGCTCAGTCAATGTTGATACTGTACTGTTGGCTGCTGCCTTAAACACAAGACAATAATATAAACTTAATATAAAAAATATAAACTACAATACAAACAATATAAACTGTGGGCTTCCTTGTTTTCATAGGCTGTATAAGCCTCCTTATGGGTGCTCCTCAAATGAGCTTTTAAGTTTGTGGGATTTTTCCCCTTAAGAAGCACTCCACATATCTCACCAGTTTTAATTTCCACCAGGCACTTGCATTTGTTTGTCTCACTGTCGTACTCAAAAAAATCCCAAATGGGACACTGCCACCTCTTCCCAACTTAAGCCATTTCTTACAAGTTGTTCCAACAACCCAATTTAAATCCTAAAGGCTAATAAATATCATCAAAAATGCTAACGAAGTAAATTCTGTCTATAATATTGGTTAGTTTCAGTTACTTTTGTGAACACAAGGTACAGTTTTAGTTTACTTCTCCTTTTTGTTTTCTTTTCTAGTTTTTATTAGTTT
Organism: Scarus forsteni; assembly: GCA_036419115.1. Classification (NCBI taxonomy): domain Eukaryota; kingdom Metazoa; phylum Chordata; class Actinopteri; order Labriformes; family Labridae; genus Scarus; species Scarus forsteni. Next base: position 1,575,903 of record JAZDUH010000289.1, read on the forward strand.
GAGTTAACTGCAATGGATTTTAAATTTAAGTTTTGGTATTTAATTTTGTTTTAGTTAACTATTATAACCTTGGCTGTCATAATTACAACGATGTGACGACTGCCCTGGTTATGGATTTATGGATGTCAGAGAAGGCAAAAGTATCCTCTCTATAAAGAAGTGCTTTTTGTGTTGTTATTTGTTCTTAATTACTAAAAAAAAAAAGTGGTCCAGATCTGAAAAAAACTTCTCCTAAATGTGTCAGTATTATTTTAATCTCTGTATGATATTAGCATAATACTAACACATTTAGGAGCAGTCACTTCCTGCTGTCGTCTCACTCGTGGCTCTCATCTCTTCCTGCTCTGAAGGACACACTGACTGGACCGTGCCGCTTTGGGCCAGGCACAGTCGCAGAAGATTGGAGCTTGGCAAGATGGGTTTGACTGATAACTGACAAAAAATCAGGCACATCCAACTGTACTGCAAGGTTGAGATAAATAACTAAAGAGCTATTGAGAGACCCCAAGTTCATCAAAAACTTTGATGTTCCTGAGGAAAGTGGTTGTTGTCAAAAACTACATACCTTACTCTTTAAAGTCTTTTAAAACCTTATTTTTACAAAATTGCTTTTATCTGATGTCGTCTTTTCAGTTTTAGTCTTTTATTTTCCTTCCTTCCCTGTGTATTAGTCTCTTTCTTTTATTTGTGTTTTAGTCTTTTCTATCCTTTTATTTCTAGGCATTGCTCAATAAATTTTAGCTTCTTCATCTTTTATTGACTTTGTATTTGTTATCTTAACAGACTGGTGTCTTTATTTACTGTTATTCAGATTGTTTATCTTTAATTCATCTTGTGTCATTTTTTTTAATCTTTTGATTTAAGACTTTTAAGCTAGCTGTGTTACTGTTCTGTCTCTTTTATTATCTATATTCTACTGTTTTATTATTGTCTTTTATTTCTATTCATTTATGAATGTATTATTTAAAAAAAATGATTTCTTTATTTTTAACTTACTCTGGCCCTCACATCTCATTTTATGTAGCAGTGTCCCTGTACTGTCAGGGCTCCTAAGACATATGGAGGGGCCCTTTGATTCATGGGGCTGGACCCGTCCATGTCAGTTAGCACCATCAGGGTACTATTATTACTGAAACTTGCCCTATCACATCTCTCTCACTTTCTCAATTTTTGTTTCGGTCTATCTGCCTTCCTTTCTTCCTCTTTGTCTCTTCTTCTTTTTTTTTTTTTTTAATAATGCTTATTTTGGGGGATGGCGTGAAATGAATAGCTCTCAGGTGACCCAATTTCTCAGTTGATTTCCCCAAATTAATATCTTGCTGAATTCCTGAGGAGAATTGGGTTAAAGTTTGAAAGTCGTTGATCCATTCAAATGGAAACAACCCCCCACCCCCCTTTGTTCTGAGTGGATATTCATTATTTTTCATTATTTTCAGGTTTCTGGTGCTTCCACATGCTGAGAACAAATTTCATATAGTCACACCTTTCCATTCTCCATTTTAAGTGTCCAGAGCCTCATTGGGCAGCCTAATCACAGAAAAACAGCAACTGAGGAACAGTGACACTTAAGCTGGGAGTTTGGTTTGATTAACCCCGCTTGTTTGGGCATTAGTTTTAGATTTTCCAATGTTATCTGTTATCATGAAAAGCAAGAGGTCACACTTGAACTGAAAGCCATTATTTGGTGCAATTTATAGTATAATTCAATTATAAATCAACTAATCCTTGCAACTCCAAATCTTTTTCTACTATATTTCCGTTATACTGGGTATGTTTTTTTTTCATGTACATTTGTATTTCTCAGTTTACAAAGGATGAAACAACAGCAACAGCTTACATGACACAGCAACAAACACAGACAAGTGGACACAAAAAAGACTTGGGAGGGTTGTGGGGTAAGGCTAACACTGGTACAGATTATCATATTTGTTGTTTTTAGGGATGCACAAAGTTATGGTAATAACATCAGCATTGGCAGACACACATCAGCACTGGCTGCCAAGATGTTTCACAGATGACTACTTGGCTGCACAAACCGGCCACACATCTCCCACTCATTGGCTGCTAGTTTAGCAAAATGCGCTAATGTAGCTCAACACATCATTACCAAATGTCCCCCTCTAGAAACCAAAAGTAAGATTCATCAAAGAACCAAACGTGGTTTATTTCACTCCAAATCTCTCTCTTGGCACAAATAAAGGCACTGGTTAGACATCAAGGGTGGGCAAGAGGCAGCCCGGGGGCCAAGTGTGGCCCTCCACATCACTAAATGTGGCCAGCCATTCATTCCCAAAAAACAGCCGAGGTAAATATAAAGAAAACTCAGATATCCAACAGAAATAATTCTATATAGTCTTATGTAAGTTATTAACAACCTTACTTTGCTATTTTAGTGTCTCTTAATCTCCTTCATGAAGCCATTAACGTTATATCAAGTATTACTCAATACTATATTTAAATCAAAATATTTGAGCTCTAAAAATGTGAAAAACACATCATTTTATTGATTTGAAAATAGCTTCATTGGCTTTAATTCCATGTATATGAGCTAAATTTGCTTGAATGCTATGTCAAGTTCATTTGATTATGCATAATTTGTATTTATGTTGTAATATATGAATATTGGTATGCTAATTTTATGACAAATTTATATTGTCATATGATGTTTATCCAACATTCTTTTTCATCATCGAGAGATTCTGAAAATTTGTAACAATGTGGCCCTCAGGCTGGGAAAAATGGTTTTATGTGGCCCTCTTGGTCATTAAAGTTGCCCACCCCTGGTGTAGATGCCTCATAGTTGGGTATCAAACTGTTATTTCTCTTTTTTGTACTGACATTGCATGAAGAATCCATCTCACAGTTTTACTGTAAATTCCGGCTGTATTGTGAGCAAATCTAAGAAGTCCCAGGTATAGATTCAGCCGCTTCAATTTTCCCCTCCCTGCCAGCTGCCTGCTAACATCCAGACAATTACCAGCCACTGGAAGTGCCCTTACTTCTGAGGTTGTGCATAGGATGGATCCATAGGATGGTGTTTCTCTCACAAGACGACGTTGCTTCAATCTTTTCTTTAGTCAGTAAACCAGCTGCCAATTCAACTGTAAGCAAACTATGGCCCTGAGATTATCGTCCATGACTGTCAGCGTGGGCAGGCCCTGTCACGGTGTCAGGGACAGAGAGGAGGTCTGAAGAGGCTGCATCTGTATGTTATCACTGTCCACTTTACAAAAAGTCCAGTTCATACATTTTGTCCTTATTACAGACAAAACAGCAGCAAGGGCAACAACACTTTGCATAACTGTTGATTCTGTTTCATCAATCATATCTCTAAGTTTGCAGACAACAGGGCATTTAGGAACCTGAACATCCGTTGACATATCTAAGTACATTAGGTTGTTGTTGATGCTGAGTTACCCTTAGGTATGTGTGTGAATGGCTGTCTGTCTCTCCATGTTGCCCTGTGAGCATCAACATTGGAGGATAGTTGGAAAGGAAGTAGCAGAGATGTAGTAAATATATGTGTAACATGACAAAATTGCATTTACTTTTACATAAATACAATTTAACCATTTAAGGCCCAAGATCATAGATTATAGCCAGAAAATTCTATTTTTTTGGAGCTGAAATGTTTGTTTCACTTCCTGCTAAAATCCTAAAAATATCAAAATGTCCATAAAATTCAACCTATAGTTTTTTTGTATATTATTTGAGAAATTAGGTGTTTTTGGCAACTGATAATCAATTTGAGGACATTTTTATCATTTATCTGATTGTATTCAGATGGGGTTTTTTGTAATTTGTTGATCATATTGAATAGATACAGGTATTAAAAAAGTATGTATCAAATATGATACAATTGGCTTCATAGGGTTAATGATAAATTGTGCCAAATCACACCAGAAGGCAAGAAATATAACTTCAAAAGTTCAATAATTTCTCTGAGGACAGAGACGTTGTTGCATGCCCAGAATATACAAAAGGTTCATACGCAAACCAGAAAACATCAGCATCAATGTGCAGGTTCATTCACACTCAGCCTCTTCACACACACACTATCCACAAACTCAGAGTCAAGCCACAACTTTAAAGAACATAAACGAGCGCTCCATACTTTTCACTGTGCATCCCCTCTCTCATCTGTTTCCCAACGCATGTGAGCTGGATTAATTATCATCAGCGGGGCGTGTGATAGGCTTCACTATATTATCTTTCCACTCTGTTTAAAGCCACGGGCGCTTTGTAAAGCATGACAGATGTAATGTGCTGCGAATCATTCCAGCTCGATGGGCAGTGTGCATGAACACGCCCGGTCCCGTTGGTTTAGAGCAGGAATCAGTCACTTTGAAGTGCGAGCGGAGATGGTGAACCTTATTTGATTAAGCACTCATATGCAAATGAGAGGAAATGCCGACTGTAAATAATTGCTGCATATTAAGCAGCTGCTAATTTCTATTTACACAACAGTTGATTGAATCCAAACAATCAGCCTGGCGGAGCCTATGTGACACGTATAGCAGCAGGTAACAATAACGGAAAGGTCCACTTGATGAGGAAATGGTCGATTCCACCTAAAGGCAATCAACAGTGATTGCGTTTGACGACAGTCGAATCATAGCTCCCCTTCACCTTGGTAACTTTAACCAGTCAGGCATACATGAGCTGGATTATAGCATAAAAATGTTCTGAACAAAAGATGGAGCCTTTGCATATTTATATGTGTGAATCATACTGAAGCATTTCCTACTGTGGTGAAGTAAAGTTATTTTGACTACTAGATTGCAAAACTATGACATCTTAAAAAAACAAATATGTAGACAAAAGCAGGGCACCAACTACAAGATTATCAACCTGATTAGTGACCTGAATCCCCCCTTTGCCATTTTCCTAAATTGAATGCTTAATTTTGTGCTCCTAATTAGGGATATGGTGGTAAGATTTTAAGGGCAAAGTAGTTCTTAGGCTTGTTCAGTTTCAGAGCACTTCCCTTTAACTTGACAATGAACTGATTGAATATAAGTAGTTGGGGCACTGGCTTGGCAGAGTGAGTGGCAATCATGCATGTATCATATAGTTTACCACATTAATTTAATTATCCTTTATTTGGAAAGGACACTGCACATTAATGATCTGTGTTTAATACAAATGTAACTATGCTGGAGATAGCATCATGAAAGTGAAGCACTATGGCAATACATTTTGTTAAACTGCTTTCACATATTTCAAGTGCCATTATTATAGGAGGTTGAATGTGACACAAATCACGAAAGCAGAGTTTCCATTCAATCAGTCAAGTTACAGGCAAGCAATCGATGTGCTATGAATGCATACAAACATATACTGTATGTAAGCATGCATCGTATAGTAACAATGAAGAGTTAAAGGTAACAGAACAATAAACAAGATGGATGGATACAGCACATAGTTTCATACGTCACTACCCCTCATAGACAATACAGACTTTCCAAATGTGGTGTGAGTCCTCTCTTAAGTGGCCGGCCCAGTTCTTTTCCCAATGGAAGCCCAAAATCTAGATTTCCCCAAAAACTCTATTATCGTCATGGTACCATCAGTCTCCAAAAGTAGTATAGGAGGTAGAGCTTTCAGTTATCAGGCTCCTCTTCTCTAGAACTAATTACTAGTCATGGTTTAAGAGGCAGACACCCTCTCTTCCATTAAGGTTAGACTTAAAACATTCCAGGTTCTTGTGTTTCAGATACATGGGCCAGACAAATGGGCACGACCATCGAACAGGCCGGGTGGATCTGGCACTGTGAAGTTCTTAGAGCACCTCCTCTTTTTACATTCTTCATACGGGATAGAAATAAAGTAGTGGGGTTCAGCACGTCGATCTAAGGCTTGTAGGTGTAAAGCAGAAAGCCCTCGACAATGAGGATCTGACAGCCTAATTGCGTGCTGATCTGGATTCAGAATTGGATGATTTAGTACACTACACTTTTTATCCATTAAATGTTTTCTGGAAAAGACAGCATCAAGACGCACAGTGGAAGATTTTGAGAAGGAGGAGGTGAAAAAAATGGAAGAAAAACTTGCCATGGCTTTCTCCAGCTTCCCAAGTGAGATGCCTGGTAAAAGAGGGAACTGAAGTCCAGTGTGCATCATAGATACTCTGTCTAACCCTCTAAACAACCTCCCACTTCATTCAAACGTTCCATAAATAGGAGATAAAGTCATAACAATCAAATAGGCCACTGCTGAAAGGTCACAAGCTTGTGCTCATGTCTGTATATTTGCGTACCAGAGTTTGGAAAAGTGATTTAGTGGCCTTTGGTGTGAACACAGGGTTAGACTGTTGTACGGTGTACATTTTAGGACATCCTCAGTCTCAGGAAAACCTCTGTCATTCCTCAGACCAAACAGCCTCAGGTAAACCTCCGTCAGATAATACGGCCTCAGAAAAACCTCCCTCAGATAATACAGCCTTGGGCTTCAAAATAAAAGTCATCACACAAAACGGCGTCAAATTAAACTGCCCTAGAATGAAAGTCATCAGACAAAGCACTGGAAAAACTGACTCAAATAAAACAGCATCATGTCGTAACATACAACTGAACATTATTTTTAAGAGACCAGAAGTGCGCGTGACGTCATCAAAAGTCAGTGCCATAGACATGATTATATTATATATGTCCGAAATGGCATACAAACGTACTACATACTCATGTGCATATACTGTATACTACTTACTAAAAGTATGATTAGAATGCCAACCATTCAAACTGTAGTATACTACTAAGTTTCCCGTGATGCATTTCAAACCTCCGACGACAAAAAGCACACCAGGCTATCAAATATCTCTGTTGATTTGTCGCATTTGAAAGTTCAGAGAGCATTTCAGGTGAGAAAGTCACCACATAGAATACCAAAATGTGGTCATTTGAGCCATAAAACGCACAAATACAAATTACATTTGGACCTTTCGGACATTCCGTTATCATGCCATCGAAGAAACTTCCGGTTGGCTCCAAAACAAGAGCCCAATTTAAAAAAGCGTTAAAGAACTAAAAGGAGATAAGAAAACATGCTTTTATTTTGAAAACGGGAAGTTTGCTAGTGGCTGATTTTTAGCGTCTTGAATGCTGTCTCAAGACGATTTAACATTTATGATATTACGATGGCTTTAATTTTAAGGCCGTTTTATCTGATGTCGTTTTGGTTGAGGCAGTTTAATTTGACACTGTTTTGTCTGGTGACTTTTATTCTGAAGCCTGTGGCCATATTATCTGAGGGAGTTTTTACTGAAGCCGTTAGAGCAGGGGCCGTTTGGTCTGAGAAATGACAGAGGTTTTCCTGAGACTGAGGATGTCCTAAAATGCACACTGTAGTGCTGATTGATTTGGTACACTGAAGTACTCCTCTCTGTCTCTCTAACACTCTCTCTCTGTCTTCTCTCTGGTTTTCGTCTTGTAGGCAGCTCTGGATTGTTGGTGTGGACAACCTGCTCTAGTTGACCAGCAAATCTTCTGTTAAAGCTGGAGTTGGCGATTTGATTTAGATACACTTTTTGTAATACTGGTTAAAATGGGCTTAATGACCCGATGGTAATCAACTCACAATGTGTTCTTAAAACAGAGTGAAAAATATCCGCTATCCACAGCAGGAGTAAAACAGGGAAAACTCCAACCAATAATCATGCAGGGACACCTGTTTGTAAACCAATCAAATCACGTCGCCATCCTGCCCGCCTACTGCGCGTGCATTTTCCTGGCGTGCACAGAGTCGGTGCGCGAGCTGGGCTCATACGTATCAGAGTCCGCGGTAAATGCTGACCTTTCAAGTTTTGTCTTTGAAAATAAGGGAAGCCCGCCGTGAGCCGTCCCACAACCCCAACCAAGCTCCAGTATCCCTCACATTTTAATACAGATGTACAAGAAATCTAAAATAAACTCTTTGTTTTTCTAAGTCTGTTCTGCTGTTGGCTCTAATCTCACCACAGCTGCCACCCAGGCTACTGCAGGTGGACATTCTCGCGAGGCGTTTTCTTCTTCTTTGGTTTTACGGCGGTTGGCATCCATCATTTTGGAGCATTACCGCCCCCTTCAGGCTAGAGACAGAGCTCAGTTTGGAGAGGCAGAGGAATGTTTTTATTATTATATCATCACACGGGAGATTTACAGGAGAATACTGAGACAGGAGGACGTTTGGAAAGAGGATAAAATACGGAAAATACGGTAGTTTCATGGCCATAACAGGAGATTTGACAGCTACGTGGAGAATGTCAGAGGAACTACCTATACCCTGATCAACATCGGCTGTGAGTACTAACTAACTTTACATGTTTGTTTGGTGTTTTCTTACCGCTGACTGAGACATGACTTGGTGTAGTGTAAAACAAACACGTTGTGCTGAGGGTTTGGAGTTGAATCAGTCTTCTGGATATAACCGCGCGCGTGCATGTGAGCAGGGGGGGGGCAACCCCAACTTTAATACAGTTACAAAGGATTTAATACCACTGCTCTATCAATAACGGCCAACAATGCAAAAACCTGGCAGAAGCATAAAACAGCCATGGCTCAGTCCTAGTCGTGCTAATATGCTCTCCTCTGCTTTTGTTTGTTTCATGCTTCATTACGTTCACTACCCCTCCATGTTTGTTGTGCCGATGATCCAGCCCTGCTTCCTCTGTGACATTAATCGTCCACTCCTTATCATGAAAGCCTGCCTTTAAATCTCTGCTCCTTTGTGAAGTTCGCATGATGTTTGATGATGTCAGACGATTTCTCACTGTAATGGCAGCTTGATGTTGGACAGGCTCTTTGCTCAGCATGAAGGTAACCGTTTTCTCTTCTCAGATGTCAACACATGCGGTGAGAAATTTCGTTCTTCAACCAATCCAATCCATGTGTGAATTATGGAACAGCCAGAGGAAGTGAGCATGAACAAAGTTTCTTCTTTTTGTTTGTTTTCTTTTTTATTTGCACTGAAATTGATAATTTCTATGGATACATGACATTAAAGAGCTGCCAGTTTATCATGCCAGTCACAGAGCGCAGCTGCCCAGCGTAGATTATTACCACATACACATACACACATCCTATCAGTCGGAGCCAACAAATCATGCCGCAGCCAATTCACAGCAAGCTCACAGTGATTACAGAAGAGTCCACCTTGGATGAGCCTCAACTGTGTCCACGAGCACGTTCATGCAACCATTATGCATAAGCACACTGATTAAACACTACAAAATAAGAGCTCCCTGCAGCATTTACACACAAACATGTTCCAACACTCCTAATCAGCTGGATAATGCCATAGACATGTTGGACACTTTATTAGGTACACCTTGCTTGGATCCTTATTGCCATCAAAACTGCCTACATTGTTCACAGCAAAGATTCAGCTCCCCCATGACGGACATCTGCCATTCTACCACATGTGCTCTATTGGACTGAAATCTGTTTGAGGCCACTGGAGTACAGTGGACTCAATGTCATGATCAAGAAACCAGTTTTAGATGATCGGGGCTTTGACACGATGTAAGAAGGTGAGCACACTGTCGGCACAAATCGATGGACATGGACAATATTCAGGAACAATACTCGGGTACGGATGCAGCCACTTCAAACTTTCCCCTTACAACGGCGTGTTCCCACCGAAAGCATCGCAAATTTTTCGCGCGTTGATATTACATACAAAGTCAATGTAAAGACGCGAATTGACGCTGCATCGGGGCGAGCATATAGCCGGCATCAAGTGTTGAGCGGTGAGCAGCGAGCGTTTCGAGCGAAAAAACGCTTGCTGCTCACCGCTCAACGCTTGACGCTCGAGTTGAAATAACTGAACATTTCGAGGGAGCGAGCGTCTTGACGCGCCGGGACAGCCTATCAGCGTGGAGATCATCACTGACGCAGGGCATTCTGGGATTCGGAGTCTTGCTAATCTGACAAACTGCTAGACAAACTGCTAAACTGGAGACAGATGGAAAGGCGCACCGCAGCTGTAATGGAGCGCCTGTGGTTGGTATCCAGGCGGGAGATCCTGGCACCAACCCTGACCAGCAGGTCTTCAAACTGGGCAACAGTCAGCCTGAAGTACCGCTGGAACCGGCCGTCGTTCAGACGCAGCTCCTGCAAGAGACGGTGGAACTCGCCGAGCTCACACCGCCTCCGTAGGGTAGCATGCATCCAGTACCGACGTCGGCGCCTAGCCCGCAGCTGACTTCTCCACAGCAGGTACAGAGCAGTGATGCTGGTAATCAGAGCCATGTTCGACGATGAAATTATATGATAAAATGATAATGACGGACAATGACGCAGCGAGTGCTGAGCGTTTTTTTGCATATTTGTACCAGTGTCTAAACTCAAGCATCTAGCGCGGCGCAAATTCACTTGACACGCAAATACACTCGCTTTCAACGCTTTCGGTGGGTACGCGCCGTAAGGCCTTGGCTGGCCTGTGGTAGGTCCATGATAGGGCCCACCCTGGACGGTTTAATAGTAAACTCTTCACATTTAGGTGAAATGACCCCTTTTTTGCTTTGTTTTCTGATAGGTACATTAAATTAGAATAATTTGTACTTTGGTAATGTTTTTGTAACACTTTTGAGATAGTTAGAGAATGCTAGGACCACTAGAGCAATAATTGAAGTAAGGTGCATTAATAACCATAAACCAGAAAATAAGTTTAAGTTGCCGGCATGTTATTTTTAGTGAAGGACAAAAAAAACAAAAATAGACACAATTTTCAATATCACTTCAAGAAAAATGAAATATTCTTCTATTTTGTTCAAGTGATTTAGTTTATCAATCCTTTTGTACATTCAAAGGGTTAGTATTCAGGGAACATTTGTGATAATATTAAAAGCTTCTTTTTTTTACATGAACAGCATTAATTACATCTCTGAGGTCATTCCCCACACTTATTTCAAATTGTTTTAAAAAGAATGATAAAAAGTTAGAGTTGTAATTATGCACCCTTTCAAATTTAGCCTTTTTTCTTCTCTGAGGCAAAACTATGAATACATGGATAAAAGACTGCAGCAAAGTGAGATACTTTCACTTGTTTCAAATGGGAATGAGATCAGCAACGACAGATTCTGTCTAACCGACCTAAGTCGGAGATCACTTCCTGTAAAGGGCAGTGCTTGACAAAGGGCCAATTGTGGTGGTTTTTCGTCTGGCCCTGTCCTAAAACCTGCTCTTGTGTAGGCTGTCCCAGTGCTCAAGTGTGTTTGATGTCCAAGGGTCCTGAAGGTTTCCTTCCCAGAATCCCTTGTTTTGTTTCTAGAGGCTGAATGGATGGAGGAAGCAGAAAGGTTTCTCTGGAGATATGACAGGAAGGAAAGCCATACATATATACAAATTATGGGCTTGTACGAAGCAATGGTCAGTTGAAATATGACATAAAATGAGACAGTTTAAAATTTCTTTTGTTCATTTTCCACATAGAGATAGATCTTATGGCACATTTTTGTGTGTCGTTCAATTTGCATAGCATGCAGAGCAAAGCAGAAAGAATTGATAAGGGAATCTTTAGGCATACGGACTACTGATATCAATTCACTGAGGGAGTTGTTAGTGATCTTTTTTATCCTTATGTCGAAAGAGGCACAGATATGAAATTGCAGAGGCCTTCGAAGGTCACTATGGAGTCACAAACCTGCATTCTTACATATTACAGCTCTAATCTCAGTTTACTCCTTTTCATCCTTCCCTAAATCTTTTTCCTCTTTATGGCTCGACAGCCTGGCTCATAAATCTCCACTCACCATGAGAAATTCTCACGGTAGCATGAATAAATACACTGAAGACTCAAACACACAAGCGTCATGCCGTCTCCTGTGAGCTGACACGTCATACACGGCTGCACCATTAATTCAGTTAATGGTTTAATTTCACTTTGATTATAAACACAGGCCCAGGCACACCAGCCTGAGGTAGCCAATGTAATTAGTCAGGTAATAATAAGCCGTGGACTTGTGGCTCATCGTGGCAGCCCCCGGCTACCACTACAGATGGGACATAATGACAGCCTTCAGCGTGGCCCGTCTCACCGCCTGCTTTATCTGAACGGCTGGACTGAAGGTTTATAAATGATCTGATTGGTTATTTGTGTTCCATCATCGCTCTCTCGTCTGTCTCTGCTGCTCCATCTGCACAGCCCGTCTATCTCCTTTCATCGTGCACAGAAGGGCCTCATACAGGACCGAATCTGCCATCAGCCTCATAACAGGCTTCATCTCTCCTGAGTGTATGTCTGTCTCACTAACTCTGCAGCTCTTTACCTTGAAGGAAACGGACAGGAGATACTTTCATCAAATCCATCAAATCAATACAGCTTTCAGTTTCTCTGTCTCTAATCAGCCTCACATACCCTGTCTCTGATTTTCTAATATCTATTTTGCCTGGTTGAATCTGCGCTTTAGTTTGATTTTAAAGTATAATTAGGTTTGGCAGCTCAAAAATCAGATAAGCTATAATTTGCAATTGTGCTTGGATTTGGCATGGCTTTAGTCATGTCCCAGTTTCCACAAAGTTTTTGAATAATTTCTTGGATAGGGACAGATAATTACAGGTTCTGATGGCACAATCAGAGAAATAATCTGATTCATTGATTGTGGACAGAATTGGATGATTTTGGACGCTTTTTAACCATTAAATGTTATCTTTAAAAAATAGAGTCTGGACGCACAGCATCAATATTCAAAGCTATGCTGATGACACCAAACTTTACCTTGCAGTGTCTCCTGGTGACACAGAGCCTAATGATTACCTTTTTAAGTGGATTCCAGACATTAGATCTTGGATGCAAAACTTTTTACAGCTCAACCAGGATAAAACTCAGGTTCCAGAGAAATAAACTGGACAACTAACTCCAAACACAGCTGCTGTGTCTCCTTTTACCAAAAATTATTTGAACAAGGGAGATGGTGGTCCCATGTGGAGCAAAATGCAGCCCTATCATCTGTGCTGAGTCACTCTGGAACAGAACTGATATCTGTCATTGTGGTTAACGACCAAGCTGTGGACCTCATACATGATTCCAAACACCCCCTTTAAGAAAATTAATTAAATTAAGAAAATGTATTTACATTGTGGCATCACAAGGGGACAGGTAGTGGAGGGGCGGTACATTCCAACTACATCTCCCAAAATGCAACTGTCCATCCACAAAATGGCCGATACCAAACAACCCCAAGGGTCTAATGCTGCGTTCCATTTACCTCGGAACTGGGAGCTGGGAAATGGGAGTGACGTCATCTCCGACTTGTCGGCGTTCCAGTTGAAGTCGGAAAAAAACCGTGCCGATCGACCAGGCTATTGTTAGCTGTTGTTAGCACGCCCTGGGTTGTTGTTCACAAATATCACATGAAGAATGTGATTATCACTATGGCAGCATTTTTGTAAATATAAGTCTAACAATACTATGTATACAGCTGATTTACAGCAACACACCCCAGTCAGAAGTGCAAATAAATTGATTGTTAGAGGAGCTAAATAACTGTTCACACTGGGGGCATCCATCTTCCATTGTCAACTCGGGAGTGGCGAGGTTCCCCCGAGTTCCTAGTAGGATATTCCGACCTCGGGGGGCGTTCCAGATGAAATTTCCTACTCGGAACTCGGAAATTCCGACCTCCGAGTACAACTGGAACGCACCATAACCACAAGATGTCTGCCAGACTCAAACTACAGTGCCCAGAGGCCACCAGGAAACCAACGGCTGCAGATGGTTAAGACACCTGATTGAAGCAGAGCTGAAGCAGGAGTGGAGCGACAGAACAAAGAGGAGGCAGTTGGAAGAACACTGAAGAGGAGAGGACCACACAAAGAAGGTGACAGAAGCCTGAAGTGGGGGAAAACTTGGCTGGAGACCAACCCTGAACCAACAGGAAAGTCGGAAAATTTTGGTTATGTTAATGTAGATTAACTATAAGAGACTCTTTTTCCCTTTGGGGTAACTTTTAGTTAGTGAGTCAAAAAGAGTTCCTTGTGTTGTTTTGGATTTTGGTTGAACTATTTGGAAAAATAAACCTTTTTTTGTGAAACCTTCCTTAGTTTTGCATTTTTGGCATATCCTCAGTTTGACCCACCTGGAAGACCTCTTATGTTACAACATGCATAAAAAAAAGACACAAAGTGTGCTGTGAAATCTACAAAAATAGCAACTTTCCTAAGGAAATAGAGCCATACCTGGCTGTACTTGTTTCTTTAAAACTCATTGATGCATATTAAGAAATGCACTTTTGGTAACTGTAATGAAAAACTAAGTTTAAAATTAAACCGCAAAAGTGCCGTGAAACGTTTGTTACAAATATTCTAAAATGGCAAATTCCTTTTTTTTTTTGGTGAAAAATTGTGTGTAACTCTTGGCATTAATAACAAAAAAAAGAATAAGATAGTGTCTTACGGCAGCTTTCTATTTGTTCCTTTCATTAAATCATAGAACCTCTCAATGTGAACTGGAACATATCTTAAGACTGCTGCCCTCTGGCTCTCTCGTGGCAACATTAATGGGGCCCTCTTGGTGTCCAGTTGTGATATGCAAATCTCTCATTGGTTTAACAAGTCAAACATTAAAATAAATATCTGAATAGTCATACGTATTATTAGATAATTTGACAGTCTTCCTTTAAATAAGTTGCTTTGTAGAAAACAAACCCAAACACACTCAGTTCTGGTTTTAATTGGCATGTAAGAGATCATATGAGAGAGAACTGTATGTCTGCCTATAAGAATACCCCTCCTCTGTTGTTTCCGGGCAGAAAACACCTTCCTTGCAGCTCTTTGATTGGAGCCCTTATAGAAAATCAAAGAGGGCATCTTGAACATGGCTAAGAGAGAAAAAAAAAATGGAAGTAAAACTGAGTAATCACTTGATAAAATGGCTGAACTACCACCCTCTGTGTGCTTATGGGAGCACACCATGGATCACTATCTTCCATCACGTTTACCCCAAAATCTATCTAACTTTAACTGGAATTAAAACCAAAAATGACCTTTGCTGAGGAGGAGGATGCTGCCCAGGACAGTAGATAATTACAAACCCTGATCTGTGGATGAACTTTTTAAAAAAGTTAGACTTATCCAAAAATGACGGCCTTCACAATGAGGGTTAAAAGGTTTTAAATTCTTGTTACACGTCCGGTCCCTAATGTTGATGTTGCATTCTTCATTTTGTCTGTAACAGAGGACAGCCCTCTTTTGTAGCCCCACCGTGTCTCTCCCACTCTCAGATCAAACCTTTTAGAGGATGATTTTAAGGATTGAGTCGTGACAGTTCCTTTCTTCTGCTCGGGCGGTCTGATCACTCTACCATAACTAAAGACAAGTCATCACAGTCGACAGAATTCACATTTCCTGAACATCACTTTACACACCACTCTGAATGCCAATGAGACATAAAATATAAATGAATGTCAGGAATTTAACAGCTCACTTTGTTTGTATACGACTCGGTTTTCACACAAACATCGAGCAGCAGATATGTGGCTGCACGCAACTGATGGTGCATTCAGCCGTGCTTTAGGAGACAAGCGATGGACTGTCTCTGTCTTTTTACAGAGACACAAAACTACTATGCCATTACATACATTCACTGGCCACTTTATTAGGTATACCTTGCATGCACTGGGTGGGGCTACCTTTGCTTTCAGAATAGCCTTGATTCAAGGAGCTGGAAACACTCCTCAGATATTTTGATCTCCATGATGGCATCACACAGTTGCTGCAGGTTTGTTGGACAAACATCCATGAGGACAATCTTCTGGTCCGCCACATCCCAAAAGTGCCCCTTTGGGTTAAGATCTTCTGGATGTAGAGTGAAGTATCCATCAGATGATGTGTATAATGTGGTCATAAAAGGATGGACATGGGCAGCAACAATACTCAGGAGACTGTGGCGTTAACAATTATTAATTGATACTGAAGGGGCCAAAAGTGTGCCAAGAATAACCTGACATGCCAGATGGACAGTGCCATTTTGGGAATATTTCACTAATGCATCTGAGAAGGAGCCGTTTGAAATTGTTTTCAGGAGCAGAAGCTTTGAAAACAAATGCAGGTTGTGATTGGACGATCATTTGGCTGGTCACACTCATCCCAGACCAATCATAGCAAGAAATACTGCTACATATGATGTAGCATACATAGCTGCTAACACCTAACAACAGCTAATGACATTTAACGGCTGTTAGCCGTAGTGGCTAACTGTTGTTAACTGCTAGATGCTACGGCCATTAGCCGTAAGCTTTAACTACCCTTAGACTATTGTTTCACATTACACACAGATGAATCATTTAACGCTTATATGTGACATGAACCTTGTCAAAGACAAACTACCAAGTTTTCTCAGTAAACTTCTGAGGAGAGCAGATTTTTCCAAGTATCACTGAGTAACCATGACGACCACAGGCTAATCAGCATGACATTACTGACATTTGGTTTGACCGTTTATATTGTTCTGTCATCAACATTACAGTTGTTAACAGTTCAGATCAATCTCTGATTTTTTAATCCTGTTATACACTTGAGAATTTGCAGATTATTCATTGATCATATTTAATAGAATCTGTTTCCAGCGACATAAAGACTCTGCTACCCATGAGCACTGTCGACTGTCAGCGACTGTCGTAAAGACGTGAACCAAGCCAAAGCATGTGTTTATTCTGATGCTAATGAATGCAGCTCAGACCTTCCTCAGAACTCTGCATTGCTTTACAACTTCTTTTCTCAACAACTTACAGGAGGCAAAGCGACGAGGTAATGTATCTCTTTCTAGTTACGTAGTGGTAGTTTTTGATGTGTGACAACAAGCAAGTTTTGAAAAACTTAGTATTGTAGTTTTGTAGTCGGCTATATATGGCTACTTATAGCCCGGTGCTCTAAGACGTGTCCGAATAATATAAATTTGCTCTAGTTTTAATTGTCTTGTTCCTGAAGTTGAGTGTCCAGGCCAGTCCAGCCCTGTCTGACCCTACCACGAAGCTAAGGAATAGCATTTATAGATAACTTATACTGATGCTATAAAACTCATCTTAAAGTGTGCATTTCGATCAGGCATATATCTAAAAGTGAGACTTCTTTGTAATTACTTAGAAACTCCTCATAGTCCCTTTAAATATTTGGTTGAATATCGAAAACCGTAAAAAAAAACTAATTCAGCACTTAGAAATGGAGTTTGCAAAAGAGGTCTGACTTTGTTCTCCATGAAAGGCAAATACATTTTTTTAGTACATGAAGAGTTAAGAAATGTTAAAATACCTTTGATTTAACTTTGCTTATACCATAGTATTTTCAAGGATCAACACAGTCACTGGCTCTGAGAAATGTACTAACTTTCCCACCCATTATGACCTCCTTGAACATTATATTGATTTTAACGTTTATATTTTGTTTTTATTCTTTTTCTATTTGTCCCAGAAGTTATTATCATAACTTCAAACCATCTAATAACAAACAATAGCATTAAAAATCAGATAATATTAATATGTTTCCCTATAAAATTTTGAGTTTTTGATCAGCTTAAATTGACTTAAAAGCTGCTTTAAACCCTCTACTGTGCTGCTTACGGCGCTGTATCACTGTTGCCAGCATGCACAGTGAATGTGGAGCCTTAATGTAAATGTCTATGCACTTACATGTAGCCTAACTCACACCACAGGGACGTTTCACTGAAACACACCTCAAACACACCTTGTTCCTGCTGGTATTAAGCATGCACAGGTTGTTTCTAGGGGAACGGTCACAATCCTCTGTGTGAAATTAATTAAGGGTGGACATTTGAATTAATTAACTGGATGGGAGTGCGGTATTACACTCTTCTGGCCTTTTGACATTAAACACTCATTCACACACACAGGCAGAGACACACAAACACACACAGATTAGATTTAATTAGCAGTGTGGATCAAAGTATAACATGGATCAGCTTTAATTACATATTGTGATGTCCCTCCTCGGGTGCATGAAAGAAAGTGCCTGACAAAAAGAGGAAGAATATGGTTCAGTCAAACTCTAGTTACACAAAACTGAAGGACAAGTAAACATGTTTACCTTGTCAATGTCCCACATCTTTTGAACGTTTGTTCAGAAACAGACGGTATGTTTCACCACCCATTGCTTGATTTGAATCAAAAGAGCTCATATTTTCGCCTTGATTCTGGTTCATATGTCTGGTTTTGATGACTTCTTTAGTATATTAAGAACATTTAATGTGCAAACAAACTACTTTTCTCCTGATCCAGCTGTATTCTCACTCTATCTGAGGCACCCAGTTAGAGCTTCTGCTAACTTAAGCCCCCCTTTCCCCAGATGTGTGCTGGTTATGTGGATAGTGTAGCACTGCTCAGCATCATGTTCTACATTTTCTCAACAGTCTTGCTCTGCCACCACAAGCCAGTGGGCTTAAACAGCTGAAGAAACAATGTCAGGATATCGCACTGGTGGGGCAGGCAGAAATGACCTTTTTTAAGGCCCATCATCTACAGGAAGTGAGCTTCTATCAGGCCGAGTTCTCCTTAGAAACTACCTAGGTGGCCTTTGTGAAAGTAAAGACAAAACTACAGAGGATGTATGAAGGAAACTCTAAAACTCTTTAAAAACTGTTAATATTTTAGGCTAAATGTGAGCAGTGACGAGCAAGTTACTTCAAAAATGTAATGCATTATTTATTACCTGTTAATGTCATTTCAAAGTAATTAGTTACATTATAATATTACTGTATTTGAAATGTAAGACAATACACTATTATCGCACTATTGTCAAAATAACAGGAAATATGGATTTGTCATTCTGAATGTAGCTCATTATGCTCAAAAAGCTCATTACACATTCAGTGAAGGTGATGTGGTGGCTATCGGACTGAGATCAGCTTAAAAACAGTAGAAAATAATAGACACATTGATGCTCATGGCACAATACAAGAAACCATTATTGCGAAACTGGCAAGAGGTAAAATTCTGGTAAATTGTGTTAGAGATACTGTAACTTTAGGTCTAACAGAGGACTTTTCTCTTCCACTTATCTCACAGAGTATTTGGCAAATTTGTATTTAATCAAACAAACAAAAAAACATCTATTAATTTCGGGTTAAATTAAAAATGCATTGTAACTTGCGTTACTGACATTTGTACTGAGAAAATATTAGTTTTTTTTGTAATGCCTTATAATTCTATGTTAAAGTAAAAAGGAATGCATTACAGTAATCACATTACATTTGTATTGCATTATTCCCAACACTGCTGGTGAGTGATGTGTTGTGGTCTAACAGGCTGTTCACAACAACAAATAATTTATTATTTCCACTTAATCTTCCAAAAACACAGGTTATTGCCATTGTTTAACCTTTCATTGTAGGTACATATTATTTGTAATTTATTTAGTGTTATCTTCTAACACAGTAACTTTATGACTGGATTTTTCCAGTTACAGTTACTTAGAAGAGCGATTCTTTGATTCTGATGGTTGCTCAGTTAAAGCTGTGGTCTACGATTTGAAACCATTTCAGGCTGCCCCCCTTGTTTTTAATCCAAGATCCTACTGTGGCAGACTTTTGTCTTGAGATTAGAGGTGCTACATCACATGGAGGGCACATTACAAACACAATATATCAGCAGCAAACTCAATCAAAACAGCTCAGCTCAACTGAAAGTATCAAACACGACAGACATCCCACTTGTAACACACAGCAGAAGCTATTTCAATGGACCAACTGCAGATGAGTCAAGGCATAAGAGTGGTCAGGCGAGTGTGGGGGAGGATTTATCTTTCTCAGCCTGTCCTCCCCAGCTCAGCTTACAGTGCAAACGATTAGCGGCTAACAGGCACAAACTAACCAGAGTTATTCAGCAGACATCTCCCACTGTAGTAAACAAAGCCATTACCTGATCAACCAGGGGCGAAACGGTCGATGCTGAAGGTCTGACGGTCGGCTGAGGCTATTTTCTTTAAAAAAACAGGCCTCAACAAGCCAGAGTCCGCTGGGCCCCGTTCCTTTAAGTAGGCGGCTTTAAAACATTTAAATTTTTCTGGCATAGGAGTGGACTGGCCTGGATACTCAACTTCAGGAACAAGACAATTAAAACTAGAGCAAATTTATGTTATTTTGTTTTTTATATTACACGTCTTAGAGCACCGGGCTGTAAGTAGAGATATATAGCCGGCAACAACTACGATAATACGTTTTTCCAAAATTGCTTGTTGTCACACATCAAAAACTACCACTACGAAACTACAAAGAGATATATTACCTCGTCGCTTTGCATCCTGTAAGTTGTTGAAAAAAGAAGTTGTAAAGCAATGCAGAGTTCTGAGGAAGGTCTGAGCTGCATTTACCACAACAAACGCACGCCCTGGCTTGGGTCACGTCTTTGGTGCATTCAAGTTGTAGTCAGAAGTAGGAATTTCTGGGTTCTGAGTAGGAAACTGCAACTGGAATGTTCCCTGAAGTCTGAATTTCCTACCGGGAACTCTGTGAAATCTCGCCAGCCCCGAGTTGATAATCGAAGATGGATGCCCCCAGTGTGAACAGTTATTTAGCTCCTGTAATAATCAATTTATTTGCACTTCTGACTGGGGTGTGTCGCTCTAGATCAGCTGTATACATAGTATTGTTAGACTTATATTTACAAAAATGCTGCCATAGTGATAATCACATTCTTCATACAACAACGCAGGGCGTGCTAACAACAGCTAACAATAGCCTGGTATATCGACATGTTTTTTTCTGACTTCAACTGGAACGCCGATAAGTCGGAGATGATGTCACTCCCAGTTCTGAGGTTACTGGAAGGCAGCATTACGACAGTCGCCGCGCGTGCTCATGGGTAGCAGAGTCTTTATGTCGCCGGTAATAGATTCTCCTCATAGAATCTTTAAAGACTGTTGCAGAAAGTTTTCTATAACACATTGCCTCTAATATGTTGAGTACCAAATCAGACCAAAACACTCAATTACAGATTTTTTATTCTGATGGTTTCACCTTCTGGACATGCTAAATTGAGAGGCTGGTCATACTGAGTAAGGAAGAGATGCACATGTGGCCCCCAGGCTGGCAGTTTCCCAACTTTGCAGTAGACTTTTGTTCTTTTCTGAGTATTAATGATCCTGCCAGGTTAATCTGCTGAATATTTCTATAAATGTTGCTGCTGAGTGTACTTATGGCTGAGATGCTGATCATTTGAGGCCAAAGTCAACGTTTCAGTGAGTCTTAAAGTTTCAGTTTGCTCTTGTAGCTTGGTGTTCAGGTGAGAAACAGCAGGTACAGTACATGGTCACATTGTCACACAGACTCTTTTTAGTGAAATATAAACACACTTAGTTTCATTACCAGTTGAAGGACAGGAGGTATCTGGTAATAACTGGCTAAGCCTTTGTTTGAATTACAGCCTGCCTTCGTAAAAACAACCCCAGGCATTAGCAACCACGTGCACCCATAATCTGCTTTATTAATGCGGCAGAAGTCCTGAGGTAAATTGAAAGGACAATAAATGGTTTAGTGCTCAAGGTCTGCTGAATAAATTGAAGACAGTACTGTGATAGCAGCGGAGATTAAGTAGCACACAGATTTGTTGATTAAGTAGCACGGTCTGCTGCTGGCTTACATGTGGCTTCTTTCCTCTAAACCTGCCAAAACAGGGAAACTGCTGTGACCATACTGCTGGACAGGAGCCATTTGACTATGCAGACAGATGGTGGGTGGATGAGAAAGACCTGTGTGCATTTAATGGTACAGATGGAGTTTGCACAGTGGTCAAACCGGATAACCTCACTCACAGCAAACTTTAAGTCTGAATTAATAATTAGTCCCACTTATTTTATTAGAAGACATCTACAAAAGTCACCACAGCTCCTGAGACTCATCCAGTAAGATAAAATAACTGTGTGTGAAGAAGCAGCAGGGAAAGGATGGAGCAGGAAGATAGGTCTGCTTTTGAGCAAGGCCCATCCGGTCCCTGGTGAGTACAGTCTTTCTTTTCCGCCCTGCCAACCTCAGGGCTCTATATAAGGGTGAATTTCTTAACGTGTTTTGCCAGACTTCCAAGAACTGCTCCCCTTCATTAAAAACAGGGACAGTGTGAGTTACTAGGATTAAAACTTTAGGGGCTCCAGTTTGAATGTTTGAGAGCTGAAGCCTGAAGCAGTTTGGGGCGTAGCCCACTACATTTTGCTACCCAGATGCTGCACAGTCCTGGTGAAATCTATACCAAATGCACAAAGAGGATGGATTATGTGCCTTTACCTCTAACCTATCCGCACAATTATTAATGGAACTCATAATTGCAAATGAAAACTGTTAAAAAATCGCCTCCTGTTGCATGAGAACATTTAAATGTGTGTACTTCTGCATGTCTTTTGGTGTGTTCATGGTCCTGTAGTGAGCAGGGGACCTCAAGTAATGAACTTCTTTGAATTCATTAGCAAACTGAATTGTATCATCTGGGTACTTATGTTGTTCTAAACTCAGATTACACACAATTTAAGAATAAATATGGCCTCTAATCTGTACCTTTTCCACTTCTTTCACTTAGCAGTAAAGCAATGTTACCTGGCATCACATTAGCAGAATCATCCATATTAAATTCTAACTGCACTATTTTACAAATGTCAAATGTAGGTGATGAATAATAATAGTAATAATGCTATTTTTTGCAAAATAATCGATTTGGCCAATTGACTAATCAACCCAATGGTCCATACCATAGACCATAGAAAAGTATTTTCCAAAAATCCAACTAGGATTGTTCTCTCAATCAGCCATAATGTGGTCTTGGTTGTTCTTTTGTTATCTGCCCAAAGTACAAAGATTATTATTATTACCTCCGCCAAGGAGGTTATGTTTTCGGGAGTCTGTCTGTCCATCTGTGAACAAAATAACTCAAAAAGTTATGGATGGATTTGGATGAAATTTTCAGGAAATGTCCAGCATGGGAAAAGGAAGAAATGATTCGATTTTGGTGTTGATCCGGATCATCGTCTGGATCCGCCATGATGAAAAATGTCATTTTTGTGAATAACTACTGAACTAAAATAGATATCATTATGAATCCAATTGCTAATGGTATGTTTTCATGGTCAAGGAATCTAAGTATTTAGATGAAATAAAGGTAGGACAAATATTTTTGTTGGAAATCACAATATGGGTGAGGACTGTGGTGCTGGCAGAGGTCTGCTTTTCTAGTTATTATTGTTTTAAACAAGGCTGAGCCATATTTTATTATTTTTATTGCAATTATGTTGCTTACATATCTGGCCATTTCAATCTTCCCCTCCCAGCCAGCTGCCTACCAACTTCAAGCACATTACCAGCCAGTTACCAGCCAGTTACCAGCCACCTGAAGTCTCCCACAGCTCTCAAAGGTTGCTCTTTAATTCCACTGAAAACAAACGCATTTATGCATTTATTGGGTGTCTCCCTGAGATAATGCTTTCCTTACAAGATAATACAGCCTCAGCCTTTTCCTTGGTCATTAGAAGAGCTGACAAACACAGAGCACCTTGAAACCACAACCTCCCAAAGACCAGCCAAGAGCCTATCAGAGTCTTGTCTGGTCTATGCACTTTAACCAAAACCAACAGTTTTCTCATCACATGATTATAAATAAGATGTTGTGCATGTAATGTCTATGGGACCCAACCTGTGCACACTGCAGGTGGTGCTGCTGCAGGAGGGTGGTCCAATTTTCATTACATCATCGAAACACAAATACAGTAATGAAGACAGATGAAGCAAACACAATTAGACTTCTAAAGGAAATGACCCATGTCAGAGCACCACAGAGTAAATAGAACCTGCACAGGAAACTTAATAATATAATGGATGGGTGGCCGATGTTCTGGAAAGACAAGAGAGGAGGAGGTGGATTGAGAAGTATTTAAATCCAAAGACAACAGGCGGTCCAACTTCTCAAGAAAATTGTTGCAACCAATTCACTTGTTAAAATCCTTTCTATCACACAATCCAAACATTTAAAGAACCGTAAATGTACTTCAGACAGCAAACAGACTGTGACAATTTTGTACTTACTACTGCTTACTTAGAGACACTTCAGACTCGTCTGATATCCTAAAATAAAAACCTCCTCTCTGACAGTGCGGTACAGATCTGACTGTGAGACGGCAGATGAATAGAAGGTAAATATAAAGTGAGAATCACGGGAGAGGGAGCTAAAATGAAGAGACTCAGCATTAGATGGAGATCAAAGCTGAATATAACAAGAATGTAAATATGTGTCTGGCTTCTCAGCTGCCTACAAAAATCAGTGTTGAAAATAAGCTGAAGAGAGCGCAGATGACGGCGAGATCAAGGGGAGGGAAATGACAGAAAAGAGAGATGAAAGTAAAGTGATTCATTTTGAGAGCACATTCTTCTACTGCCTAATCTCACTCCAATCCTGAAAGCCATTGACAGTTTACAGTTATTAAAAAGACCGACTTTAAGGATAGGGACGAGGGATCGGAGCATTAGAGCCATTTATTTACTTCACTTGGTTGCATTACCTCATTAATAAGTACTTGTTAATTGTTTACAGGTACACCTAAAGGTTAGACCAGTTCTAAGGGGCTGTGATGTCAGGTAACCAGAGCCTTTTTCCAATTTCCATTGGATAAACACTCCTGATCAATCCAGATGCGCGGATGAATCTGAAGGAGGTACTGAGTAGAGCTTCGAAATGCAAAAATAAGAAATGGGAGCAAAATTTTAAGATCACAGCTTAAAAAAAACCCATTAGATACAGAAATAAAAGTGTCAACAAAAGCTCAGGAATGAGCAGCTTTAAAGTTCTTGTTGATCACTTCAAAAGTTCCTTTAGGCTGCTCGATGTCAGTGCTTCCAGGAGGCTTGTTGGAACATTATTACCTCCGCCAAGGAGGTTATGTTTTTGGGAGAGTTTGTCCGTCTGTCCGTCCGTCCGTCCGTGAACAAAATAACTTAAAAAGTGCTGGATGGATTTGGATGAAATTTTCAGGAAATGTTCAGCATAGGAAAAGGAAGAACTAATTTGATATTGGTGTTGATCCGGATCAGCGTCTGGCCGCAATGGCGAAAAAAAGTGATTTTTGTGAATAACTACTGAACTAAGATAGATATCATTGTGAATCAAATTGCTAATGGTTTGTTTTCATGGTCAAGGAATCTAAATATTTTGATGAAATAAAGGTAGGACTAATATTTATGGTGAACATCACAATATGGGTGAGGACTGTGGCGCTGGCGGAGGTCTGCGCTCTCCGAGTGCTTTTCTAGTTGTAAATGGTGAAGATGGCCTAACAAAGGGTATCCACTGTCTGTAACTGATATCCTTTCTGGCTTAAGATCAGGGGAACACTCAGGGTGGTCCAAAAGAGAGACAATATTGTCCCAAAGAAGTCCTTTGATGGGCTGTCATTGTGAACTTCAGCATTGTCCTGTCAAACAAGTCATTACCACACAGACCAGGGCCCTCATTCATCACCACACAGACCAGGGGCCCCAGTCTTTACCACAACAGCTCCACATTAGGACCTACAAAGTACACAAAAGAGGTGTGAATCTTTTAAATCCTTCTGTCCGTACCGTCTTCATCTGCTCATCCATGGTTGGGTCGCGGGGTTCAACAGCCTAAGCAGGGAAGCTCAGACTACCCTCTCCCTGGCTACCTTGTCCAGCTCTTTCCGGGGATCCCGAGGCATTCCCAGGCCTGACAAACACAGTCTCTCCAGCGTGTCCTGGGTCTTCCCTGTGGCTGCCTGCTGGTGGGACGTGCCCGGAACACCTCACCAGGGAGGCATCCTGACCAGATGCCTGAGCCACCTCAACTGGCTCCTCTCAACACGAAGGAGCAGTGGCTCTACTCCCGGCCTCTCCCAGATGGCCGAACTTGTCACCCTATCTCTAAGGGAGAGCCCCACCACCCTACAAAGGAAACTCATTTCTTTCAAATCGTCTAAGTCTGACTTTGATTTATGGGTCTCAAACCTTGCAGTGCAGCTGGATTCAATGTCTATGATCAGGCAGAATTATCACTATGTTTTCAGTTTTCTTCCCAGACAGCAGGAAGCTATTACAGCTATGACAACCTGAGCTCTTCTGCGCCCTCCTGTGGTATACCCCAGAAACACGCCACCTATACAGCCACATATGAACAAAACTGCTCATTATGCCAACGGACATGAGCACAGTGATAACCGGCAAATATGTCTCCAGCCCTGCCCCTATGACTGCACTTACAGGAGCATGCCCTGACTCCAGCAAAGCTTTCAGGGTTTCACTATGACTTGGACAATTTGTGTATGACTTTAAATCTGAGACAAATGGTTGATGTGAAGCCAGAATTAGGACAGGGTGATCACATCTGGAACACTGAGAGGTTTGAAATGCTGAGCTGCATCAGTTTGAAACTGGCATTCCCAAAATAAAAAGAACACCACGAGTGGCTCCTCACTTCTAGCTGCATGAACGTTTCCCTCAATCCCTCAGGCTAATATTATGTGGCTGTCACTTCGACACCCTCCTCTCACCCTCCTGATATGTGCCCATGTCCCAATTTATTCAGCGTTTCACCACCGACAGAATCCACTTCATCTCTCTTGTGTCCTGCCTTGTAAACCATTCCTTGTAATTATGGAGGCAGCCTCTCAACTGGGGATTTCATCACATGGCTGAGAGCTCTGCAGATATGCCAACATCAGGAAATCCCCGTCACAGCCATGAGACACTAACAAACCACAAGACGTACTGAAGTGCAGCAAAATGAGCCCAAAGAAGCCCCGAGGAGCTCTGATTACAGCCTCAGATCCATCAGCAAAAATAAAGGTTCTGCCCTTATGAGAATTAAAGATGAGACTTAAGAAAACATGCTCCCTCTCCTTGATTGTCCTCATGCACAGAGTGATAAATTGGATGAAACTTGCATGGCTAAACAGGCTTAGCAATTAATCATCTCACACCAAAAAGAGCTAATTGTTACTCTTGATTGGTTTTTGGCAGCAGCATAATTTCTCAAGCATGCAGTACGCTTGAAACTTTAAATCCATCATGAAGTTCTGAATAATCTGTCCAATTTCTTCTTCAAAGTGTTTCTGAGCTGACAAAGAAGTGCAATTTTTTTTTCCCCCCCTTGTACTATTTAGCAGGATTTACTCTTTATGGAAAATAAGAACATAAAAACTCCCAGCAGCCTGGAGCCCCCTGTGAATCAGAGTTTTCAGCTTGAAGCAGCCACATCCCAGCCTGCACGGCTCCTTTGGGACAGAGCGGCATACATTATTCAGCAGCCATGACTATAGGATAACAAGGTGGTGAGGCTGAGCTGGATAAAAGATACTTAAGTAAGTGCTGAGAGGAGAGGGGAGATAGATTTAATGGAGCAGTCACTAAGGAACATAAAAACATGTTGATGCATTTGAGTACTTGGCATGACAAACTCGATCACATCCTCATGAAAACAAACCTGTGTTAAAACCTTCATCTTCATCTGCATTATTCCCTCCTTATATTTACTTGAATTCATTTTAATAACTCTGCCTTGGTTGGTTTAGATTAGGGGTGGAAATAATGTTTGTTATCTAAAGACTGTTTCTTTTAGTTTATAACTTAAAGATGCAGTATTTATTTATAGAATCACCGGCTCCAAAAGACATAATAATCTGTCAGGATCCAGTTTGAGCTGTCTGGGTGATTTTAAGATGTCTGTGCCTCCTTCTCATTTGGCATTCAGCTTCAGAAAGTCTACCAAGAGACTAGGGATGTAATGGTTACCGGAAAAATGGTAAACTGTGGTAAAATTTCCCATGGTTATCATTACCATGTCCAATCAAAATGACTGTTAAACAGTGTTTTATTACTACACTGCTGCTCTTTGCCAGGAAAAGCCTGAACTACAGGTCTGTTCCGAAGCAGTCTCATCGGAGGTGCATGCGCAGTTTGCATTGTTTGGCCTCTGAGTCTGAGAGCGAAAGTTAGAGACACAGCAGAGATTTGTCCTCTCTAAACGGACTCTGAAGTCTGGTTGAATTTCGGATTTTTACAAGGATGCTGAGGGGAAACTGATAGAAGACAGTCACGCCGTCTAAACATGAAGCTGCAGTGAAAGAAATAGACGTGCATGGTTAAAACTGCTGTAACTCCTCCAGTAAATGAGCTGACTGAGCCGGATAGGTAAGGAGAGAGAGAAGATTCAGTGAGCCATACCTGAGAGAATCACTGGTGGTTTGTGAGTATTCTCTAAATAATGTATAAATCTTGTAAATAACTACAGTACCATTCTGGAGGGGGTTCTTGTGTTTCTTCTTTTGTCTATTCCACCGTATTTTGAAATTGTTCAATCTTTTTCCATCATAGTTTGTGTATTATGGATTTCATCTATTGTAATTTGGAAATATTAGAGGTGAAAATGTCGAGGAGATCTGCCAGGGAGAGGGGAGACCATAGGAGAGTCATAAAGGGGGCTAACTGCTTCAGGAATATCATCAGTAGAGAAAAAAAGCCTGGACGTGGTCTGATATAATGAGCTGTAACATGGACACTAATGCTGCAGGCAAACAAAAATATGTGAGTGTATGGAAAATAGGTTTACATTATTTTTGTCATCTCAAAACTTTGAACATGTTCATTTACAACTGTGTATTAACAGAATCCTGTTTTAAGATCAAATTTGTTTTTTTCTTTCCTTGTAATTGCACACTGGTTATTACTGGTTACTGGTTATTACATAATAATGACAAATACTTGCTAGAATTGTTTACTTTTATTTCTCATGAAAATTGGGTTAAAAATTTACTCAAAGGGCATTTCTTGACACATTTATTGACAAAAAAGACAAGAAGGAACCGTTATGATTATAATATTAAAGCTTTGAATTATTTTAACTGTGTGTAAAAGTATTTTTTGAACATTTTGAGCACACCACAACAATACTGGGGTAATAATGATAACCAGGATAATTTTGGTCACAATAACCATGATATGAAATTTTCATATTGTTGCATCCCTACAAGAGACACATGCTTTCGGCCAATCAGGGAAAGTGCCTAGAATGGCTGCACTCCTAGAGTAAACATGCTTTTTGGACAATCAGGGAGGGCAATCCAAGTAACTGTTCTACGGAGGGACAAATGCATACAAAGAAATGCTAACAATTGCGTATGTACGAGTTGGCAAACTTGCCTTATTGGCATCGGCAACAACTGTCTGCACAGTCGAACAATTGTCAAGTTTCTTTCTCAGAAAGTAAAAATATAGCAGTTGGAGCCCACTCCAACACTTTTGCTGTTTATTCTCCGTGTTTGCCATATTTCATAATTCGTAAATCGTCTTTTTTTAAATATACTTTTTGGGCATTTTGCGCCTTTAGTGATAGGAGAGAATGACAGTGGATAGGCTTGTGAATGAGGGTGAGAGAGTAGGCAAAGACACTCTGTAAACTGGCCACAGGCTGTGTTCGAACCTGGACCGGCAGAAGTATGTATATGGGATGTGCTTGGTTGCTAACCACTCTGCCTAACCAGCACCCCAGATCGTTTTTTCTATCATAGTTCGTGTTTTATGGATTTCATCAATCATAATCTGGAAATATTGGGGGAGGAAATGTGGAGGAAATGCCTGGACATGGTCTAATATAACGAGCTGTAACATGGACACTAATGCTGTAGGCAAAAAAAAAAAAAAAAAAACATGTGTGAGTGTATGTAAAATAGGTTTGGATTATTTTTTGTCGTCTCAAAAATTTGAACATGTTCATTTACAATACATCACAATTCATTTACATTCCTAGCTGGTAACTGGCTGAAAGCTTGTCAGCTGTCAGGGAAGGGAAAATTTAATTGTGGCTAGATCTGTATATGAGCGTGAGAGAAGTTCTGTATAAGAGTGCAGAGTAAATATATATGGTACAGAAACAGGATAACAGAAAATGTACATGATGGAAAATATTCCAATGGAACCTCAGAATCTGCACACCTTAAGGAACAGAAAAACCCAGAACATTCACAAGTCATAGTCCCCCGGAGAATAGATAACAGTGATCTAGATCAGCACTTCAGCCTTTATGCTCATACCAAGCAGTCATGAAAGTGTTGTTTACCTCCTGTTGGCCATGGCTGCTATCTGATCTTTACTGCTGTTATGGGATGATTGTCCAGATTGTGTAGAGGTTACAGGGTTAAGAGAGGAGAATGTTGAGCCCCTGAAGATAAAATGGCCGTTCAACACGCACACATAAACACCCGTACATCCATGGGTTCAGCACAAATGAAGAAGGATCTGATATGATCCCCTGAGGAATTGGAAGATACTGAGAAAGCAAGGATACAAGAGAATCAAACATTTATGGGGAAAGCATCAGTGCAGAGACTGGAAACCAAAGATAGCAGCATAAACTCTGTCATGTCAGATTGATGTCCTGGAGAAAGGAGTGATTAATATTGGTAAATTTGTCATTTGATCGGTATTACTTGAACCATAACTTCTCTTCTCTGCATTACTAAAGGCATCTGGAAATATAAAAGTATAAAATATAGTCAATTCAGCTTTAATAATCTGTTAACATTTTTCCTCTTTCATTAGAAATGTTGCACTTGACTTACTTTTTAGCATTTCATTTGTAATCTTTTTTCACACTCAATAGAGAAACCATGAAAGAATCTTGCACTGCAAAAATGTGGCCCTCTAGCAGTGAGGGTAAAATAAATGTTTCCCTTTAAGGTAAGAGCAGCTGACCATTATTGCCACAAATGATTCAAGGTGTAAATAATGCCACATTCACTCAAAGATGATGGAACTGCATTTTTATTCAGCTAGTTTGAGGGGGTAGAATCTACACAACCCACAAGAAGAGAAATAATTTGCAAAAATAATATTGCCAAACCATTTTTAGGAGAACTCTTTATAGTTTATACATGCATGGGTATTTTAGAAGAGATTTCACTCGCAAGGACCACACCACAAATGTATGTGTTTGAAGGTTTAATAAAGATTTAGAAATATGAGGAATGACAGTGATGAACGTGTGACATGAGATATGTTGAGAGATGAGCCGTCAAGAAGACGTAAGCCAGGCAGAGGGAGACTCAGGTACCATCTCATTGTGTTCTGCCCGAGCTGATCTTGACCCCAAAAGGGTAATATTGAACGGTAATCAGCTGAGAATGGACAGACATGGGTTATAAGTTGTTCTAATAAATGTGATGAGCTGGGATGTCCAATGACTGGGAATTGGAAGAAGCCACGAACGGTTGCTTTACTCTCAGTAAGGTGGATGGAGGTGGATGCTATGGTGGAGCGGAGTGACTGATGGGGACTCGAATGTTGGTCTGATGTGGAGTGAGATTGTGGAAGATTACCTCCTGGAGGTAAAATGAGGTTCGGTAGCTGTGGTGCTAGCTTGATATTGAAGGTTTGTGCTGGTCGAGGAAGCATAGGCCCTTTGAAAGGAATCTCTTCAATTTCTGAGATGTCGAATATGTAAGTATGGACTTCTTGACCATTTTGGCCCACAAGATGGTGGATGTTATCGTGAATGAGTCCAGACAGATGGTGGAGACTGAAACTCAATCAATCGATCAATATCCTGTATTTAACCAGGTAGCGCAGGGGTGTCCAAACTTTTTACAACGAGGGCCACATAAAGAGGAATACATAGACAACTGAGCCACTTTCCGCACCTCACTTTCAGTGTATTGAAGTTAAAGTTTCAAAGTTTATGGGTGGGTTATCACCTGTCAAGGGGCCTTTGTAACCCTGGGCTATTACTAGATTAACTCCTAGTACAGACAAGACCTTTTGAGCAGTAGAGATGGGAGACATTAACATCTTATCTTCACTTTCAGACACAAAACAAGAGTAAACTGCAAGAATGTTGGTGCTTGAAGATGAATATTGCGGTATACTTTGTAAATGAGACCTTGTGGCAAAGTAAATACAGCAGAAAATGTGCATGATTTGTGGTATTTGCTGCTGTAATCAAAATGTCTTGATTCCTCAACTGTTTCAGGGGCCAATTCAAATTGGGCAGCGGGCCGCATTTGGCCCCCGGGCCACAGTTTGGACACCCCTGAGGTAGAGGATATAGAGTGGGACCCCGGCTGGGGCGAGCTCCTTGAACTAAGGACTTGACGATTGTTAGTCAAACTAACTTAGTCTGAAGCACACGTTTAGCCTTCTTAGGAGATGGATTACCATTTTCAGCATTCTGGTCAGATTATAATGTTATACCATCACATAGAGCTGAATACGTCACATGCATCGTTTAACCAAAAGTTTGAGTTTAGTTGAATGATTGAAAATGAAAATGAAGGGTAGGAAGGTGGGTTGAAGAGTCACAGACAAACTGAGCAATGAGGCATGGCTGAGTATAAGTAGGCTTGTCAGCTGATTGGAGGTGTGGTTTGTGGCATGGTTTGTGGCATGGTTAATGGCTTAAAGGAGACATATCATGCTGATGCATGATTTAATACTTACATTTAATATAAAAAATTTGAAAACAAGTCCTTACACCCCCTTAATTTTCAAAAAATGAGATATTGTATTTTTTCTGATATCCTAGAACGAGATTTGATGCCTCTGAAAATAGGTCATTGCGAGATGTCCGTGAGATTTAAATCATCGTGATGACATGAGGTACATTTCTTTTTATTGGAGTAATCTGATAAAACACTTCCTCCTTTGTGATGTCCATTAGCCACAAAACCGTCACCGAGGAACACATCCACCAGCAGCAGTATATAGATCCCTGGCTCACACTCGCTCATTATCAGCTCTGGCCTGTAGGGGGACTCAATACGTGGTCGCTGCTTTGAGCCTGCCAGAAAATACAGTAGAAGAAGAAGGACAGGCTGGCTCCACCCCCGATAGACCTGATCAATCAGAGCACAAAGGGCTGTGACGTTGAAAGGTAACTGTAGGTCGTCCTGAGGTCCTCGGGCTTCAACGAGAGCTTGATAATGGCCTCAGATGAGGATTTTGAGAACACAATTGTGGGGCAATGAAGGAACTAAATGACTTGTACTGAGGGCAGAAATGCTTTACAGGCATCCTAGTCTGGCATAGTGAAAAGGAGAAACAAGCATGATATGTCTCCTTTAACTCCACTTAAACAGGGGTCGAGGCTCAAAAGGATAAATAGCATTTCAGACACTGCAAAGTGGTCCAAAACATAATTTTGGGTCCAAAACACAAATTGGATTCAGGAGAAGAATTAAAAAGCCAGTCTCACAGCTCCAATAATTGAACCTCATTTTGACCTCCTTCTTGTCACATGACTTAAATATTTCACCTAGTGGTCTAACAAACCTTCATGGCTGGTGTAACAGTATTCAGTGGACTGTTACTCATTATTCCGTGTTTGTCAGTTTGAGTGTAATTGTCTGCCCATGCAAGTCTCACAAACCGACCCAGATCGATACTCTATTAGTAGCAGGGCATGTCTGCTTGGGCAGGCACACATACAGGCACAAGTGCATATATAGCAGGTCACGTACAGGTGAGAAAGGTCCCCTCTAATCACGCAATAAGCACTGTCCTTCTACCATTCTCACCCTAAGACATGCTAAGTATCTCACACATACACAAACTTCTCCAGAGTTAACTTATTCCTCTTTCACCTCAAGTGTTTGTACCACAGGGGAATATTTCACAGCAAATGGAGCATTGCAACTTTATCTGCTCTGCTCTGCTCTCCTCCTCCGTCCTCTCCACTTATCTTGTCTCTTTTTCCACTTCTCAACCCTGCCACAGGACACGGGACTCCAGGGAGAAGTTGTTTCTAAAGAGACGAATGCGGCCGTGATGCAGCAGCAGACTTATGCAGCGTTAATGTCTCTGCTCCGCGTGTGTCGGCCTTGTTAATGTTTGGACACGATCTGCATGCTAATCACACTGTGGCCTGTGTGTAACGACCTTGTGTGTGGGTGCATGTGTTCTGCAAACCAGTGGGTTTCAAATTGTGTGTTTCGGTGTGCATACCTGAAAATTAGTTCTGTTGCTTACCACTGAAGTCCCAAAGTGCGGGATCATGATTCAACCTTTTGCCACCTCATGTAACAACAGAGACATTCTGCAGACAGCTAGTCAAGGCTAAAGAATCAGCTCAGCGTTCAGTCTGTGTTACGTAAGACACGAACTACACCTGGTCAAGCCTTTAGAGCTCGACTTAACAATATAATACAGCCTTTAATCTTAGTCTTAATCTCAGACCATTTTAAACCACCATTAAATCCAAGATAAATATGCCAAACAGGCCACTTTATTAGGCACAACTTGCTAGTACCGAGTTGGACCATTTTGCCTTCAGAAGTGCCTTGATGCTTCTGGCATTGATTCAGAAAGGTGTTGGAAACTTACCTTAAATATCTTTCCAGCACACATCAAAGTCTTTTGACTTCAGATTGTGTGACTGTGGAGGCCACTAGAGTACAATCAACTCATTTGGCCCTTTTCCATTAGCCCTACTCTACTCTACTCGACTCTACCCGGCTCTACTCTACTCGCCTTGTGCTGCTTTTCCATTAGCACCAGTCGCCTGTCCAACAGCGGTGAACATCATTTTGAGCGCGACACAACAATCTGTGACTTTTTGTCACAAACCGAGTAAAAAAGGAAAGCAGAAGAAGGCTACAGGTGGTAAGAAGAAATACCCCTTGAGAAGCACAGGAGAGTTTTGGAAGCTATACAACAGAATGAAGCCAAGGACGAGAGCAATCCAGCTGCAAAGAAAAGACGTATGAGAGTAAGCTAACAGTAACTACCACTAACATGCTAGGTCGTCGCGCTCATGACTCATCGATGACGACATTGTCTGACCAATCAGTAGCCGGCAGTCGGTGATGTCATCTTTTAGTATCGACTCAGCTCGCTTGGAACCAGAGCGGAGTAGGTACTAAAACTAGCTTGTTTTAGGAGGTACCAGGCTAGTGGAAACATGCTGCAAATCGAGTAGGGCCGAGTAGAGTAGGGCCAAGGTGTGCTAGTGGAAAAGGGCCAATTGTCATGTCGAAGAAACCAGTTTAAGATAATTTAACCTTTGTGGCATGATGTTTTGTTCTACTCGAAGTATCCATTGGAAGCGGGGTACACTGTGATCATAAAAGGAGGAACATCATCACCAACAATACTCAGCCTCCACCATCAGTCTGCATTGGTGCTATAAATCAGGATGAGATTTATGCTTTCATGTTGTTACACAAAGGTCAACATCTGAATGTCACTGCAGAAGTAAAGACC
Source organism: Scarus forsteni (assembly GCA_036419115.1). Lineage (NCBI taxonomy): Eukaryota > Metazoa > Chordata > Actinopteri > Labriformes > Labridae > Scarus > Scarus forsteni. The sequence continues at coordinate 1,611,060 of JAZDUH010000289.1, forward strand.
AGAGCAAATCAGCAAGGTGGACCTCCATTTCTGAGGTCTGTCTATCTTTATGCTCCATCTTTACTCATGTTTCCATGGCTATGTTTGCTTCCTGCTCACATAACACAAAAGCCATGCTCGATGTCCTCGGTGCACACCAGGATTTATGATTGTAAATATTGAACATGTTCAATATTTAGGATATCAAGTTGGGGGCGGGTCAGATTATCCTCCGTGACAAAAAGTAACTCTTAACAGACCTCACATCACATGATAATTAAGTAAGGTAATTTTCAGGACCACAGTGTGGACTCAGCTTGATATTCATCCTGAGCCAATGAACATGGCATCTCGGAAAAGCTACAGCTTTTTTCTACAATTATAGCAAAGTACTTTCTATGACACAAGGTTCAACACTTGCCAAATTCTGTAACCAGTTTGCTGTAGTTTCCAAACAAATTTTATGGATGTGAAAAAACATGCACAAAGCAAATTTTATTGTGTAATAACTCTATGCCAGTACTGGCTACAGTGAATCAGACCACATAATTACATACCTCCAAATCTAACCTTTCCAAAGAGCCCAAAATCCTGACTACATATCAAAGCATTCAAAACTTAAAGCTGTTTTACTGAAGGTATATCCACATGGTCATTTATGTGCCACTAATCTTGGAAACACACAGAAGAACAAGTGGAGTGCTTTTTAAAGGACATTTTGTACTGATATATTGGGTTCAATTGATGTCAGATAATGGTATTATTGTTGTCCACCACATAGGTTCAAGTGCATTAGTAGGCATTTGCTTAGACAGAAAAAGAAAACTGCAAAAAATTGCTTATTTTTGTGTGTTCTGGCTGCCATAAGTCTGCTGTAGCATTACTCACAGACATTCTGATTATTGTGGGAAAAACTATGAAGTTTTATCTTTAAAAAGAGAGCAGCACTGGACATGTACCCTGCAGGGTTCAAGAGTAATAATCACTTTACTTTGGGTTTGTCATGTATTCATTTTTTGGAGGATTTGACCAGACTGGTGAGGATTAAACTAATTATAAATTATTGCATCCAATGTCAAAGTTTTCAGGCCACAAGTTCAAACTATTATTAAATTTCTATTAACTATACAACTCTAAAATCCACGCTAGTCTTTCCTCTTGATCGATCACAAACCTACCAGTCCAGTATTTCAGGATTTCTCAGAACAAAAAACTAAACAACAAAACATTTTGGTAATTTAATGTCTAAAGACTTAAAATAAATTTCAGGGCAAGTTGTGTTTCAAACACAAGGAATCTAAGTAGGTTTCGCACTAAACAAATACAAAGTGCAGGAAAGTAAACTAAAAGGAGAAACCAAATGAGATTAAAAAAGTAAGGCACAGTTTATCACCCACACGTACTTCCTCCCACTTATTGTGTGTTTCCTTTATCTTATCATGTCCTAGCAGGCTTTGTTCAGCCTCAGCAGCGGCTCGCACAAAAATATTGAACTAATGCCACAACAGAACTAACAGTTTCCTCTGATTGTGTGCTTAATACCATTATATGAAAATGTATTCCAGAGCTCAAATCTGGAACGTTATGTAAAATTCCCTCAGATGTGTTTTATCTCTAAGCCCTGAGGTTGGAAGGTATTGCTGGTAAAACCTCACTCGCGGGATAGTTTGTGCAAATCTTTGGATTATAAAATGCACGGCCGGAAACTCTGAGCCTGTTTTTTATCAGAGGCTGCAGAAAAATGCTCCTTTCTTCTCAGACTATGCATTTAAAGAGTTTCATTATTTTTATATTTTCTCTGAAATCTTTGAGTCGGACAAGGACAGATTCACGGGACAAGAGCGGCCAGCTGATACGCAGATCAAGGATGAAGCCAGAGTAGTGATATTGTGCTGAATGTCCTGTGGAATATTTCATGAACTGTGATACATGAGGGGAATAATAAAACCATTTCAGTGGTATTGTAGCACTTCTTAGCAACCCTAAAATAACAGTGATAGGGTGCCTTCCTCCTGCACTCAAAGATCCTGTATATCAATTACAGACACACGTACTTGACACGCACAAGTCAAGTAACACATGTTCATGTAGTATTCCCCGAGCCAAGAACGTGTAGAAAACGTGTCTATACAGGGCACCTACTCAGTGGAAGAAGTTGCCTTGTCCCCTTAGAAAATCAAACAGTAAAATTAACTTAACCCTATAAGGCCAATTGTATCATATTTGATACATACTTTTATTATACCTCTTTCTACTCAACATGATCAACAAATTACAAAAAAACACCTAAATACAATCATATAAATGATAAAAATGTCCTCAAATGGATTATCAGGGGCTAAGATTGTATGATTGTAAAATGTTTGCTGTCTTTTCATGCTCTGTTATGGATGACTGTTGTCAATGTACAGTACAGGCCAAAAGTTTGGACACACCTCATTCAATACATTTTCTTTATTTTCATCACTAATTAAATTGTAGATTCTCACTGAAGTAATGATGGCCACTTGTTTCTCTTAACTTAGCTGCTTGGTTCTTACCATAATATCAATTCTAACAGTTGTCTAATAGGGCTGTCGGCTGGGCATAAGCCTGACTTCTGCACAACACAAATGATGGTCCCAACCTCATTAAAGTGTAGTGTTTGTGTCATGTGATTTGTGCTGCTCTTTTATGAGTGCAGAACCAGCAGGGAGCCCATGACAAATTTCCCCATGGGGACAATAAAGTATATGAAATGAAAAAAAAAAGGCAAGAAATTCCATTAATTAACCCTGGAAAGGCAACTCTTGCAGCTCATAAAGAGAATGTCAAGAGTCTGCAAAGCAGTAATCAGAGCAAAGGGTGAATACTTTGAAGAAACTAGAATATAAGACATGTTTTCATTTATGTCACACTTTTTTGTTAAGTACATAATTCAACATGTGTTCATTCATAGTTTTGATACCTTCAGTGAGAATCTACAATGTAAATAGTGATGAAAATAAAGAGAACACATCAAATGAGAAGGTGTGTCCAAACTTTTGGCCTTTACTGTATGGACCCCAGGAAGACTAGTTGCTGCTTTTTGGAGTAACAAAAAAGAAAAATTATTAACACCCACAACACAAACACCCACAGTTCATGTTTGTTTTATGAGGGAGAACCTTCTGTTTTCCATAAATCTAACAAAGCTGATTTTGAGTGTTATTGGTGTAGAGGGCTGGATTTAATTACTTATTGATATTTTTATGCTGATATGAAGAATGATCAAACGTGATGGCAGAATAATGTGACATCACAGAAAACAGCAAACTGTCCAGGAAAATATATATATATATACATATATCCTGAAATAAATTTAAATTGCATAAGATCAACACCATCAAATAAAAACAGGTAATCTCTGGTTGTAAGACTGCTGTGGAGGTGACATTGGTGTTTCATTGCTTTGAGCTCCTTCAGAAGCCTCCTCTCTCCTTTATCTTTGCCTCCTTCAGATGCATTAAAGAATTGGGAGATCATTCATCATGGCAGGGGGACAGTACATTTCAGGTTGATGGAGATGAAAGGAAGCAAGGATGGAAAATATTGGTGTTTTTCATTACACAACATTTCATTATCCCCCACCACAGTTCTCAAACTGCCCCTGTAGAAGGTGAGGATGGCAGAGAGAGGGGGCCTTTGGAGGAGATCAGATTGAGGAGACACTCTCAGAGAGTCTTATAACCTGCAGGTCTCGATGTTCAATTCTGATTTTCTTTTCTTTTTTGAAGTCGGATTTTTTTTTTTGTGGTTGTTCACTTCATTATCTAAATGAAATGTGAGTGCATCAGACCTAATATGAGCTGCCTACAGCCCTGAACTGCATGTGCAGAAACACACTGTGATTAGGCAAATGTAGAAGCTACACAAGTCAGTGTGTGTAAAGCAGTTTTGAACTTGTTGTGCAATCAGAGTAACAAAATGACACTTTTCACCAAACCTACATTCTTCACACAGAATATCAGCTCATCCCCTCAGGCAGATGGTAAATGGAGTCTCTCTCAGGCTCTGTTTACATGGAGACATTTTCACCTGAAACGCAAAGCTTTTTCCTTTGCGTTTTCAAAAACAATCCGCATTCACATGGAGATGCCAGAACAACTGAAAACGCTGTAGTGTGCATGCCAGTCCAGTAGATGGCGATGTAGGTTTGCAGAGAAACAGCGCTGTCACAACACACATACAAGGAAGATTAATTTGTCACAAACCACAATGGTGAATAGATGCACAAAGAGTTTCTTGCCTGGACAACAAATCTGTCTGGATACTTTTGTCTGGATAACAAACCGAGTACGGTAAGCAGCACGCATGTTACTCGGTAAACAGCTGAAGCTGTTGTTGTTCCTGGTATGCACATGCAGCCTTCATGTGAAAGAGTACTGCACATGAGGTGACGTCCATGTTTCACCCTGATATGCTGAATCCCGTCTACATGGAACCAGGCCACGATATGTTCTCCAGGCATCGTCCCCATATAAACAGGATGTGGAAATGCAATGAAAAATGTCTATTTTAGGATGAAAACAGAGCCGTGTAAACACCACCTCAGCAGACATAACCTCTTCAAGAAGTCTTTTGCCCCCTGTCCATTAAAGCCCTCAACAGCACTGATCATGTAGACAACCTTATCCCTTGAAGTTCTGAATTTTATTGTTGTGCAACTGATGTGTTAACCTGTGTGTCTTTCCATGGCAGTTTGGGCTGTGTTTAACATTTAAGATTTAAGTGTATCTTTATAGGGTCTGTGCGGTTTAAGTCTGTTTTAATGTATGTGCTGTTTGTTCTTTTACTGCAGCCACTGTACAGTCCAAGGCAAATTTCCCCTCTGGGACAACAAAGTCTATCCTATCCTGTCCGAAAATTATAAAGAGAAAAAGAAACTGAGTAAAACGAGAGAAGACTTTTCAATAACAGTCTTCTGTAGAGAAGTGGCTGCTGCCTCTTTGCAGAGGTCTGTGTGGATGTGAGCCCAGAGTGGAGGGATTGTGATGTGAGGGGCTTCACTCACAGAGTTCATCCACCATTGTTTTGTACAATGTTCATGCATCCTACGTTCTCCGGCACAGATTAGTGATGTCTGTTTCATTTCGGTAACATAAAAGTTGGATGAAATGCAACATTCAGAGTGAGGCCACTTTGAGTAAATCAGATTTGTGCTGTTCAGACTGTCATAACATGATTAAATGTGGGTCACTTAAGGGCAGTAAAGTGGGATTTGGGCCCCTTTTGCTTACAGCGTGAATGTAGCTGTATATGCAATGTAATTGGCTTAGAGGTACAGCATTGGACAAAATGTCACACCTCCACTCTGATCTCAGCAGCTCTTATGCAGGTGAGTCTGACACCCAAATTCCACTGCACACGGAAGCACCTTGCTGCGCAGTGGAGGGCCGCGGTCCTGCTCCGACAGGCAAACCCCACTGAAAGCGGCGCACCCAGAAGCGCCGCAGCACGCAGCCCCGTAGGGGGAGGGCTGATCCCCAGAGAGCCACAGGCTCTCATGAGAATAGCGATGTCACACGATGATAAAACAAGTTATAAACTGAGAAAAAAAATAAACAACACCTCACTTCGCTTCTCTAAGGTCCCTTTGCTGATCCCAACTACATAGCTATGTGATTTATTCAACTTCTATCCGTCTATATCCTTGTAGAAAAGATGTATGGTGTCATGCATACAATGTTTTATTTTTCTGTACCTCTGCGATTCACTTTTCTTCGTCCATGGTGTCATGTTGCCTCTGGGACCCTCTGACCGACTGCTGACCTGATGCTCGTGCCTCCAGTTTTGATGTAATGACAAACAATTGAGGAAAATTACGTGCAAGAGTCCGTGCATTGTGTTTTATTTTGAAACTTCTGGATACTCCACACGGTGACTTCTGTCTGGTGCTTTTTTAATGACAGTGAATTTACGAGGGTTGGAAGTGGCTGTGCAGAAAATAGACCTGAAGCGTATCACTTGTGCCTTGGTGTGCGCCAGCGCTTCAGCAACGCGTGCAGTGGAATTTGCCCGACAGACGACAATGGGAGCAAAGTGCTCCGCAGTACGTTTCAAGGACGCTGCACGGCACTTTCGCGTCCATTGGAATTTTGGAGTGACAGTGTTGATCTGATGCACTTTAAATTTTCAACAAAAAAATATTTTTTTGAACAAACTGCTGTTTAATGTGTTTGACGGTCAATCAGCTAATGTGAAGGACTACTCATTTGGTCTTTTGTCCCTCCTCTGTCCTAATGTCTCTTCCTCGCTTCCCCCTACCGTTTCCTCACTAGGAAGAGCTAGATTCTAGGAAATTATGCTACTGAAGGAAGCAAGATGAACAAGGTAAAGTACCCCATATCTACCATGGTGTTGCTAATGCTCATATTGTAAGTATCAACAGGTTCTGTAAACAGGCAAATCTAAAAGCCTGTGTGGGAAATGTTGACGAATCGCTGAAGTAAGTTTTCTGAGCAGCCAAAGCAAAACTTTATCTCTATGTTTTATGACTCTAAATACTATTGAGCTGCTTGGAGTTATCCTTGCTATCACTCAAAGACACTTTTGCATTTCTGGATCAACAGTCGGTCAGATGGAAGGTGCCACCATGTCCACCAAATTGTAGGTCTGAAAGCGGCAAAAGACATGAGAAGCTTTTTATTGAGTCTTCTGACATTTCACCATTGTTGGAGGATAAAGATCATGAAGGTCTGACCTTGGAAATGCCCTCATAAACCCTCCAATCTCTCCTTTCCTGCAGAAACCAAACAGTTGTCCACACTATGCCAGCTTCCTCTAGTGTTTCCTCCATTCATTTTTCTTCTGATGGCTCTGTGACTTTGTTGATGGTCCCTTAAGCACCATACATTACTGTGGAGCAGTGAAACGCAGAGGGCTGACGTGGCTGCTTCTGTTTATAGAACTATTTGTTGCCAAAATAAATGTGCCGTGGTTTACCCTCCACAGCCTTTGTCTCTATTTGTTTTCTGCCCTCTTTTATTCTTCTTTTTCACTGTAAGATTTATCGCTCCGCGGGCCTGAAGCTGGGAGGTCCCTGCTCACCTCCAGCTCCTCTGCAGCTCAGCGTCCAGAGAGCTTTTACCCTCCGACTTACACCTTAGCCCAGTGCCCTCTCCTTATCCCCTCAAAACCTTTTATACTGTATATACAGCCACTTTATTAGGTACACCTGGTCAAATATCCCATCAGCAAAGAAGATGTGAAGATGTCCAAACAAAGCATCAAAATGGAGAAATGCTGATTTGAGTGGGGTATCTGGGGTATCTCATGCAAGGCCATCTCCAGGGTTTACAGAGAATGGTCCAAAAAGAGAAAATATGCAATAAGCAGAAGTTCTCTAAACCTTGTAGATGCCAGAGGTCAGAGGAGAACTGCCAGAGTGGCTCAAGGTAATGGAAGGAGCAATTCAAGAGTGTTACAACCAAAGGGTGCAGAAGACCACTTTTTGAGCATGCAACTTGTCACATCCTGAAGCAGACGAGCTTCAGGTACAGTAGGAGAAGACCGCACTCCTGACAGATAGGGAAAAGAAAAATGAGGTTACTAGGTGCATGGCTTCAAAAACTGGACCATGTAGATTAGAAAATGTTGCCTGGTCTGATGGGACTGGATTTCAGCTGCCATATTCAGATGATAATCTCAAAATTCAGTGTAAACTTCATGAAAAATGGATCCATCCAGGTAAAACTTCTGGGTGATGATTTATGTTGGAAATGCAAAGAAGAAACTGGAACTTTCCTTCATTGTATGTGGGAATGTGTTTTGATCAGACCTTTCTGGACTTGAATTCTCAAAATCTTAAGTGACTGGTTCAGATCAGAAATCTCCTTAAATCCAAAGCTCTGTTTACTGGGGGACAAATCTCTACCACCTAAAATAACCAAGTGTTACTTTTCGGTAATTTCAGTGGGCACAACAACAGCATGTCGAGTCATCCTAATGCTACAGCCACACCGGACGCGAATTGGTGAATTTAAACGCGCCGCACGTAACGCCCGAGGCTGGACGCTAGACCAAGAATAGGGGCGACGCGTGTCACTGCGCAGGTGCAGCAGAGAGCCAGAGCTTGTCGGACTCAGTGATGACCCGTGCAGGCAAATCCAGCTGTAAACAAATATTTACAGAACTTACCTTCAAAACCTGTCTCCTCAGCCACTTTCACCCAAGCCTGCTCCTTTTTGTTCTGGTCTCTGTAGAGAACACACGTCGAATCGCATAGCGCCAGATGATGGCAAAGAGCGCAGATAAACCTCTCCTCCATCTTTCAGTGGGGTTTAAGCAGGAGCAGGAGGCCGGAGCGTCACATGTCATCAAATCAATGACGTCGGGGGAATGTCATTGCTGATTGGCTGCCGTGCCACAGAATCACGTGAATTTGCGTCGAAAGTTCATTATTTTCAACTCGAGCGTCGAGGCATTTGACGCCCCAAACGCGTCGAACGCTCCAAACGCATCCCACGCGCCACCCGGGGCGAATCTGCGTCCAAATGCGTCTTTGCATTGACTTTGCATGTTATCTAGATGCGCGTCTGCGAAATCGCGTCCGGTGTGCCCACACCATAAGACACTGGAAGGCCTCAGAAATTCCACAAGGGAAAGAATGGGTTTGTGCAATGGCTGAAACGGCATCCTTAGTGATGGTAGAGGAGAAGGGGAAACCCATTGGGATAGGTTTCGGGATTATATGAAGGTGGATCCCTACTAGGATTCAGTTTGTTCAGTTATTCACTTATATTTATTTATTAAATTTCTGACTTTTCTGTTCCCCCTTCTCCACCGTGTGATCTTGTAACATTGTGCACTTCAACAACATACCTGTATGGTGAGTGTAGAAGAATATTAGGAGGGTATGTATGGCAGGTATGCATGTCGGGATACTTGGAGGTATGTGATTGGGTGTGCTTGTTTACAGGTAATGGTGCAAGTTAAGGGATATGACAAGGCATCCACTTTGCTTTTTATAACCAATGCTTTTTGTTTATGAAACAATTTATGGTAAGTCTGTGGCCGAAATCATACGTTCATGTATAGAGAAACATGTTAAGCTTGTCTTGTACCATGCCTTTGAAAAGCCCAATAAATACTTGAGTTATGTAGAAAAATGGATCCATCCTGGCTTGTATCACCTGAAAAGACTGCTGGTCCAGTGGCCTCCAAAGTCATAGGATGTCAATCCAATAGAGCACCTTTAGGATGTGGTGGATGGAGCAGTAACTATGTGATGCCATGATGTCGACATGGACCAAGATCTGTGAGGAATGTTCCAGCACCTTGTTGAATCTATGTCTCATAGCACTACAACAGTTCTGAAGGCACCATGTCTCAGACCTGAGCAGAGTCCTGACGTCCTGTCCTCAAGAAGTTCCTGCTCCTGTGACCTCGATGCTCGGTGCTGTAATGAAGGCGCTGACTGAGTTAATATTTTATTCAACCTGATGGTTTGGAAAATCTCATGACTACTCTGACGTGATTGTATACAGGGCTGCCCAGGATCTCATTAAATTAGCCCACATATCACAACACAACAGCCTGATTCAAGGTGAAAGACATTCTGGTTTATTTATGCTAGCATTCATGCAGATGAAACAAGCATAGAGAGACCCTGCACCACAGATACTAACTGATGGATAGAAGAAGCAAAAAGAAAGAGATGCATACGAGACAATGAGAAGCCAACACAACATGAGTAAAGCAGGGGTGTCCAAACTGTGGATTATGGGCTAACTGCAAACTGACCATTAAAGACAAACTAACTGACATGGATCACTTTTATTTGCCACGCCATATGCTCTGCTTCAGGGTCTGACCCCCTGAATTCTGATTGGCAACCACAATATCTGTTTCAGGGACTCACTGTTTGCCTTTTTAGGTACGTATATATATTAAACCTTCTCTTTGCTGTTGTTTGTCCTTTAGGGAATTCTGTAAAAGCTGCACTCAAAGGCAACATTTTATAGGCATTGTGTATCAGGAAAACATATGACATCATGAGATTGCTGGAAATATCCAGCCTTATTAGGGGAAACTAAGGCTACGTTCACACTGCAGTCAAAAGTGATGAGAATCCGATTTTTTGGCTCAAATGTGACCTGTATCTGATTTGTTTCTGACAGTGTGAACAGCACAAGTCGCATTGAATCTGTCATTTTCAAATCAGATTCAGGCCACTTTCAAATGTGGAACTAAATTGGAAATGTATACGATTTTCCTTGAATCTGACTGCGGTCTGAACAGTCAGGTCACATTATATACGACTTTGACGTCATTAGAGCAGCAGTTTACCTCATTACAATTGTTTTCAAAGTCACTTCATGGACAGAGCATAACCAGAGGTTAATAGAAATATGATCGTTAAAATGTGTATGCATGTTTTTCCTAAAATACAAAGTTTTAGTTGTTTTCCAGCTACAAGCTTGATTAAACAATGCATAAAGAGGGGGAGTGATGAGAAAAAGTTAGAGAGCGCTGGGGCGATTGACTGGCGTCTCCATTACACGCACAATAAGCAATAAACGTGAATGAATCAAACGCTTGTATTATGATATCTGTTAAATTTAGGTTATTAACCCTGCGCAGACTTTTTGAATGGATTTATCAGCCTAAAATAACAGTTTACAGGACACAGAAGTGCTGATGATCCACTGCTGTCTGTCCATCTCATCCGTGCGTATTTGCGTGCTGCCGAATGTCAGTGAGCAGTCTGCTCCTGTCTGATCTGCTTTCAGACAAACTATGAAACATCGGGACAGATGACAAAACTAAGTTTTTGCCTCTGTTCACCTGTTCAACGCACTACGGCTCTGAGATGTTTGGCTATCTAGCAGCAACAGCAGGGTCGACGGGAGAGACCCCGGTGCAGGAGAGAGCATTCACCTTAATGTTCATAAGAAATAAAATACACCTCTGATTACTTTAATAAGAGCTCACTCGAGGTGAGCTGCTGTAACATCAGGTTCTGCGTTATGGGAACAAACTTCTCCAGCATTGTGAAGCACAGTTTTGCTCTGTGTTTGTTGTCTCTCATCACCGTGCTGTGGGTGATGTCATTAATGTTAAACTGAGCATGGCATCACTTCTGCAGCCTGAGCTGTTCACATCAGTCTGCAGTCAGACCACATTTACAGGAGTGATCTGAACAGACAAACAAAAAAATCAGATTTGAGCAATAAATTGGAATTGAGCATTAAGGACTGCAGAGTGAACGTAGCCTAATTCACAGTTATTTAAGGCATTTTAATGTCCTTCAAGATACTGCCGGGCAGGTGATTCCTAGGAGCCAGGTTTCGTATCACCCTCTGAAGTGAAAGGATTGTACAGAGGATCACAACCATTAGTGAAAGGAATCATAAAGATCACAAGAGAGCTACAACTTCACACAATAACAGCAGGAGTAACATGTCAACAAAAGGTTTTTACGTTCTTCTCTTTTTTACTTTTAACATGAATAAATTATTGAATATAAAGAAAATAAAAACAACAATAATCAAATAAGTTTGTCATTTACGTGTCCAAGGAGTAGGAGGAATTAAAAAATTATCCTTTCCCATCCCTTCACTTTACACAAGTAGTCAGCAGTTAACCTACTCCAAAATAAAAATGAAAATATTACTAAAATAGTTGCACATAACAAATAAAACAAATAGTAATAATATTGTAAGACAAATAGTACTCAGAGGCAAATAAATAAACGAATGGAGCTAGAGAAACGACGTCAGCCTTCAGAGACATTTATACATTCTCATGCCTGTACCTTTTCAAATCATGTTTATATACTTTTGTTCTTAAACTGTTCTGTGTTTGAACGTTGTTTCATTTCACCACTCAGGCTGCTCCTCAGTTTAGCAACATTCCTGGTAGTTCTCACTTTAGGAGTCTTAAAATAAAACAATCGCCTTCAGTGATATTTTCTCTCCCTCCGCCTAAACATGCCCTGAATATTTCCTGGTAGTTGATTATCACTGCTTTGAACATGATTTGTGCTGTTTAATATTCTATCTGATCTGTGAATTTTAACAGTTTTGACCGCCTGCTGAAGTTTATTTACTGTCTGCATCAATATCACTTCAGCTATTTCCGCTTTATAATTTTATTTTATCATTGTTTGTTTCCAGCAAACAGTGTGCCATGTGCTGCTGCCAGCTTTGGAGACAGGCACCACGGTCCTGTCAATCAGAAACCAACTGATTGGGTACATGATGTGAAGGCTGTTCTCAATATCTTTATATATTTAAATCATAAGACGTTTTGTTTTCAGGTTTTGATGAAAGAGGATCTGTTTCCTCTGCTCATAATCAAAAGACTGAATAGTTGATCATCCCTAAGGCAGAGGGCGTGGTGTCTGAGTTTGCTCTGGGCCTAAGAACCAGAGGATGACATTTTTCAGGAATTCCTGTGGGTCACGTGATTCCCGCGGGAATCCCATGTGATGGGAGTAATTTTTTAATTAATCCCGTGATCGGGACGGGACAAGAAAAAAAAGCACCAGGAGTGGGCAGGAGCGGGAACGACATTAATAGATGACCATTTTCAGCCGTGTTAAACAACCAGATGAACAGATGCGTCCATTTTTGTAGTCATCTCTCAGTGAAAGTCAACACTCTTGACCACACTAGCAACACAGAAGAACTAGAAAAGTGGTTTGACTTCCTGTCACCACAGGAAGTGAAAAAAGACTCGGAGCAGCTGCCGGCCACACACATAACAAAACAACACAGAGGGAGGAGACAACACGTCGAAAAGAGAGCTGCAGCACAAAGTTGAAAAAAAAACTCAAAGGCAATGCCTTTTATATGCACTGCACTTATACCGAAAATAAAAAATGCCACATTTTTTCAACATGTTTGGTTTTATTCAAACGGGAACGGGACAGGAGTGGGAGTAATTTTGAGTTGGAGCGGGATGGGAGTGGGAGTCATTCTACGGGAGTGGGACAGGACAGGATGAATTTTTTTACTCCGGCCCAGGATTGGGACAGGATGGGATTTTTTCTCTGGGAGTGGGACGGACATGAGTGAAAATCCACTCCCGTGTCATGCTCTACTCCGAACTGCTGAGTCCGCTTCTGGCTGTGCTGCACCACAAGATCAATCACCACTCTGTACAAGCACCACATTCGCACTTTAACTCCTCATTCAGGACTGAGACCTCTTTGAAAAGTGTCCATCAGTTTTAAATAATCCCATTTACACACATTCACAGACTGCTGACTGCACGTAGTCAGAGCTATTTGGGATTTTGTGTCTCACTTAGGGACACTTTGACTGCTGGGATCAAATTTCCGACCTTCTAATCCAATCTACCTCTGCTGATTGTAGACTCATGGCACTAACCAATAATAATACATTTAGTCTGATACCAGAATGACTGGTGTCCCTTGGCCTCTAATGTAACAGTTTGACCTTCAGAATGTCCACAGCAGCTCAACACACATGCAGACACACATCACCTTATCGGTCATGATGGCCTCATTCTCCTGCCGGCTGTCACATTGTGATTTGAATATATAACGAGGCTCATGTAGGAAGACATGTAAAAATAGACAACAAGGCCCCTTAATGTGCATCAACACCTTTCCACATATTAAACCAATCAACCAGAGCGTTCGTTGTCTGGTGTTAACACGGCTGTGGGGACTGAGCAGCAGCACATTAGAGTGCACACCAACAAACACATGACTTATTTAATAGTGCGGGCTAATTAGCAGAATTAAACTTTAAAGTGGAGAGCAGGATCATGGCAGGTGCTTTATCAGTGTTGATTGGTATTCTGTTATAGCTACTACCAGTGGTGGTTTGTCAATGGAGGCACTGATTTGACATTAAATTATAAAAAACAACACATAAAAATATGTATTATTACTACACAGTAATAGTCTGTCAACAGCATGTATCAACATTCAATCACAGGGGTTTAAATTATTTTATGTAGTAACTGTGTTGTGAATACATAGTGGCCTGTGAGAGTCAACCTGTGCCCTTTTTCTTTTACTCTGCACATGGCCTGAGGCATCTTTGCGATTGGCCGCAAAAACCGCAAAGGTTTATTGCACTGCTCATTAAATATTACTGTTACATTGTGTGAAAGCCTTTAAAACTTCCAAAAGATTAATTGATAATGCTATCATGTTATATGTTACAATTTACTGTTTAAAATAATGTTTGTTTGTTCCAAAAGTGTAAACAACACATTTTTTTTAGCTCTTAAGTGTTTCTCAGAGCTTATCACCCCACCAATAAATTCTTCAATAAATAAATTCGTTATTTTAACGGATTGAAAAGAAAACACGTCTTTTAAAATGTTTTATAGCCATTTTGATTTACTTCACGTGCTAATACGCCATCCCCTGGACCGCTGTGAGGAGTATTTTGTCCACTTTCGTCAGTCCGGCTCTGACTCCTATCGACCTCCAGCCATTGAGCTAAGCTACCTACGAAGCTAACAGCTGGGAGCCAGCTACTGGACGCAGAGACACAAAAAAGGTATTTTTGAGCTTATCTTACTTTGTCAGTGATAGGGAAATGGTGTGGGTCCAAAATCGTCTGAGTATTCCTTTAAGGTGTAATGCATCAGTTTAGTGGTACAAAGCATTTAATTTTCAGCAATTTAATTTTGACATTAAAAAAATAATAATTGGGGCCACAGGGAAATTTAACCTCCTGCCAACATCCAGACAGAATTATCCTCTCTTCTGTCTCATGTTTCCAGGCTAGCAGATGGGATGCTTATGCCACACAGTTTTGCTTTTTTATTTCAACAACACACATGCCCACCTTCAAGCAGTGCAGTCTGGTTATTCTAGTGGGTAAAATGATACACTCTTAGGGATTTTTGTCCTCTTGGGGCCTTCATACACTGAAACATATTTTCCACATTTTTACACCATCCACTGAAAACAGCTCTGAGACCACTTATGGACCTCATACCACAGGTTGAAAACCGCTGTACTAGTAGATTGTATTTGGGGCTTGATCCATTAAAGACTGTTTTTATATCATGGACAATGCGTGATGCAGGAGACCTCAGGATGAATTTATCATTTAGAAAACAGTGAGTGTGCATGAAACAGTGACTCAGAGCTGGACTGAACAAGTGACTGATGATCCATCACTGCGATGGGTGTCTGTCTGCGTCTTTATGGTCACCGGCACACGGAGGAGCGCGTGCCCAAAGACGCCGAACGATTCGGGAGGTATGTAGATCAATGTGCACATGAGCTGCACTGCAAACTGACAGACAACAATGATAACAGCCGTATTTTAAATGAAAATTATCAGGCCTGTAGTCCACAGTGGATCATTGCTGCTTCAGATAGTGGAGGATGCGTCTTCTTGCGCAAAATGGGTCTCCCGATGAATCATGGAGCCCAATGCACATTGCTTGTAAATGCAGGATCGCCAATATTAGGGCCCCCTCTCACTTCACCGTGACGCTCTCTCTTCTCTTTCACGGTAGCCTGGCTCTAAGTCTGACCCTCCACTCTGGGGCAGCAGGCTCCTCGGGCATCACTGCCCCGCTGTGGGCCCCACCTTGCCCAGGGCCCGGGACAACATACCCGTTTGTCCCCCCCTGTCGGCGGGCATGCATAAGATTCTTTTGCGTTTACAGTCTTGAGCCTTGAAATAAGAGACTGAACAGTAAGACACTGTTCAGTTGACATGAGAAATGTTCTTAAAACGGTGAAAACAACATAAATTACAGCTTTATTTTATAGGAGCAAGTTAAACTTCGACTGTTTTATTGATCTTTTTTCTGTAAATACTGATGCTAACTTTTGATGCATTGTTTTATTGCTCTTCTGTGGATCTGCACCATATTGAGGGAATGATTCTCCTTCACTGACCATCTCTTTGCTGCAGGGTCGCAGGTTCACACAGCACCACGCCATGTTTCCTGATGATTTCCTTAAAGGTCGACCCAGTGCTCAACAGAAGCAGCTGAAGACAGAGCTCAGTCTGAACCTACAAAGAGGAGGAGTTCAAGGCCTGCTGTGGTGCTGTGGATCTTCCCAGATGTTCATGGAAAATAATCTTTAGATGTATTTTAAGAGACTGTCACTCTGCTAAAGATCCTCATCACCACACCCATGACCACTGCAGAGGCTGAGGTGCTTCTCAACTTAAAGAGGAACAAAACTTTTCTGAGAAACACCATGAACCAGGACAGGCTGAGTGCACTGAGAGACTGGAGACAGAGATGATGGACTTCAGTCAGAGGGTTCAAAAACAAACATGTAAAGTGCTCACAGCCTGATGTTGATCGGGGTATAGGTAGTTCCTCTGACATTCTCCACATAGCTGTCAAGTCTCCCATTTTGGCCATTTTCCGTATTTTATCCTCTTTCCCGCCGTCCTCCTGTATCAGTGTTCTCCTGTAAATCTCCCGTGTGACGATACAATAATAAAAACATTCCTCTGCCTCTCCAAACTGAGCTCTGTCTCTAGGCTGAATGGGGCGGTAATGCTCCAAAATGATGGATGCCAACTGCCGTAAAACCAAAGAAGAAGAAAAAGCCTCGCAAGAACGTCCACCTGCAGTAGCCTGGGTGGCAGTTATCGCGAGATTTGAGCCAACAGAACAAACTTAGAAAAACAAAGAGTTTATTTTAGATTTCTTTTGCATCTGTCTTAAAATCGAGGGATGCTGGAGCTTGGTTGGGGTTGTGGGACGGCTCATAGCGGGCTTTCCTTATTTTCAAAGACAAAACTTGAAAGGTAAGCACTCTCCCGCATTTACCCACCTCCTGTACGCGCAGGAGACGGGCAGAATAGCGACAGGATTTAATTGGTTTAAAAATTGGAGACACATGTTTATTGGTTGGTGTTTCCCCTGTTTTACTCCTGATGTAGACTGATATATTTTGCTCTGAACACATTATAAGTTGATTACCATCGGGTCATAAAGACCATTTTAACCAGTATTACAAAAGGTGTATCTAAATCAGATTACCAGCCCTAGCTTTAAGTCCTCTGGATTTAAAGTCTTTCACTTTGTCAACAGGTTTTGGCAGCAAAAAGTGAATATTGGATAACTGATCACTTCTTTGTTCTGAGTTTTCATGCATGAATGAGGGCTTAATTAAAACTATGAATGCCCACATAACAAGAGAAAGGGTCAATATTAACTGTTGTGCTTCATTATATGATGTGACTCATTAAGTTCGCTCACATCTCTCAGTTTCAAGCTTAAAAAAAGATGTTCAAGCATGCAGCACCTCTTCAAATAAGCCCCACTTGCTATTCATTATGCTGTGATTCATGTTATGGGACTGAGCCAGCACCGTTAACATGATTCTCTCTCATGTTGGAGAACACATCCTACACACTTAATTTGACATGGTGATTACGCTGAACAAATGCTTCAACTCTCCAGTAAATGTAGCTCTCTGGCTGTGGAGTGAAACGTCTCTGTCGTCACTGCCCTTTTGCCTAATAAAGGCGCTCATTTCCCACTGATGATATCGCTGAAGCTCGCTGTAGGCTGAGAGATAAATTTGTCCGTACAATGATATCTGCCCACTGATCATTACGCCAATTACTGCAAGAACAGCAGGACTGGCCGAGTTTCAAACTTGAAAATAGAGAGAAAACTCTGCAGCATCAAGCTCTTGTGAATTATGGCTGTCATATTAAAGCTGCGGCTATGGTTGTTACAGAGAGGCAGGAAAAACATGGTGTGACAGGGAGTTAAAAGTACGGAGTAACTTCAGCTTGGGTGATAAAGTCTAAAATAAAACTGCTGCAGAAGAGACCCAGCCAACTATCAATGACCCTGAGTTTGTGTGGTTCTCTAAATCAAACATTAAATGGGTTGCCAGCACACAGCTGATGGCCTTGTGCTCAGTGGTTACTACTGTCTTCATGCCAGCGATGCGGCATTTATTGATGTGGAGAGATACGAGAGCCGAGCTGATAAATCACAGAGCAGCCAGGGATCCAGCGCAGGTATGCTGCCTGTTTGGAAATCTCTTTATTAAGGGGAGAACATTATCTAATCTGCATGCACATAAGGGAGGGCGGTGTGCAGAGGGAAGAGTGTTTTTCACTCTGTATTGAATAAAGGTCGACAAGATTAATTAAAGACCTTAGTTCCAAATGATTTGGGACACTGTAGACTTGAAAAAAAGAAATTATCCTATTTCTGACTACAGGCAGTGACAAGAACCAGTCATTTAAAATGTTTATATAACACAGTTCATACAACATAAAAAAGTGCTTTACATCAAGACAGAAATGATTGACGGAGTATATGTTTTATATATGCATACACTTAAAACATATAAAGTGTCCAACATAAATGAGTACACCCCTATTAAAGCAAAGTAAATAGTATAGTATCAAAGTTCTAACAAAGCTGAGTTTAGCACTTCTTTTTGATCCATAAGATAAAAATAAGGGTAATATGATAACTAAAATTTAGCCTTGCTCCCACCCCTTTGTTCGGGGTGTACTTTTGTGTGCATCTATTTCTTAAATTGGGAAAAAAAATACTTTTTTGTGTGCAACTTAAAAAATATTGTTAGCAATCGATTGCCCACATTTGGTGGAGTGTTTTGTAGCATAGCATGCCATAGAAAATGTTGATTTTGAAAGGAAATAAAAGGTTTTCTGTACACATTCATGCTGAGCACTGTACATATACTTACATAAACATGTAAATAAACAATCATATTCTTACAACCACACAGCAAATCAACGCACAGCAGGGGTCCACTGTGATGATGGAAGGTAGGATGTCAAGAGGATTTGGAGACCAATGCACAACAGAAAAGCTAAAGTATAAGAAATTATGAAATCAAGCTGGCTGATTAAATATAAAAGAACAGAAACAAGAAGACAACATACACAACATTCAAACTGTTACGTTTACTCAGTTTTTTGGAGACATGACTTAAAGGTGCATTCAGCGATCTTCTAATCTTCTAATCTGATGCAGTATTTGCGAAATTCACCATAATTCTCCTCTCCATCCACAAGATGTCACCACTGACAGCATGTTGAAAAAAAAATTTGGTCTCAATACACAGCCTTGACTCAGAATTTCAGCAGGTAAATACTGTGGCTCGGTCCGAGTTACCAAAACAAAGTAAACCCCCCCACGTCCAGGGGGTGATCATACTCATGCGCAGATCAGACAGAGGGGGGAGGAGGAGTCGTAGTTTGCGTAGCGTGCGCTGTTAGCGTAAGAGAAAGATACAATAGTTGCGGTAGCAATGGCTGAAAACAGCCCAAAAGAAAAAGGTCAGAGGAGTGAAAAGTGGAAAAGAAGGGCTATGACCAAAAGAGCAAAGACCCGGGTCAACATTGGTGTTGCTTTCCGACGGTGGAGGGAACTCCGCGAATTGAAGAAAACGGACGCGGATGTCGCCGTCCGTCTGCTGGATAGGTAAGCTAAGCAACATTAGCTTTGTGGTGCTTCACATAACAGTAGCAGCCGTCAGGCATTCATCTTATTGTCTAATCTGCCAAAATGTACTGTTGTTGTGATGTTTTCAATAACGGCAGTCGAGTTGTCTGACCAGTCGGGGTTTCCTTAGCTACGTCAGCTACGCAGTTTCTACGGCCGTTTCCATGACGATGCACGTCAATCAGCTTTCGGGAGGCGGGTCTAAATTCGAATGTAAACAAACCCTCCACTCGTTTTCTCCCACATCGCTGACTGCACCTTTAAGTTGGGTCTGGTTCCAGAAGATTTTCTCAAGCAAAGGTCCGACCAGAGCCTCCAATATTCAATATTTAGACTTCAGCTGTTTGCAACCAGCCTGGCCTAGCAGGTCTAGCTTAGCACCATGTTGTTTGCCTCCTATTGTACATGGGGAACTTTCAGTTTGGGAACATCAAATCCTTAAAAAGTTGTTTGCAAAATGATGCAGGAACTTTATTTCAACAGGCCTTTGGTGAGGAGTAATCCATTTTCCTGACAACACTGTCCAAATTCAGATCCACCATGTTGCTCAGGATGTGCCCTTTCTCTCTGGCTAACGCTCCTGATGAGGGGATTTGTTGTGGCTTTTTGCTTGACCTGACCTCTGAGACGGGAGCTGGAGGGAAGGATGGAATGATCTTTTGGACTGGATTAATATTCGTATTCAGGTTTTTTTTTGGCCTCTAGTTTCCTCTGCCTCCTCCCGGGCCGATGTGACTTTCATTATCCTGACATTCTGAAAAATGCTGTTAAATGTTAATGGAGACTATTTTTAAATGGGTCGCGACCACGTCTGGCAAACTCGAACATGCTGGACACTCAAACGCCAGACACACAAGATTAGTGAACACTTGGCCCTTGCAGGCAGGTTGATTGGGGAGACGCCTCCAGGCACGTACACCCCCACATCCTGGACTACACGTCATCCAGATAGCAGGCCTGAACAAAAACACTTTGACTTCAGTCTTTCTTGGAAAGAAATGATCACATTAGCCCAGCTCAGTCAAACCTCTTTCTTCTATTATGTTCTGTTTAACTCCACTGACTGCTTTGGCTTCTTCTTCTATATTGTTTTAATGTTGTATATGACATGCTGGAGCTCTGACGTCTAACAAGAAGTCAGCCTGTGTCTGTAAAGGGAAGCCTTCATCTTCTGACGTAGACTCTTATTATCGCAGACACATGTCCCACTCATTCATTCCCACTGAGGGCTCAAGACATTCTCACTCTAGCTGCTTAAGATGACATGCTGTTTATATCAAATACATTTTACATCGCTGAAGTGTGGGCTGCCACAGATTACTGTTCCTTCATGGTTGGCTGGTGAATTAGACTTTTTGAACAGTGGGGAATGGAAATAATGAAATAAAGCAGAAGAAAGCTGGAGTTCACTTTAAATTGGAGCGCTTAAAACTGGTGAACAGAAACTTGGTGGGATCAAGAAAGGAGAGCTTTATGAATCAGGAGAGACTCTTTTTATTAAAGAGAAGACACTGCAGTCCAAATCTGGACTTAAGGAGGGGGTGGACTTCTCCTTTGGCTTCATTTTTCTACAAAACCCAAATGATGTAAGGAGGCTGTGTGAAACGTCAAAAAAAAAATCATTACAATGCTTTGCAAATCCTTTTTGATCTATAGTCTGTTAAGTTAAATACATGCAAATTCAAGATTTCTTAGGTTTAATGATATTCAATGATGTTTACCTCCACCAAGGAGGTTGTGTTTCAGGCGAGTTTGTTTGTCCGTCCATCCATCTGTGAACAAAATAACTCAAAAAGTTATGGATGGATTTGGATGAAATTTTCAGGCAATGTTCAGCATGGGAAAAGGAAGAAGTGATTCGATTTTGGTGTTAATCCGGATCAGCGTCTGGCCGCCATGACAAAAAGTGTGATTTTTGTGAATAACTACTGAACTAAAAGAGATATCATTATGTATCCAATTGCTAGTGGTATGTTTTCATTTAATATTTATGGTGAAAATCACAATATGGGTGAGGACTGTGGCGCTGGCGGAGGATTGCGCTCTTTGAGTGTTTTTCTAGTTAATATTTAAACGATTAAGTCATGTTTTTTCAGACTTATGAGATAAAAACTTAATTACATGTTTATATTTTTATTGGAAGGCTAAATAACTGGTTATTAATTGATGGAGTGGAGGTGGGATTTAATTATTTTTAACTTCTCTCCTTTTCAGACATGTAAGCTTTATCTAAGTGCTAACTCCCTTTTTTCTGTCTGTATTTTATGTTGCCTTTTGTTGAATGTTTGAAATGAACCTATTTATCAGTCAATGTATGAACTGATTGACTTTATTATTTTGTATTTTTTTCTTCAAATATTCACTTATTTAAATCTAACATCTAATTTAAAGATGTTATGAGGAGTTTCTAAGTAATTTCAAAAAAGTCTCACTTTTAGATATATGCCTGATGGAAATACACACTTTAAGATGAGATTTATAGCAGCAAAATAGGTGATCTATAAATGCTATTCCTTAGCTTCGCGGTCGGGTCGGACAGGGCTGGACTGGCCTGGATACTCAACTTCTGGAACAAGACAATTAAAACTAGAGCAAATTTATATTATTCGGACACGTCTTAGAGCACAAGGCTGTAAGTAGCAATATAGTCGGCTACAAAACTAAGATACCAAGTTTTCCAAAAATTGCTTGTTGGCACACATCAAAAACTACCGCTACGTAACTAGAAAGAGATACATTACCTCGTCGCTTTGCATCCTGTAAGTTGTTGAAAAAAGAAGTTGTAAAGCAATGCAGAGTTCTGAGGAAGGTCCAAGCTGCATTCATTAGCAGTTCAACAAACACACGCTTTGGCTTGGGTCACATCTTTAAGACAGTTGCCACGCGTGCACATGGTTAGCAGAGTCTTTATGTCGCCGGAATTAGATTCTCCTCATAGCACCTTTGAACGACAGGGAAGGACACAGGAAATTGTGCCAGAGGCAAATAACAAGTTGATGCGTTATTGCCACCAACCAGTGTGTTGGTTACCCTTTAAATACCGTTGTCCTTACCAGAGTGCGATAGTTTGATGGATTTAGTGGGCCTCATGGTGTATTTCATTTACCTTGTAACCTGGACATGAGAATTGGAATAACGTCACATTTCAAGTAGACACATTCCAGTTGTGAGCAGGCTCGCTGAGGATAGTCTGACCTTCCAGTATCAAATTCTGACCAAGGGGGGGTGTTCCTAGTGACATATCTAATTTACAACTCAGAGAGCCCAACTTCAGAGATCAACTGGACTCCACCACTGGTTGTAAAATCTGCTGAAGTCTGTCTGTTGGTGTGCACTCCTAACCTTGCACAGCAGATGGATCCAATTCAACATCTATAATCATGCAGGTATATCTGGCCAAGCTCTAATTTAAGACTGTAAGTGTCCCAAAGAGGCATGTCCAAATTTACATTAGGAGGAGGGAGGTACGAACAAGATGACAGCAGGGAGTGATGCTTACTTTGGTTGCAGTTTCAGTTAGATCTTTACTGCATTTCTTCATTAAAGCTGCACTGTGTAAGATTCTAGCTCTCTGCTCTCTGCTTTATATTCTCCTTTTCCCAACGTTTACCTTCCACCTCGAGAGGGACGTGACATATGCCATAAAGCAGTCAACGCAGTAAAAATGTGTAGTTTATAAGTGTGGAAGTCTTCCTACCATCCACATGAAGTTACATTGTGCCAGTGAAGGTGATACAGACACTCAGACCATGACAGAGGTGTCATTCTACCTGTTATAAGGTGATGAACCATCACAGTATACTAAGGTGCAAAAGCTACATAGTGTTGGTTTGAAAGCCCCTGTATTAAGTCAGCACTCTGTAAATAAATCAGCAGATGTGTCAATATATGAATTTAAATAACATGATTTGATGATATAAAAAAATTTAGCTCAGTCTAGCTGTCAAACTCGTCTGATTTTAATTGTTTGTCACTCGAGGATCCTGACGCCGTCGGCTTCTCTCTCAGAATAATAGCTTTTCTTATGTTGTTTTCTTTTGTTTGTGGTCACAGCGAGGAAACTCAGAGGCACGCTTTCATTTCCATACAACTTTTCATCTTTGTAAAGGCTGTACCTTTCATGATAAAAGAAAAAGAAATGTTGAGTTATCATTTGGACAAACTGTCAACAGGAACTTCTGCCGCCAGGACCGTTTGATACAAATTGCTTTTCATCCTCAGTGGGTGTGCGATGTCACATGAAAAGTTGTTCATGATGGGCGACTCAAATTCAATTTAAATGAAATTACATGCTGTCAGTGTGCTGGTGTTTGTAATGAGCTAAGACATCTTCTGAAATGTAGAGACATTTGCTGTTGTAGACAATCATTGCTCAGATTATGATTATGACAAAAAGTCACATTAAAACACACTCAAAAGCACTCAACGAAACAACTTCACTTTTTTGCCTTAATTTTGATAAGGTCAGGGGTTGCCAAAAGAAGGGTGAGGCCTCCTGTGATGTCCAGAAAAACCTAAGGAAGCAAGATGTCTTTTTATACTAGAACTTTCTAGTGGCAGCTTTTGCTGCCACACAGTGGTCCCTCACGACCGCTGGCAAGTTGCTGCCGCGCCTCACCCGCTGTTGATTGCTCTTTTTTAACATTTCTTGTCTTCATTATGCATTGTCTTGTATGCTTGCTAGTCTTCAGACCCGACTGATAGATACGGCTGGCTCGACCTTACATTATTAAAACAGTAGTTTCACAGCAAAATAGCAGTCTCTACCAGTCTGCTGCTACTACTCTGCTACTCGCTAGCGTGGAGCTAGCTTCGCTGGTTAAGGGCTCACCTGTAACTGGACTATACTGTGGCTCCTTTCCGCGCTGTGGCTGGATAACCTGCCCTGGTGTGCCCCACGAAGCACACCCGTTCGGACCGTCCCGCTGCTCCCCTGCCAGCTTTCCTGGACGCTTACCTGCGCCCACGGTTTGCTGTCAACGTGAAGGACGCCGCCTGCCCGTCACACCGATACCCTGCTGGTGTCCGCCTGCCGGCCGGTTAGCCAGCTGCTAATCCCCGGCGCCGTCCAATTTGTTTCCCCATCTCCAGTGAAGCTACAACCAGCATACTCCGCTCCTCTGCCTCTGCCTCTCCCGCGTTGGTTCTGCGGCTACACCATAATCACCTGGATCACCTACTGCTGGACTAAGTCGCTGCCGATTTCACATCATGTGGATTTTTAACCTGTTCCTTTGGATTGCACTGTATTTGACTCTCACAAGCGCAACTCCGCCGCTCCGTTACTCTGCTGCAGAGATGCTACGTCTCCGGACCTTTACGAGGACCCCACCACTTCAGCTTGCACCCCACTACTCCATCCTCAAACGACCAAGATACATCCACCGTGGCTCTGGACGGAACTTTCAGTACACACAACTGTAATACAAACACTCGCTCCTTCTGGTCCACTAAGCCCCGCCCCCCCTCCCGCAGGGCCCGTACTGTCGATCACAGTGTACTGTCCCCCCTACGCAAAGCGACCACATACACACCACTCACCTGTCTGAAACTCTGTTTGTTAAACATCAGATCTCTCAGTAATAAAGCTCTGTTGATTGCTGATTTTATTGTGGATCACAGCCTGGACATTCTCTGCCTCACTGAGACCTGGCAACAACCAAATGACTTCTCCCAGCTTAATGAGGCTGCCCCACCTGGTTTTTCTTTTATTAGTAAAGCCCGTACAACAGGGATGGGAGGCGGCATCGCTCACCTTCACCGTGATAATATCAAAGTCACCACTGTCACTATCCCCCATCACTCTTCTTTTGAGTGCTTAGCTGTCAAACTCACAGGCCCCAAACCCACAATCATTGTTACCATTTACAGACCACCAAAACCCTCTGCAGTTTTCCTCAATGAATTCTCATCACTACTAACGACTGTATGCACAATGTCCCCCACTGTTTTCCTCCTTGGTGACTTCAACATTCATATTGACAACCCATCCTGTATCTTTGCTGATGACTTCACATCACTCCTGGACTGTCTTGGTATCACACATGTCAATGCCCCAACCCATAACAAAGGTCATATACTGGACTTAATCTGGTTCACTGACATCACCCCCACTAACCTTGATGTCATTGATTTCCCCATTTCTGATCACAGAGCTGTACTTTTTGACATTCACATCCAATTACACAAAGCCAGAGAACAACGGACCATCTCCTTCAGAAACACCCCCCCATCCTCCCCTGCTGACTTGGTGACTCCTTACAACAACTGTCTCTCCTCTTCCCTCACCACCTTGGCCCCCCTGAAAACCTGTTCAGTCTCATTTACTCATATCATCCCTGGTTCACCCTTGACCTCCGCCAGCTCAAAGCCACTGGCCATCAACTGGAGCGACAGTACAAAAAGACTGGACTCACTGTGCACTGCCAAATGTACATGGACCATCTTCAACATTATAAGAACTCCCTCATTACAGCCAAATCCTCATATTACTCCAATCTCATTAACACTGGTTCAGGTAACAACAGAGTCCTCTTTTCAACAGTTGGTCACCTACTTCAGCCCCCTAAAACCCTCCCTCCATCATCTCTACTGATCAGTGCACTGCCTTCCTTGATTTCTTCGGCTCCAAAATCAACATCATTCACCAACAACTAGCCTCATGCTGCACCTCCTCAAATGATCCACCCTGGATGATCACCACTGCCCAACATCCCATCAGCTCCCTCTCTGACTTCACCCCAGTTTCAGAACACACCATCTCTGAACTCATTCATAAAGCCAAAACCACCACCTGTCAGCTTGATCCTCAGAAAATACAATAGGTCATATTCTGCTTAATGTTCTATAATTCCTTAAAAGTTGCGATGAGGAGAATCTATTACCGGCGACATAAAAACTCTGCTACCCATGAGCACACTGTCGTAATGCTGCCTTCCAGTAACCTCAGAACTGGGAGTGACATCATCTCCGACTTATCGGCGTTCCAGTTGAAGTCGTAAAAAAACATGCCGATCTACCAGGCTATTGTTAGCTGTTGTTAGCACGCCCTGCGTTGTTGTTCACAAATACCACATGAAGAATGTGATTATTACTATGGCAGCATTTTTGTAAATATAAGTCTAACAATACTATGTATACAGCTGATCTAGAGCAACACACCCCAGTCAGAAGTGCAAATAAACTGATTATTACAGGAGCTAAATAACTGTTCACACTCGAGGCATCCATCTTCGATTGTCAACTCGGGGGTAGCAAGGTTTCACTGAGTTCCCAGTAGGAAATTCCGACTTTGGGGAACATTCCAGTTGCAGTTTCCCACTCTGAACTCAGAAATTCCTACTTCTGACGACAACAGACTGACAACTGGAATGCACCAAAAGACGTGACCCAAACCAAAGCGTGTGTTTGTTGTGATGCTAATGAATGCAGCTCGGACCTTCCTCAGAACTCTGCATTGCTTAACAACTTCTTTTTTCAACAACTTACAGGATGCAAAGCAACGATGCAATGTATCTCTTTCTAGTTACGTAGCGGTAGTTTTTGATGTGTGACAACAAGCAATTTTTGGAAAACTTAGTCTTGTAGTTTTGTAGCCAGCCCAGTGCTCTAAGACGTGTCAGAATAATATAAATTTGCTCTAGTTCTAACTGTCTTGTTCCCCAAGTTGAGTATCCAGGCCAGTCCAGCCCTGTCTGACCCGACCGCAAAGCTAAGGAATAGCATTTATGGATAACCTATTTTGATACTATAAATCTTTTCTTAAAGTGTGTATTTCTATCAGGCATATATCTAAAAGTGAGACTTTTTTGTAATACCTTAGAAACTCCTCACAGTCCCTTTAAATGGACCTTCTGCCTAATAATTTTCCATGTGATTAAAATTTTCAGACAAATTTCCAAATGTGTAGTAAAATCATTGGAAGTCTCCAAAGTAGAGGGGCACCTTCCTACTTATTTTAACAACCTGTAGCCTCTGCTCATGTGTTGGCCTCTATTAGTTGTTGACCTTGGACATGTCACTTAACAGCCGTATTAGCATAAGACAAGATGGAAACCTTAGGGTTATTTCGAACATGTTTGATTTTATCTAAAGACTACAACTGGAGAAAGACTGCCTTAAAACTGCAAAAATCAGATCATAAGTCCACATTACATTTAAGGACCACAGTCAAGGGGGCCACATCCAGAGAGCCTCTCCTAAAGTCTTACTTCAACCCTTAAAATTTGTCTGTGACTTAGAAGATTGCAGGAAAAAATGGTGAAGGCCAGTTTCAGTGGCCCTCTAAAATTTCTTATCTTGGCAAAATCAGAGTCTAGGACTAAAAAATCAGACAAGTTGTCTTTAGGTGGGAAATGGTGTTAGAACACAGTCTTGACAAAGTCTTAAAGTCTTCTTGTGTAAAGGATGTCCTTTACGATTTAGTTGAAAGGGTTGAAGTTTTACATGCATAAATACAAACAAACAGGCAAACCAAATATAACAGGAGATAGTTTGGAGCGTGTCAAGGAGGCAGTAAATGGAAATGTGCTTGGACCGAGTGGGAATAGAGGTGGATCAGGGGTCATATGAATATAAAGACTGTTTGAACATCAGTGATTGTCAACATACTCTTTCAGCCATCAATCATTCTTTATTTGTTTAATGCCAATTCATCACAAGTGTTATCTCAAGACACTTTACAATAGAGCATAAAGCTCTTCTTTTAATCGATACACATATATGCATAGATACATATATACATATATAAAATACACATATACATATATATACAAATATATACATCCAACACCCAACATGAATCCATATAGCCAATCATGAATCCCTCCATCATGGCTCAAGAAAAAACCTTCTGTTAAGCAGCAGGAAATCTTGAATGTGGATCCCAGTCTCATGATGAACAGCAAATCCACACCATGCTGTGTTGGGTGTGAGGGTGAAGGAAGGGAGGTAAGAGGAGAAAAGTGGACTAGAATAAGAACTAAAGTTAGTTACAGTTCCATGAACCATAGACCTGTTGTCTGATTTATTAGTGGTTAGCCTCTTGAGATGCTACATCTCATTTTCAGGAGGGTCCTCATGTCTGAATGGTTGAGGTGATCAGCCATAAAACCTGAACATATGAGCCAGAGGTAAGGAAAAATACAGTCTCCCCTGGTTGATATTGTGATATGCTCACCCTTAATCTTCATGTAATGAGGCTCAATGTTTTCATTATGCCACAAAATCAATCATTATCAATATGATGGTTGGGCTAAGGATTAAAACTTGATGCAGATGAGACATCTGCAGACTTTGCTGAGCACTGACTGGGTAAAGCACTTTAATATTCAGGTCAGTGTTAATTTTACTGGGCTGCCATCTTCATGAATTACTCTTCCCCAAATCTAACAGACATGGAAACATTTACAAAGTTTGTCTGGCCATATCGGTCTTGATTTCTAAAGTTGAAACTGTAAAGTACTTGGGCTGGTGTGGGCGAACTTCCCCTCGCTTCACCTGGCAGCCTGGCAAGCATACTGTTGACTTAAGAATTGTGAAAATTAAAAACACTGGG
Source organism: Scarus forsteni (assembly GCA_036419115.1). Lineage (NCBI taxonomy): Eukaryota > Metazoa > Chordata > Actinopteri > Labriformes > Labridae > Scarus > Scarus forsteni. Next base: position 1,640,023 of record JAZDUH010000289.1, read on the forward strand.
TTGATTCTTCCAGACTCATGTTTGAGTTTTAGGTGATTAAAAATGCACATTTAAAAAATCCTTGCCAGGGTGATGATTTTCAGAGACTCTGTTCAGGGTGTTTTTATGCATATCAGGAGACTTTGAGCTTTAAAATGTCACTTTGTGCATTAGTCACTTTGTCTACAGTGTGTTCTGCTGTGGTGTTTGCTGGTGTCGTCATTGCTAACTGGACTATTAATAAGCTTACACATACGCAGGCAGTGGCTATGATGCTACTTCAAACAACACTACTAATCCAGCAAATGTTTGGACAAGATCCACAAGTTAAGGACAGACTGTGAAGTGACGACCCATGGCTGCTAGTTTAAAGCTACAACAGATGATAAAACAAGAGAGCACATGAATAATTTTCACTCACTACATTTGTCTCAAGCTTAAATGTTAAGGACACCCAAGAGCATGAATAAAAGAGCAAGAGTGTCGACTAACAAGGTCTCAGGTTAAAACCCTTTTCAAAAGAAATATAGATGAAGCCACTTCAATTTTTCCCTCACAGCCAAACGTCAGCAGAGTCCCAGCCAACTGCCAGCCAATGAAGGCTTAAATGCAGGTTTTTTGTTTCTTTGTTTTTGCACTCAATTTCTGTACCAAGTGGAGCTTTATATGCTAATCAAAATGTCCATTTATATTTCCTGGAAGATATGGGGGGTATGAGTTTCATATTCATTGTGTTATTGCAGAGATCTCATTACTGCCATGAGGGTGGGCAGGTCTGAGTCCTCTCCTGTCAGATCAGTGGTAACAAATCTGTCTCTGTAAAGATGTTTTTATTTCTTTTTTTTTAAATGTTAAAGGTGCTATGAGGAGAATCTATTACCGCCAACATAAAGACTCTGCTACCCATGAGCACGTGCGGCGACTGTCGTAATGCTGCGTTCCAGTAACCTCGGAACTGGAAGTGACATCATCTCCAACTCATCTGCGTTCCAGTTGAAGTCTGAAAAAAACATGCCGATCTACCAGGCTATTGTTAGCTGTTGTTAGCACGCCCTGTGTTGTTGTATGAAGAATGTGATTATCACTATGGCAGCATTTTTGTAAATATAAGTCTAACAATACTATGTATACAGCTGATCTAGAGCGACACACCCCAGTCAGAAGTGCAAATAAATTGATTATTACAGGAGCTAAATAACTGTTCACACTGGGGGCATCCATCTTTGATTGTCAACTCGGGGGTGGCGAGGTTTCACCGAGTTCCCAGTAGGAAATTCCGACTTTGAGGGATGTTCCAGTTGCAGTTGCAATTTCCAAATTCCTACTTCTGACTACAACTGGAACGCACCAAATGACGTGACTCAAGCCAAAGCGTGTGTGTGTTGTGATGCTAATAAATGCTGAGTTCAACCTTCCTCAGAACTCTGAATTGCTTTACAACATCTTTTTTCAACAACTTACAGGATGCAAAGCGACGAGGTAATGTATCTCTTTCTGGTTAAGTAGCGGTAGTTTTTGATTTGTGACAACAAGCAGTTTTTGGAAAACTTTTAACGTAGTTTTGTAGCCAGCTATATATCCCTACTTACAGCCCGGTGCTCTAAGACGTGTCTGAATAATATGACTTTGCTCTAGTTTTAATTGTCTTGTTCCTGAAGTTGAGTATCCAGGCCAGTCCAGCCCTGTCTGACCCGACCGCAAAGCTAAGGAATAGCATTTATAGATAACCTATTTTGATGCTATAAACTCATCTTAAAGTGTGTATTTTGATCAGGCATATATCGAAAAGTGAGACTTTTTTGTAATTACATAGAAACTCCTCACAGTCCCTTTAACATCAGGATCCGCATTTTGAGTGACGACCAGCATTCAACAGGCAGGCCAATTGTTTATGTTCCTGCACGTGCATGAAGGTGAACCTCATTTTTTGGGGTAGTTTATTTACTATTCCATACACATCTTCACTTTTCTCCATGTCAAAGATTCCTAAATTCAAAGGTTTTTTTTTTTCTAAGGCCATGTCAACCAATTTTGAGACAGTTAGAGCAATGTATGGAGACGAATAATGGTTGTATTTCTTTGTAGTTCTTGTCCTTATTAGTTTGTTATATGAACTATCTACAGGTTATATGGTATAGACACTCCTGTTTTGCAAAAATCAACCATTTGGACCCCGGTTTCTAGCGTCTCTCTATCATTATGCTTTACCTTTACACTTGTTGCCATGGCTACACTTGCTTCTAGCCAGATTGCTTCCTGATTGGCATAATCCTGCTTCATGTGAAAGGCATTTTGATTATATTTATATAAGTGGTAAGCTGCATGTAATGAAGAGGAGGACTATCTATCTATCTGTCTGTCTGTCTATTTGTCTGTCTGTCTGTCCATCCATCCATCTATCTATCTATCTATCCATCTGGAAAAATAATTCAGAGAAACATGCTGTTAAGGTCTCAGAAAAACTCCTGGAGCAGTTTGGACCAGCCACAGTGGCACAGTTTCACAGCAGTAGTCCTGGAATTATAGCCCATACCAAGGTCTGCATCCGCTCAGTTACATTTAGCCCAGATTGTTTACAATACTGCAAAGTCAAAATCAATAGGGTCTGCCAGGACGGGAACAGCCTAATGTTCCATTAGAACTCTCTGCTATTCAATTATGGCGGCGGACTTGGAGAAGTTTCAGCAAGCTCAGGTCCCCAGAGGAGAGGCTCAGAGAAAGTATGAGGCAGAGGGAAGGAGTAATAAATCTAAAACTGACAAACAGCAAAAATAAAGTTATGGCATCCTCCCACCTTCACCCACTACCCTTGATTCGCTGCAAGCTCTGGCACAAGGATTGGAAGAGGAACATTTTTGTTATTGGAACTGTTAGATTTTTCTTGATTGTTTTATAATTGCACTCATCTCTTTTGCAGATTAATAACCTCTTAATATGCCTTCTGTGTAGTAACGAGGCCCCTCTACATCAGTGCTGTCAGTCTGCTTATTTGTCCAGCTATACTTCCCAAACTTTCTTTCCCATGTCGGTTGTTCCTCAGAAGTGTCAAACCTTTCCTCATAACTAAAGAAATGCAATACACTTATCCATCTATCCATCATCTATCCATCCATCATCTATGCTGACAAAGACCAGGAGAGCTCACATCACCCCGATTATGAAGTCTCTGCATTGGCTTCCTGTATCTTTTAGAATAGATTTTAAGGTTCTTTTATTAGTTTTTAAATCTCTTAACGGTCTTGCTCCTGACTATTTATCTGATTTGCTTTTACCATATGAACCCCGTAGAGCCCTCAGGTCCTCAGGTAGAGGTCTTTTAACTGTTCCCAGAATAAAAACTAAAACATACGGTGAAGCCTCTTATTGTGATTACGGCCCTCGTCTGTGGAACAGTCTACCTGAAGACCTGGGAGCATCACCTACTGTTCATATTTATAAAAGAAAACTCAAGACCTACCTTTTTAATCTGGCTTTTAGCTGGATTGAATTTATTATTATTTTACGTGATATTTTAACTTATTTTAACCCTTTTATTTTGTTTAATTACCACATTTCAGTTCAGATTAGTTTTTTTATTTGGAATTTTATTCTTTGTTAAATACTTTTCCTTTTATTATCGTATTTTAGCAGATTTTATTATGCACCTGATTTTACACTTTCTCATTTTACCATATTATGTATCCAACTTTTATTCTATACTGTTATATTATTTCATTTATTTATGTATTTACACATTTATTTATCTTACCCTCTAGTATTTTCAAGTATTTTTAAGTATTATTTTAGTTTTAGCTCCTGTATTTCTTAATTTTTAAATCAAGATAGCATTTCCTCAGTCCTCTAATTCTGCTTCTGTCAGAATTTCCTTTTTATGTCTTCGTGTGTTTGAGTAAGTAAGTGTGCGTATTGAATGTGGATGGGGAGGGGGGGTTGTGGGGGTCTTATATTTTCATTTTATGCAATCATGCAATTTTCTGCTTTTTATTCCACTTATTGTATATTACACTGTTTATCTGATCACGCCTGACTCTAGCCCATCCCAGGTGACACTGGGCTAGAGTCAGGTACACCTGGTGCGGGTAACCAGCTGCCAGCCAATTGCAGGGCCACATAGACAGACAATCATTTATGCTCACACTTGGGGCAATGTAGAGTCACCAGTCAAAGTGATGTGCATGTTTTTGGTCTGTGGGAGGAAGCCGGGAGCTGCCCAAATGGCATGAGAGGTTACAGACCATGAAGAGGACTTCCAAAACAATCAAGATGTCTGCCATGTAGTTGGAGGCTGTATACCTATAAAATTATAAAGAAAGTACAAAACAGAGCATTTAAAGGGGCATTCTTTCCAAAGGGGTATAGAGTATTTCTCCATGAACTGAGAGTTAAGTTACAGGTGTTATATTCTCCTCTGTCTCAACCCTAAAACTTTATTTGGGTGTTTGGTTTCTGCAGCCAGTCTCAAGTGGGCACTTGAGGCTCTACAGCTTTTGGCACTTCCAAATGGGCCTCCATTCATCCCCAGAGGTTGCCTTCAAGCTACAGACTAAGGGCGTTTTCACATTAGGTCCACTTGTTTCGAACCATGCTGTTCCCCGCTGGCTTGCATTCACACTGGCAACATCGAACCATGCCCGGATCCACTTGTGTATTTACTCAGTTTGAAACAGCAGGGGGCGATATGCACATAACTGGCTACCAAACCTGCTACGGAGGAGAACGAAGAATAGACCACCATGGTAACCATTTCCTCCACCAAACAACCAATGTTTACTTTTCGCTCTCTTCTACTTTTTCCTTCAAATGTGATTTTTTTATCGTGTTTGAGACGGCATCAGCGACTTTCTGGACCCTTGTAAATCATCGTAATCCTCAACCAGAATCAACAAATCGACAAATTGAGTAAGCAAAAGATTCAACCGTGGGATTAACAGGAAGTAATGCATCAAAAGTAGATCAGTTTGGATCACTTTGTTTCACACCAGTGATACCGCACCAAATGTAGGGAGATGGAGCGGATCAAGACCACTCCTTCATGGAGGTCTCGGACCAGCTGATTTGGTGCACACCAAAGTGCAGTGGTTGCATTCACATTGACACTAACGTACCAAACCCTGGGCCAAAACTTCTTTGGTGCGCACTAAATGTGGTTGGTGTGAAAACGCCCTAAGGTTGTTTATTCTGGTTGAGGATTATGGTGATTTAAGAGGCTCCAGAAGGTCGCTGATGCTGTCTCAAACACGATAAAAAAAACACGCTTGAAGGAAAATGTAGAAGAGAGCAAAACGCAAACACTGGTTGTTTGGTGTAGGAAATGGTTACCATGGAAGCCTTTTCTTCGTTCTCCTCCGTAGCAGGTTTGGTAACCAGTTATGTGCATATCGCCCCCTGCTGTTTCAAACTGAGTAAATACACAAATGGGCCAGGGCACGGTTCGATGTTGCAAGTGTGAATACAAGCCAGCGGCGGAGGGGGGAGGGGGCAAAGTCCGCATCACGGTTCGAAGCAAATGGGCCTAATGTGAAAGTGCCCTAAGCATAAGGAGGTCTATGGTGCAGTCGATTTCTTCAACCTGAAGTTGTAATTTCCGTTTTTTATTTCTACGAGCTCACATATGCGCAGTGGTTATTGGCCTCTCTGGTATTGAAGGTTGTTTGTTTTTGGGGGTTGATTTATTCATTGACCCTGACATTACCTCTTTTGAACTTGTATTCTTGGACATGGTCGCTTGCCTCTTTCACAAGATCTGGCAGCACTGCCTTATATGCATACATCATATCTTCCTCCTCAGCATGTGCCAAAGATGTTTCTTTTCTCCCCAGGAACCCGGGCACCCTTATCCAGGCCGTCTACTGCACAGATCGCAGCCCGTCCCCAGGGGGGTGGTATCACCACAGGAATGGAAGAAAAAGACTGAACAACAAAGACTGAAGAGACAGAGATGGGGAGAGACAAAGAAATGTCACAGACGGGTGGCAGAGGAAGAAACGCCTTAATAACAAGAAAAGAGCCACATAAGAAGAAAAGTTAAATCAAAAAGAAAGAAGGGGACAGCCAGGGAGCAGAATAAATGAAGTTTTCTTTGTGGCTCCTGTGGTGGTGATAGGTCGTCATGAGGTCCCTATGGGGACAATTATAGGACCCAGTGGTGAGAGTCAGTGTGTGGTCGGTCGTGTGTGTGTGTGACGCTAAAGACTGGCCTCTGTACGAACAGAGCAGAGAGGGGGAACCAAAGAGGGGACAGCTTTCAGTGTGTCTTTGAGAAACTGTTTCAGAGCACATTAAAGCTGCTGCTGTGGTCAAAGATAAACCCGCTGCTCTCATCTGATGATATGGGAAATACTGTCTCACAAAGAAAGTGACAGACACTTGATGATTAGGATTTTAGGTTTATTGTCAATTTGTTTTATTATATTAATGTTAGTTGGGGTTTACTTATTTTTCTGTTATTGACTAAAATAATGAAATGATTAAATTGTGTAATTGGACCAACATTTTTACCTCTGCCAAGGAGGTTATGTTTTCGGGAGAGTTTGTTTGTCTGTCTGTCTGTCCGTCCATCTGTCTGTCCGTCTGTGAACAAAATAACAGACAAATATAATGGATGGATTTTGATGAAATTTTCAGGAAATGTTCAGCATGGGAAAAGGAAGAACTGATTCGATTTTGGTGTTGATCCAGATCAGCGTCTGGCCGCCATGGCGAAAATGTCAGCCAATGGCTGAGGACTGTGGCGCTGGCGGAGGTCTGCGCTCTCCGAGTACTTTTCTAGTCTTGACATGTACCTACAAAATTTTAACCTATTACTTCTTGACTCAATGACTGTATAACTCCTTCAGAAACTTGTTTAAACTTTGAGCAATGCTCACTGTGACAGAAAAAAAATGGATACGTTTTGGGGTCACAGATCAATGGACATGGAGTTGAGCTTGTATGGTCTTCTTTTCTTTTTTTAGGCGGCTAATAGGCTGTAAAAAGGAGGACAGATTGAGATCTCAACATTAGTATTTGAGCATAACGCTTGTCTTTAATTCTCAATGTCATCAAACATTGGGGGATTTTATTCAAACTTTGCACAGATTTCCAGAGTGGTGTAAAGATGAATTAACTAAATTTAGATGCCAACCGTTTTGCATCTTTTGCTAGTTAGGATGATATCTCAAGATGTTTGATGGTAATTTGCTTAAACTGTGTTTACTGTGTTTGGTTAAACGTGTTTACTGCGGCTCAAAGATGAACTAGTTTGACTTTTTAAAGGCACAGGTCAAACGTGATTTTATCATACAATAATTGTTTGCTAGTGAATGCTTCCTTTAAACTTTGCCAAAATATCTTTGGTGGTTCCAACATGATCTTTATAATTCTGGAGATATTTTCTAGTCTGTCCATCATCTGTACCTCACACCTCTTGAGTACTTGTCAGGTCTGAAAATATCATCTTGCAGTCATCATGCAAACATTTTCCTCCATCCCTCGCTCGTCTGTTTCAAAATGATCCGTCCATGTTTACCCTGCTCTGCTGCCCACTGCCAGGTTTTCTCTGCAGGAAGTGTCGGTGCACATGGAGTGTTTGGTGTGAGTAATCTTCCAAGTTCTGTCCTGTGATGTTGCTCCCGGGGCTGGCTGAGAGTTTGGCTGCTCACCAGCTTTATTCTTCGGCCACACAGTCGCTGCTTCAGGTCCTGTGACTCTCAAAGCTCCAAAAGGGGCTCCAAATTCCTGCAGAGGATCTTGTTGTGCTCTCCTGCTCTGTTCCTTCCACATCCTGCCCGGTCCTCTGCTGCACTTCCCTGCCACAGCATCCAAGTTGTCTCGCTGCCAAGTGCTCGAGCTGCTCTGCCTTCTACCTGTCATCTTGTTTGTCAGATGTAAACCTGAGGCATGAATCTTTTTTTCTGTTGTTTGCTCTGTGGTTTCTTCAGGTCAGACTCTCATGAGAGTTGTAACTATGCTTGTCAAAAAAGTGAAGGTCAAAGTTTTTATGCCTCTTTCTTTGAGAGTTTAGTTCTAATTCTACAGAGAAAACAGGACAATGTTTAAGCAGTACCTTAGACTAGGAGAGTAAATCACCAGAATCATGACAATACGATACAATACGGCTGAAAAGATCAACTTTTTTTTTAACTTTGACATCACGCGGTGTGTGAAGTGAGCCCCGCCCCATCGCGGCTGTACATTGACTTGGCATGGAGAGTGATCGCCGAGGTAAGAAGCATCCAGTATGTAAGCACCTTTAGGCTTTGAGACAGGCAGTCAAATAAAACGGCCACTAATGGTAGAGGAACGACACAAGAGTTTAAAAAATAGTCTACTTTGAGGTCTGTTTGTCTTCACCCCCCTCATCAAGTCCTTCCTAACTCTTATTTCTTTTTTCGTTTTATTTCACTCTACCCCAGTTTTTCCATCCTTCTGTGCTTTTTTTGCTGTTGTAAGCATGTGCTTCATGAGCAATGTTCTTTTTTCATCCCTCTATGGGAGTCACAATGTTCTATTTACTTTTCTCATAATGCACTGCAGGGAGATGGCCCTGTTTATGTGAAAATCTGCATGCACACATGCAATGTTCTGAATCAGGAAGAAAACAGCTGCGTGGGAGGGATGACAGCTTGATAATTGACTCTGTTCACTTCACTTGTAAAAGTATTTCTCTTTAAAGTACATTTCAGAAAGCTCAGATTTGATTTTTACAGTTTTTATTTGTTGTCTCATTGCAAATAACCTGATGTACCCAATAAAGTGACCAAATAGTGTAAATGTGTCCTGTAGTCAATCAACCCACCACGGATAAGAAGCATAAAAAACAAGTCACATTCAAGCCTCTTCATCCACCTTTTACAAGAAAAATAATCAAATATTTCCTTTTAAGAAGCATCTCTTTATAATTTAAAGAAACTCTTTGTCAATCAAATCAGTTGCAGGTTACTTTAGATGTTTGCTCTGAAGCCTTAAACATGGATCACAACACTGTATCCTCCTTTCTTCTCTTCATCCATCCCTCTGTTGTCTGTCACTGTGCCATTATCTCCCTTTTCTGTCTCGCTTCTTCATCTTCCACTCCACCATCTCCCTCTCAGTGATGAAGAACTCTTATCTCCTCTCATAACTGCAGCCTGAGGGAGCCACTTTAGATTCATGAGTTTGTTTGTGTCCCTATTTAGCGTTCTTCTAGCTAATGACGTGCCATCATTTCAACAGCCTTTCAAGATCACACTGTCACTTCTGAGTTTCTGTTTGAGTGTTTGTGGAGAACTTTACTCCAAGACAGTTTTTGCCATTTTTAGTCTACAGTAAAACCTAAACCCATCGATCCATCCATTATCTATGCCTTTCATCCCTTTCTGGATCAGGAGCCTGTCCCAGCTGACCTAGTGCTGGAGGTGGGATACACCCTGAACCAGTTACCAGCCAATTACAGGGAAACATAGAGAGACACGCAACTGTTCAATCTCACACTCATACCCAAGGCCAAATTGGAGAATTATGAGGCCTGCTGCCCCACCGTGTCATCCTAAAATCTCAACACTTTCAATTAAAATTAAGTTAGAGACATGTTTTTTTTTTCATGATGACCTGGTAAAATATTTGGGTTATGATCATACAAAACCCAAAACCAGTGAAGTTGGCACGTTGTGTAAATCGTAAATAAAAACAGAATATAATGATTTGCAAATCCCTTTCAACCTATATTCAATTGAATACACAGCAAAGACAAGATACTTAACGTTCAAACTGGTAAACTTTGTTATTTTTTGCAAATATTAGCTCATTTGGAATTTAATGCCTACAACATGATTCAAAAAAGCTGGCACAGGTGGCAAAAAAGACTGAGAAAGTTGAGGAATGCTCATCAAACTCTTATTTGGAACATCCCACAGGTGAACAGGCTAATTGGGAACAGGTGGGTGCCATGATTGGGTATAAAAGCAGCTTCCCTGAAATGCTCAGTCATTCACAAACAAGGATGGGGCGAGGGTCACCACTTTGTGAACAAATGTGTGAGCAAACTGTCCAGCAGTTTAAGAACAACATTTCTCAACCAGCTATTGCAAGGAATTTAGGGATTTCATCATCTACGGTCCGTAATATCATCAAAAGGTTCAGAGACTCTGGAGAAATTACTGCACGAAAGCAGCAAGGCTGAAAACCAACACTGACTAGCGGTGACCTTCTAATTATTTATCTCCATCTGCCCCTCTATTTAAAAAGCTGACCTTATTGTCCATTTACGATATTAATCCTCTTCAATCTTGCATATTTATTTATAAATATATTCATCTCCCACATTTGCACCCAGAATCTTTATGGATTTTTTTTCTCATTTAACAAGAACATCTACATCTCTGACCAATTTTTAGTTCAGACTTAAGTCATATAATACATCAAGATCCCAAAGCCTCTTTTTGTTCTCATTTATAATTAATTTGTTTGCTTGTTGTTTGTTTGTTGTTGAGTTATTTTGAGTTTATTTCATTTAATTCAATTTTATTTCTTTTTTCTTCATATATTTTATTATTAATTATATTTGGGTAGGTATCTTGGAGTGAAACTGTTTCTAATTTATGGTACAAATAAAATAACAAAAATACATAAAAAATACCTCAGTGGAGGATTTTGCTCTCTGAGCAATCCACTTATATGTAACAAGTTAGCTTTAAGGAACTGAGGATTTCTCATCTTGAGAGCATAAATGTGTTTTTGAGAGGAAGGGGTGACTAAGAAAAACAAACAAAACAAAGTCTATGCATCTGAAAGTAGCCATCGACAGTGTGAACACAGAGCTGAGTTCAAAGAGTCCAGATGTGGTTTGGCTTCACTGTTTTAATTATTTTATTTAAAATGAAATACAATTAATTTGACGCAAACAAAGGAAAAAAGATATGCACCCTTGAATCTGCTCCAAAGTCTAACAAATGGAGATCAACAGGAAATGTTTCGGGTCACATCCACATTGATAAACCTCGATAAGTTGACTTTGGAGCAGCCTCTGGTTTGCTGACCTTTTTGTCTTTTTGTCCCTCCATGTCAGCCCTGAGATTGGCTGGCAGATTCAGGCTGTACTCCACCTTTTGCCTGCACTACGAAGCCGCGCAGACCAATCCAGACGGCTTACGAGTGCAGGAGCGCGAGACGCGCACTGCGGAAGTACGCTTATAGCACTGTTTAGGCTCGAAAAATGTACAAAATGACCTCTTTTGAAATTAATTATGGACGTTACCCGCCCAGGACACTTGGATTACAGCGGACGAGCAGTATGAAGGAAAATAGGCACGTTTTTGTGGACTTTTATGGACCTTTCTCTTTCGGGCGCCATTGTCCCCTGTTAGATGGAAGTTTGTTGACAGCGAAAATCCCCCCTGACCCCCGGCTGCATTTGAGACATCAAAAAAGTGCTCCAGAGTGTTGCTCAACATGAGGGTGAGTAGAAAATGAGGCCAAATTGTTGTTTGGGTGTAGTGTTCCTTTAAGCCCCACCTCCAGCCCCTAAGAGAAAAGTGTTACAGGTGATGGATGAACAATGTTTTATTTTTAACCTCTACTTTATTGATGTTCCTAAAATATCTTTAAAAGTTTATCCCACCAAATGACAAATGTCATTTAAATTCAGAGTCCAAACCTGTTCCTCCACACAGCTGGGATTTTAAAGGAGCAATCAGAGCAGCAAAACTCTGGGTCCTGAACTGTCACGGTCGCTCTGTGCTTCCATCTTTTCCTCTTCGTCTCTCCACAGTTCCTCTCTTCACAAAACAAGCAGAAGGCTGTTGTGTCCTCGGGGAGTTTAGTGGATACTTTTGATTCAGCGTGCTCCCCCCAAATGCAGCTTCAATTCACAGTCAAAGAACTCTGACCGTCAATATAAAAATAAGAGCACGCCTGCTGTTTAGAAAATAGGAGGGCGACCTGCTGCTTGCTTTTATATAAGGAGATAAGCCCTGAATACACACTCCAGTACACGCAAACACTCGCTCACAAATACGCCTGGGCTTCCACACGGACACAAAACATCAATTTCTGCATGAAAGGAAGTCAAAAATGAAGTCCTGAAAGCTAAAATGTCAATGAATACTTAGAGAAGCAAGCAGCACACACACACACACAGACCTGCATGTGGTCAAATACACTCATGAATGATTGGTAGTTTCTTATTCTTTCCTCTATTGTGATGTTTCAAGAAGATATAGATTATAGTAAATACAGAAGCAAATACAAACCTCAGTTCTAATGAAGCTGGGTCATTGTGTAAAATGGAAATTAAAACACACTACAGCGATTTGCCTTTTTTATATACAGTACAGGCCAAAAGTTTGGACACACCTTCTCATTCAATGTGTTTTTTTTTATTTTTATCACTAATTACATTGTAGATTATCACTGAATAAATGATTGCCAATTGTTTGTCTTAACTTAGCTGATTGGTTCTTGCCATAATATTAATTTTAAAAGTGTCTAATAGGGCTGTCGGCTGTGCATCAGCCTGACTTCTGAACAACACAAATGATGGTCCAAGCCCATTAATAAGGCAAGAAATTCCATAAATTAACCCTGGAAAGGCACAGCTGAGAAGAGAAAACCATTTCAGGTGACCACCTACTGAAGCTCATAAAGAGAATGACAAAAGTCTGCAAAGCAGTAATCAGAGCAAAGGGTGGATACTTCGAAGAAACTAGAATATATAGAATAGATAGAATAAATATATAGATATAAATATATCCAAAACTTTTGGCCTGTACTGTACATTTAATTAAAGTCATGACAAATACATAATATTTAATGCTCAAACTGATCAAATGGCGCAGCTGGTAGAGCGCGTGCCTCACAGCAAGAAGGTTCCCGGTTTGATTCCGGGTCAGGAGGGCCTTTCTGTGTGAAGTTTGCATGTTCTTCCCGTGCATGCGTGGGTTCTCTCCGGGTACTCCGGCTTCCTCCCACAGACCAAAAACATGCTCATTAGGTTAATTGGTAACTCTAAATTGCCCTTAGGTTATGGGTGTGAGCGTGAATGGTTGTCTGTCTCTCTATGTGGCCCTGTGATCGACTGGCGACCGGTTCAGGGTGTACCCCGCCTCTCGCCCGATGATAGCTGGGATAGGCTCCAGCCCCTCGCAACCCCGAAAGGGATAGCCGGGTATAGAAAATGAATGAATGAATGAATGAAAACTGATCAAATGTTGTAAATATTCCCTCATTTTTAATTTGTTGCTTGCAACATGTCACAAATAAAGCTGGGACGGGAGCATGTTCGTGTCACATCTTATTTCCTCAGGCACTTCAGTACTGTGTGTGAATCCTTCCTCATTCTTACTAGCTGGTCTAGTACCTCACACTGTTGTAACACAAGCAGAAAGTTTCTTGGCATTGTCTTGCAAAAAACAGCAGAAATGGACCTGAAGAAGACGTCGCCCGGATGGTATTTGTTGTATGTATCTTTCAGCATTAATGATGCTCTTATATATGTGCAAGTTACCCATGCCATGGGCACTAACACCACCATACCATCACAGGAGCTAGTTTTTTACCTTTGCTCTGATAACAGTCTGGACCGTTTCCTCTTTAGCCCGGAGGACACCACGTCCATGATGTCAAAAAACAGTCTGAAATGTGGACTCAGAGCACAGCAGACTTTTCCACTTTGCCTCAGTCCATCTCAGATGAGCTTGGGCCCGGAAAAGGCAGCAGCGTTGCTGATGTTTCTTGATATTTGGCTTCGTCTCTGCATGGCAGACTTTGACCTTAACCTTGTCGATATACAAATGAACTGTGTTGACTGACGATGGTTTTCTGAAGTGTTCTTGAGCCCATGTGCTGATGTCCTTTACAGAATGATGCTGGTTTTAATCCAGTGTGGCTTGATTTCTCAGTTTGAATTGTTTGATAATGCTGTGGACTATAGATGATGAAACCTCTAAACTCTTTGCAACTGTACATTACAACTGACTACTGGCTCCTTACTTGACTGAGTCCTTCAAGGATGCCACTTTTACACCATGTCACCTGACCTGACATGCCAGACAGACAGTTCCATATATCCGCCATGCAAATATTTCAGTAGTCCATCTTGAGAAGAGCCAACAGAAAATGCTTCAAAAAACCCTCAAAAACAATTGCAGCTTGTGATTGGGCGATCGTTCTGTCAGTCACACTCATCACAGACCAATCATATCAAGCCACAGATCCTGTTGTTAGCAGTGAGCCTGCTACAATTAAGTCTTCAGGCTGTGGCCTTACATCAAATTATACCACACAGATGTATCATTTACCACTTTTGTGACATGAACCACGTCGGCAACAATTCCCACAAATTCTCCTGATAGACTATTTTGAGTATATTGTTATCGTTGAGTTATCACGACTCCGGGCTACCACAGACTAACTGGCATTGTCTGTGGAGGATTTTCATATTCTCTCGCAGTTTCACAGCAGTGATCTCCAGCTGCCCGGCTTGTCTGATTTGATTCTCCTTGAGGGCAACTAGTGGAGACACAATTATGTTAATTGAGGTTTGGAGTCATTCCGATCTTTTTCACAACTAGAGGAGCCAGTTGGTAGATCAAACTCTTACCAAAACCAGTCAGGAAAAGAGCATAAACATGATTTCCCAATATGACAAAAGCTTTGAGTGATGTTTGCTCCTCTGTCACAGAAGAAGTTTAGTCTATTCTGATTAAACTGCAGATATTGGGTTAGAGACAGGAGACCGCTTCAGAAGCTGCTGTTGTTTTTAAACATGCAGTCACTTTATGCTATCATTAAGTCTGTAGCTCCCACCTCTCTTCACTGACTGAGCCATTCAGCTTTAAGTGGAATGAAGTCATAGGAGGTTGGAGCTTGGCAAGATTGACAAGCATAACGTCAGAAAATGAATCAGGCAGGTGCATCTGCTCTGCAGGGTTACTTCTCACCTGTGGGATGTTCCAAACAGGTGTTTTTTCAGTTCCCCGTCTTGCTGCCCCCGTCTTAGCTTTTTTGGAAACTTCAAATTTAGTAAATGTTAGAAAAAAATGGACAGGATTCGCTAGTCATTGTACTGTTTTCATCTGTACTATATAATATGTCCCAACTTCATTGGAATTCGGTTTTGTAACCTGAAAGAGTAGCAGAGCATCCAACAACATTGATCAGCTATTTGCTCCTGTCATTTTACTAAGGTAAGACTCTACAGAATTACAACTTAGTCTTAATCAGTGCGCAAAATTAATGTGCAACTTAAAAGATGAAAACATCAAAAACTAGAAAGCACTCGGAGAGCGCAGACCTTCGCCAACGCCACAGTCCTCAGCCATACTGTCATTTTGACCATAAATCTTAGTCCTACCTTTATTCCATGTCAATATCTAGATTCCTTGACCATGAAAACATACTGTTAGCAACTGGATTCATAATAATATCTATTTTAGTTCAGTAGTTATTCACAGAAATCACATTTTTCGCCATGGCGGCCAGACGCTCCGGATCAACACCAAAATTGAATCAGTTCTTCTTTTTCCCATGCTGAACATTTCCTAAAAATTTCATCCAAATCCGTCCATTACTTTTTGAGTTATTTTGTTCACAGACGGACGGACGGACGGACGGACAGACGGACAAACTCTCCCAAAAACATAACCTCCTTGGCGGAGGTAACTAGAGGCTGACATCTGCTGCACAGTTTGAGTGTCTTTCCATAAGTGTGTGACGTCACATGATAGCTGTGAATTGCTCTCAGAATTCACCAGATAAAAATATAAAGTGAAATCCATCATCTGACCTATTTTATATAGAAACCTGTCTCCAGGAGTGTCTGTTGATTACTCCTCTCTTCGCTTCAGACCTCCTCCTTCTCTTCTCCTCCTGATTACCTTTTGTCCTCATCAGCCTCCACTTGTTCTTCAGCAGCTCTCCTCCCTTCACTCCATCTCCTCTCCGTTCATCATCTCACTCTCTCGTGTCCTGATTCTATCTCCACAATCACCCCGCTCTCTCCATCAGGACGCTCCATCATCCTCTGTGCACAAGTCACGTTTGGATTTGATCATCACTCAGGGGTGCTGCATGACCCCTGCTGCTTTTAATACTTTTTATAGTAAAGTTGTTTGAAATGAATAAGGGCCAAATAATTAATCTAACTATAACAGAGCTCATGCACTGATGTTGTGTAAGTATTATAGAAAATTGTGATCTCAATGGAATCAAAATAATCTAAAAGAACCCAATAGCCCTCTCTGTGCTCGCCTTGGGGTTATACAACGTAAAAGTCTGAAGAGTTCACTTTTCAATAACTGAAATAGTCTCTGTGTATTGCTCTGAAGATAGAAGGTGTGGCAGATTTATCTCCACGCAACTTAAGTCACATGTTATATCAGTGTTGTGTGGTAACATGTGACTCAATGGCCCTGTTTACATGGGTAGTTTTCCTCAATCTGATTGAAATCGATCGATCAATCTGATCTGTTTACATGACCTTTGAGTAAAGAGATTCACGTTCAATCCACGTTTGCATGGCCCCAGCTGAATCTGATTGTGTTGGGTTTTTTTGACATGCGCATAAGGTCACTCTGCCACTACCTGAAAATGTGTGAGAAGAAGAGGTGCACTTCCTGCTTCCTGTTTACCTCTAGAAAGATGGATCCACGTCATGTTTTGTTGGGGTTTCTATTAAAAAGTTTGTTTCCTCCACCGTCCAGTTCTTCTGTTTGTTCACCATGTTTGGTTGGGCACGTTGCGTACGTCACTACGTGCCTCTTACGTATTATGGGGCGCCTACGCAGACCGAACAATCCTCTCTATCAACCCAATCTGCTCCACTCAGCCGTTTACATGAAGCATGGAGTGGATTATCAATCGGCGTAGACTACCTCTTACAATCAGATCCGGGTGAATCAGATTGGCTAAGGTGTTTACATGAGACATTTCTAATCTAAATGACCTTTCATTCTGATTGTAAATAGGATTTTTTGACCCATGTAAACTGGGCCATTGTGTCAAAGCTAGCAAATGTCTGGCAGAATTATTTTGGGACCATGTCCAAAATATTAGGCGTAAATATAAAAAACTGTCCTTTTATAGCACAGTATACACCCAGGAACAGTCAATGTGCCTCTAATCAGGTGACAGCTCTAACTTTTACTCACTGTTAGCAAGGCGGAGAATTTTACTGCTGAGAGAATTGGAAGCTGAGTAAAGTCCACACAGTCTCTCAAAGGATTCAGGATGTCATGTTTTTCTTAAAAATATAAAAGATTTGGGAGGAGCTTCAGTGTTGATGGAGAAAGATAGTTAACCCTTTGACTTCCAAACAAAGAAATACATTAGCAACAAATAATTTGTTGATAAAATTGTGTTTCTTCTTCTTCATTTAGCAACATTTTAGGTTTTATTTTCAGAATGACCTAATCAGGAATCACACTGTAAAAAAGGCTAGTTGTTTTAACTTAAAAAAGTTAGTGTCCGGGCTGCCTTAAAATTTTAAGTTATCTGAATTTAGAAATTTAAGTTCAGTTGAATTAAGAACAGTTCAGTTCAAGTGAACTTCTTAAGTTCAACATACTTGAACTTAAGAAGGTCTAGTATTTAAAGGGTATTATTGTCAGACAAACCAAAACAACTTCTGTTCTCCATGCTTTAATAACACAACTGGCAATTTTTATCACATTTTCAATGTGGACAGCAAAACAGCTCTGAACAGATTGAAGATACATTTGACACAAAAAAGTGTTTGCTTGTGGGAAAAATGCATCCTCATCCACATGCAAGATGTGAGCTATAAGCTCATTTTCCACCAAACGAGCCGTCATGCAAGCCAGACGAATTTTAGTAAAAGTTAAAGAGAAATATTAAGTTAAATTCAAATGCAATAAGTCAATTTAGCTCAACATCATCAGTGACCTGAACTTCAGATCAAGTTGTTTTACCTTTAAAACTGTAGTTTAAAGAAGTTTAATTACTGTGTTGGCTTAAAAAAATACTCTTGGAATTGGATTGCTTTTGGAAGTTTGTTAAACTAAACAATTCAAGTAGAGCTGACTTAATAGCAATTTTATTGAACTTAAGAAGTTCACTTGATCTGAATCGTTCTTAATTCAACTAAACTTAAATTTCTAAATTCAGATAACTTAAAATTTGAAGGCAGCCCAGACACTAACGTTTTTAGGTTAAAACAACTAGCCTTTTTTTTACAGTGCAGATATGTTGGTAAACCAGTTGGTTGGCTTGCCTGCTAAGGACTATCCTGGGTATGAATAGATTTCTTTCATTTCTGCAACATTTTTTTTTTTCTTTTGAGAAACATCACAGTGAGCAAAATTTAGATATCAAGCAGTGACCCAGTTTTCTGAGGAATCACTGATAAAAAATTTTATCATTAAATTTGTTTCCTGCAACTAAATTATGATTGTTAGAGAATCTGGAAATATTTGAATATATTTTTCTAACTACAATGTTTACTCTCATTACTTGATTTCTGAGGAGCTATGATTCATTTTTGATGTTTCTAGTTTTCAAACAGTTGTATTCACGTACAGCAGTGTCACCCACCGGATACAAAGTGATTTTACAAGCATTTTTAAATAGAGGTACAGTAAAGAAGGAAAAATAGACAAAGATGGGCTTTAGAAATTTTAAACACAGTGGAATGGCGGTAAAAAGTCACCTGCATGGTTACAATGCCAGTCAACAGGTGACGAAAATGGAGGAGTGAAGGTAACAAAATTTTTTTTTCTATCTCTCTGCTTTGTTGGATCATTTCCATATTTCACTCTGCTGAGAGGACTAAACAGTGAATAGTTATAAAGCTTGCACTCTTCAAGAAAGACTTTAGAAAAAAAAGAAATCAAAATAGCAGAGATGAACAGTTTTTCATTATCGAGCAGCCCTACTTGGCTACAACATTTTCTTTATATTGCTAAAATGTAAATGCACTCGAGTTTGTATGGCCCTTTTACAGTTTTCGACTACTCAAAGCAGTTCTACACCACAGATAAGGACACAAAAAGTAGGCAAGAATGGGTATCAAGGAGGCTTCAGTCTGAAACAGAGGCATAAGACTGATGTGCTGCCTCCTACACATTTAACTTCAGTTTTATTTTTAGCTTTACAGTCATAAAAATGCAACACCTGCAGTCCTATAGAATCTAACATACATCTTAGCGTTTCCCAACTATCAGCTGTCACAGAAGGCTTCCTTTACCGTATCACACCATTTATCTCCTGCTCTGAAATCTGCCCAAACATAAACAAACGCTCTGTATTCAGGAGAGCAAAGCAGTGATTCCCCCCTGCTTACTATTCACACACACACTTCTGCACGCACACCGTCAGACTCCAGCTCAGATTGTCCCATATAGACTGCTAGTGTGTGTGTGCGCCGCTGTGCTGACGGAATCAATGATGATTTTGTGCGTGATGAATGGACGCACGGTGGAGCGCTGGTTCATATGCAGCACTGTAATGATGTCACATACATGACAAATCGAGCTCCACTGCTTATGAGTACAGCTGCTGGGACATGGAGCCAGCGCTAAATAAACATGCAAGCACACACCAACACAAATGTGCATCTTCGTCACATCACCACGTAGAAGTTAAACGCAGAACAGAACCAGGTTCAGACTGAACCATCACAACACGCATCACGAGGCCTTGGGTCAGACCTTTAACGGGCCCCTGATTGAAAAACCAGCAGTGACCAGAGAGACCCGTAGACTTACCCTTCTGGACTGGATCTCTTTGACATATAAAGGCAGTAAGAATTCAGACACACCCTCCAATCTGACACCCTCCTTGGTCACTCGAAGTTTCCCCATACCATCCTGAAGAGACAAAGCAGAGAGAGAGAGAGACATTATTTATTTATTCAGGGGCATGATGATACAAGTGAAACTCGAAGTCTTAACTCTGAATGCAACTGAGATCTCTTTCACACATAAAACTCAGCAGACTGTTCTGTTTTAGGGTGAAGCTGCAAAGTTGTTTTAGTTTAATCTTGTAGAAGAAAGATTAGGAAGGAAGGAAGGAAAGAAAACAGGATTCAGGGTGGAAGTAAATGGACAAAAAAGAGACGAAAGGAATCAAGAGTCTAAAAAAAGACAAGGCAGTAGAAAAAAAAGCTTTCAGAAATGAAGTCATCAGAAAATGAGAAGTTAAAAAAAGATTAAACATTTAAATAGTCAAAAGGAAATAGAAATTGAGTCAGAGAAGAAGCTGTAGGACAAAAAGAGGTCAGAAAAAAAAGAGTCAGACAAAAAATTCAGAGAAAAAGGAGTCAGAAAGTTTGTCATCTGACAAAAAAGTAGGTCAGACAAGGATCATAAAGGAAAAAAAAACATTAGAAAAAATAGAAAGTTTGTCAGGGAAGAATTTATGGGACAAAAAGAGGTCAGAAAGAATCACAAAAAGAGTCAGGCAGAACAAATCAGCAAAAAGGAGTTTTATAAGAAGCCATAAGGCGATGGAATAGAAAAAGAAAAATTAGACAAAAAGTCTTAGAGTAGATATAATTGGATTAAAAAGTAGTCTGAGGAAGTCATCTGAGAGAAGTGGTCTGAAAAAAGGGTCAAAATTTAAGAAGAAATGGTTAGAAAAAAAGCTTCAGGAAAGAAGAAAATATATTAAAACAAGGAATCCTTAAAAGTACCAAGAGTCAGAAAGGATGTCATCTTGTAAATGGGAGTTATAAATTATTAACAAAAGTAACTAAAAAGGGTCAGAAACTGAGTGAAAGAAGACCTTATGGGACGAAAGGAGATAAATGAAGAAGAGACAAAAATTTATTTTATTTTTATTTAAAGGTGCTATGAGGAGAATCTATCACTGGTGACATAAAGACTCTGCTACCCATGAGCACGCACGGCGACTGTCGTAATGCTGCGTTCCAGTAACCTCGGAACTGGGAGTGACATCTTCTCCGACTTATCAGCATTCCAGTTGAAGTCGGAAAAAAACAGGCCGATCTACCAGGCTATTGTTAGCTGTTGTTAGCATGCCCTGCGCTGTTGTTGACAGACATCACATGAAGAATTTGATTGTCACTATGGCAGCATTTTTGTAAATATAAGTCTAACAATACTATGTATACAGCTGATCTAGAGCGACACACCCCAGTCAGGAGCTAAATAACTGTTCACACTGGGGGCATCCATCTTCAACTGTCAACTTGGGGGTGGCGAGGTTTCACCGAGTTCCCAGAAGGAAATTCCGACTTCCGGGGGGACATTCGAGTTGCAGTTTCCTACTCGGAACTCGGAAATTCAAACTTCTGACTACAACTGGAACGCACCAAAGACGTGACTGAAGCCAAAGCGTGTGTTTGTTGTGGTTGCAATGCAGCTCGGACCTTCCTCAGAACTCTGCATTGTTTCACAACTTCTTTCTTTTACAACTTACAGGATGCAAAAAATGTAATGTATCTCTTTCTAGTTATGAGTGACAACAAGTAATTTTTGGAAAACTTATATCGTAGTTTTGTAGCCGGCTATGTATCGCTACTTACGGCCCGGTGCTCAAAAACGTGTACGAATAATATAAATTTGCTCTAGCTTTAATTGTCTTGTTCCCGAAGTTGAGTATCCAGGCCAGTGCAACCCTGTCCGACCCGACCACGAAGCTAAGGAATAGCATTTATGGATAACCTATTTTGATGCTAAAATAAAACTCATCTTAAAGTGTGTATTTCCATCGGGCAAATATCTAAAAGTGAGACTTTTTTGTAATTACTTAGAAACTCCTCACAGTCCCTTTTAACTTTATTTGACCAGGTTAGTCCCATTGAGATCAGCACATCTCTTTTCCAAGGGAGACCTGACCAAGAATGGCAGCAAAACACAGTTTCAGCAAATAGTCACACAGACTCGATACGGTACAAAGAAGCGAGGAAAACAACAAAAAGTTTGTATTCCAGAGCTTTCATTGCAAAGACATTCAGAGACACCAAGTTTTGCAGCTTAAAATCAGTCTGCAGATTATTCCATGCAGAAGGTGCAGAGAATCTAAAGGCCTTCTTTCCCAATTCAGTTTGGACTCTGCGAACAACAAACTGTATAAAGCTTATTGATCTCAAAAATGAAGGAATCAGAAAACAAATGGGGTTCAATAAAGATCACACATTTAAAATGTCAGCAGTCCAAAAGTTTTAAATAGGAGCTCTGTTTGTATCTGATGCTTTGGGTGTCACTCATGGAATCATAACACCCAAAGCATTAGCACTGAGCAGGAAGGGAAATAGACAATCTGATGAATCTGCTGTCTGACTCCTGGCCTCTTTTTTAATAGGCTGTTTGCCCATAGCAATGTTGCCATGTTTGTGGTTTGCCTCACATTCCACGGGATGTTGTACACAACATTTTTTGTGCATCCTACAGTGTTATCCTCCTTCAATATACACCACAACCTTTATTGTTTATTTAAGTTTATTTCAGTTTACTTTAGTTTATTTACAGGTGCTGTTGATGTATAATGATTCAAACACAGACAAACAGCAGGTTTCAGAAAATGCGGGGCCTAAAAGATCAGTTGGGTGCACCTGTGTTCACTCTGACCGACAACCCTGCCAGAGTCAAAGCCTAATGAGAGCTGTAAAATTAAAATACTGACACAATTGGCTTTATCATCATCAAAACAACAAGGCAGAGATACTTCAGGTAAACATTCAGAGAACAATGTGGACAGAAAACTCCAGAAGCACATTCGTCTGCTCAGGAGGATCGGCTGAAAGAAACCCCCGCGGTGAAGACCTTAAGAGCTTTCAATGTGATTGAAACAATGCTTGTCTTTGGAAAGAGGGGGTATTTTGGCTCCCTGCGGGAAACCTCTACAAAGAAAGGTCAACAATCTCAAAGCACAAATTACACACATTAAAAGCCCACTTGTATTAGAGTAATTAGGCACGTTGACATATTATAGCCTTCACTTTCCATTTTTTTACATCTTAAGTGACTCTGAAATATGAAAAATGCTTCCTTACAAGACTCAAGGCAACCAAAATGAGAGGCTCTTTAGTCAGAGCTGAAATTTATTTTCCCATCAAGCTTATGAAGCCATCAAAAGTTTAAAATAAGTTTTAAAAACTTCACAAGAGTTGCTGAAATCACATACTGATGATGGTGATGCACGAAACAGCAAATCAATAAAAATATGATCCTGGCAGACTACATAAAACTGTTAATGCTCCAGCTACATGCCTGTTTCTCCTGAATAAACTTTTAAAAGCCAGTATGTCAGGCACACTAGGTCAACTCCTTATTAAAGGGAATCCTCCAATCACATAGCAGCAACTTATTGCAATTAAGAATGTAGACATGCTCAGAGTTAGAGGCTGAAACTCAAAATCAACTTTAGAAGGAGTAAGAAAGGGGATTTGAAAGTGATTCTGCATTTCAGTAACAGCTGATATTGTGAGTTTCACATGCCGACTCTAGAAGCTTCCAGAGGATGATCCAAAAAAGGGAGAAAATCCAGTGAGCAGCAGTTCTCTGGGCCTGACTATTAGTTGATCCCAAAGGACAAAAGAGAATGATCAGTGTGGACCAAGGTGATAAAAAGGCAGCAAAGACTTCAATATCCACTCATTACAATTTAGGTTTGCAAAAGACCACATCCAGTCTTGAAGCAGATGGGTTTACGAAACAGAAGACCACACCAAGTGCCAGTCCTGTCAGGACCAGGAAGATGAGACTGAGGCTACAGGCTGCAGTTTTCAGGAGCTTGATGAAATTGGAAAACAGAGAACTGGAAAAATGTGATGTGATGAGTCTGGATTTCTGCTGCAACAAGAGACCGAATATTACAAAAGAAATCATGAAAACCTGCTTGTGATGACAGTTTAGGCTGCTGGTGGTGGTGAGCGTGTTGGCTACATTCAACAGGATCATGTGTCACAAAGCTCAAAACATCCAAAACGGTTTCTTTACATGACAATAAGTTCACTGCACTTGTCAATACAGACCAAAACCTCTGAAGAATGTCTCCAGGACGGTGTCCAATCTGTCCCAGAAGTGCTAGCAAAGTGTACCTAATAAAGTGCCCAGTAAGTGTATGTGTTCTGTCAAGCTGAGCAAAGCAAATATTTCAGTTCAGCTTTATATGACAGCTGCAGATCAGCTCCCCCCCTCTCCCCGTCTCTCTGTTACAAAAATGGCTTTGTGCTGCTGTGTGATCAGTTGTGCCACATTTACAGATCCCCCACGAGTGAATGCTTGGACGATTGTCGGATCAGACTTACATGGTGAGATTAAATTCCTCTCAAACAGCCATGCAGGGTATTAGGATAGTAGGAGCTTTCACAGAGCAAAAGGCAGCTACTGTACCATGTCAAATCGCTGCTCGGGATCAGTGACAGTACAGAGAGTACGGCAGTGCTGCAGCTGCTGCCATCGCGGACTCGGACTGAGTTTGGAGAGGCTGCTGGGAGTTGAGTGTGTTTCAATATGCTTAATATATACCCGTCTTTATGTTGATAAAGAAAGTTGGAACTTACTGAAGGCTGAAATCAATGCTGACTGTTGAAACAAAAGGACATGGTGCTCAATATGGATCCAAATGTCTGACTGCATGTTATGATGTCAAAGGTTGCACTAACAGAACATTACATGAGTCTAAAGGGTCAAAGGGGTTTGATTCAGCCTATCACCCTATTGAAGCTTCAAGTTCTGTTAAATGTTATTTTACTCCTGTTAGATGATTGTCCCCAGAACATGTTTTTGAAGACTCTTGCCTAAAAAATCCACTAAAATGTTGAATGTTGGCATGCTCATAAACCCCTTTGTCTCAAACCATCTGTTTTGTGTAAATCTTCAAGCAGAGCATATTTGGAGTCGCTGGATTTCCCCAATGTCCACTTTGCAACAAAGACTTCTAAATCTGTTTGTATTCACAGCTTGAGCTTTAATCCATCTCAGGTGCATGACAGAAATGGACCTCCATCCTGGTTCACGGGAGACTATTTTCAGGACTATTGGAGCTGCTTCATCCCAGCATCAATTTTCACCTAAATAAAGTTATATTTTGTATTTATCAATCAAAATATTGCCAAGCTGGACAATATTATTAACCAAATAGGGCTACAAAAAGCCAGATGGCAGGTACAAAGCTAAGAGCTACAACACCAACTTGTGGTGTTACTTTGACAGGATTTGGTCCATGAGACAAACAGCAGCATGGCAGAAAATTAAAAAAAATGAAAAATCAAATGATGATGCAACTTGAGCACCAAACCAAAAGGAGTCTGACCAACTTTGGTAGCCTTCACATCTGAAATTTTCGCAATTTTGATTTGGTTCGGGGTGAGGCTGCAATACTTTCTTGCTGGCTTTCACAATGCATATGGTAAAGGAGACCAATGCCTCCCACCCCTAGATGGGGCTGTACCTGCTGCCTTTGTTTCCCCAATTGTTGCAGTCTGACCTCAATATACACAAGCCTTGCAGAGCAGACAGATCTGCCTGATTCTGAAATCATGCATCTCAGTCTTGCCAGCCTCCACTGTCCAACAGTTTCACTCGGCTAAATGCTTAACGGCCCAATCAGGGAAGAGAGGTGGGAGCTGCCGGCATGACGACAACAGGAAGTGACTTAACGGGAAGTGAAGACACTTCCTTTTGTACAAATAATAGAGGCTAATGTCGGTTAGCTATCATGATTACTCAGTTATACTTGGAAAAATCTGCTCTCCTCATAAGTTTACTTTGTAGGGATTGTCTTTGACGAGGTTCATGTCACATATAAGTGTTAAATGTTACATCTGTCTATCGGCTAGCATCTGTTAGCCGCTACAACTAACAGCTAACAAGGGCAAACAACAGGCCAATGGCCATTCACTGTTGTTTGCCCCTGTCAGCCATTAGCTGTAGCAGCCAACGGCTAACCGTTAGCCGCTATGTTTAGCCACTTCATCATAGCAGCGCTGCTTGATATGGGTTGGTCTACGATGAGTGTGTTGAGCCAAATGATTGTCCAGTCACAAGCTGCTGTTGTATTTGAAGGTTCTGCCCCTGAAAACATTCTTGCAGGGCTCCTCCACAGATGGAGTAGTGAAATATTTTCAATATGGAACTGTCCATCTGGCATGTCAGGTTAAATATACACAAGCCAATTTGAGGAATATCAGTGTTCATCTGGAAGCAGTTCTAAAAGTTCTCTGTGTCCTTCATAGAGATCTGGATCTAGGTTGCATTGCATTAAATGTTAGTCGCGGTCTGCTTTTTATCATAAGTGAACGCTACATGAGCTTTCCTGTTGTGATATTTGGCCAAATCCATGCCCCAAGACCCCTCTTTTGGTTTGTTTACCTTATTTGGCTTTGATTACTTTGACACCCACCGTGAATGGAACGCTGCTCTGCTTGGAACCTGAAGACCTCCACTTTTTGGTGGACCTGAGTTTGAATCTTTGGTCCACACCAGAGTTTCTGTATGTAAGCTTTCACAGTAGCCCAAATCAACAGAAATCTAAAAAAGCAAACCAGAATTCATTTAGCCCAGATCAACCATGTTACATGCCAAAGCACCCAAGCTAATCCTATTAAATGTTTCATGACAGATTTTCTTGTCTTTAGGGTTGCCATTTTTGGAATTTGAAACTGATGGATGGGCCACATTAAACAGGTGGGAGGGTCTGCAATTGGCCCACCCCTGGCTTAAAGCATCTCAAATTGGCCTCTTTAACATGGCTTACTATCCTCTAGAGGCCTCCACAGTCACAAGACCTCAATGAAGTGGAGCACATTTGGATTGTGCCATAACAGGAGATTTGCATCATGAATGCTGTGGACCAATCTGCAGCCACTTTGTGCTGCCATCATGTCAATCTGAAGCAGAATCTCTGGGGGTTGATGTTTCAAAGAGCTCGTTGAACTGTGAAGAATTAAGGCAGATCTGAAGGGGGGGTTCAACCTGATTATAGTGGGCTGGACTTAATAAACTGGCCAGTGAGTGTGGAAAGAGCAATGCTAACCTTATCAACAGGAGTAAGTGTGATCACACACAGAAGAAAGCATGGCAAAGAAATAACAATGTTTCAGGATCAATATCCTAAAGCGGCCTGGGTCTCCAGTGTTGTTCTTAGATCTATAGTCATTATGCTGAATATACAGTAATACAGCAGGGCGGGGGGCTTATTCAATAAGCCATAACACAACGAGCCAGGGGAATCACCACAGAGTTCACTCTCTAGCATGAGAGATCTTCAGTTTAAGAAATCCATGATCTCCTCCTCGTCTCACACGTCCTCAATCATGAAGCTCTGATGTTAAAAGTAATCAGGTGCTTTTATTCCACCTCACTCCCCCACTGTCCAACACTGACGCCTTCTTCTGATCGAACATGACAGCTCCCCCTCTTTGTGAAGCTCACACACAGCTTGTGGATTTTTGTTTCATTTTCAATCCGGCATGCATCATTGGATTGGATGCTGCATGCAGAATACTGCCAAGGCCTTATTATAATTCACAAGCAAACAGAAGAAAACGAGTAAATCTCTCCATTCATCCATTTATCTCTCATTGTTCCTCGTCTCTCTCTCCCTCATTGTGTTTGTGGAGGCTTCTCTTTGTCCCACTTCTCTCCATCCCTCCCGCGCTCTGTCTCAATGTTAAATTAGTTTTGGATCAGAGGTTGTAATGTGTTTTTTAGCAAAGCCGGGCCGTTTTAATGAAATGCACACTCTGGTAATAATGGATAAAGGAATTCATAATCAAGTCAAAATTAGTAATGAAGCATTTGATTATTTATAATTCAAAGTGAGTTTATTTTGGGCGGCTGAAATGAGGGTTAGGAAATGAACACAGCACATGCAGCAGGATCTGCTAGCAATTACACTCAAGGTTTTTCATTTAAACCAGTGAAGTGTTGTAGCAGAATTTACTCTGACGCTGAAATTCAATGCATCAAGTGTCTATTTCTAGCAAAGGAGAATCCTCGGGTGTTTAAAGTTGACACTAATTAGAAAATATAAAAAAAGTTATTGAATTGCATAAATGGATAGTTGAAGTGGGGTTGCTTGGGAACGGATGCTAGCCAATGTATACTACAGTACATGGTGCCACAAAAGCCTTGTAATTTAACCATTTTAGGTTAAACTAATGTCCATAGAAAGTATCTGAGGAGGCTGGGACCTTTCAGAAACATATTCAGTAGGTGATTGGACCATGGCTCCATCAATTAACATTTATGATGGTCAAATCAGATGATGGTGAAGGTACAAAACATGGGCCTCTTTGTAAAACAAACTCACATGAAAGCATGTCAGAATGAGGTGGGCTTTACATGAGTACGAATTTGTAAGACTCCGGTAAAATAAACTATAGATCTGGTGATATTGACACACGGAGACGCGTATTTGTCCATGACTCCGCATCTTTTTTGAAAACGGGTTTGCAAGTGGATATCTGCGTATTCGTCTTCATGCCGTGGTTGGTATAAACAGATAAGTCCGGAAAAGACGGTGACCTCATAGCACCCGTCCTCCTGCGCCCCACGCTGTCACACACTCCAACAACAACAACAACAATGGCGGGTTCCAGCAGCTATACATATTGCTTTTTTTGCCACTTTTATACCAACATTTGCTCACAGAACAACAACAACACCAACTTCGGCAACAACAGCAACAAGGTCTCACGCAGAGACGAAGCATGTTACGCACGCATGAGCACTTGTTGACGTGGAATCCACCTCGGAGCAGAACTGTGATGTTACGAGTGTAGTAGCCCACGAACTACATTACCCAGCATGCAATATGGGTTGGGAGCATGCGTGGAAACCCACAGGTACGTCCCGGCGTGGATTTTGCATTCTCAAGTAAATACACAAGCCTATCTACAATACGATGTGTAAACAGCGATCCATGTTTTGATGTCGACTCCAAGACAATACGGTGCCGTCCTCGTGTGAGGAGGGCCTGTAGCAAAAACATCTTTACTATAAAGAAGTTTGTAGTGCTGGTATTTGTTTTCCATTAAATGAAGAAATGTGGTCCAGATCTTATAAAACCGCTAATGAAGCTGTTAGCATCCATGCTAATCCTTTTGCAAGCAGTCACTTCCTGCTATTGTCTCACTAGTACCTTAATCCCCATCTTGCTCGAAAGGACTCTGATTGGACTGTACTGCTTCGGGCCACTCACAAACATTTTATATTGGAGTTGGGCAAGATGGACCTGTCTGACTACAGAAATTGGATTAGGCTGGTCCAGCTTATGTGCAAGCACAGGTCAAAACTAAAAAAAAAAAACTTCATTGGCGCATTGGACTGTGTAAAATTCTTCCTTGACACAGCCCCTGTTTTGGAACTATTTCGTTGTGTGACGTATGGGCTATGTACCTTTCCACCAGCAGCCCCTTATCAGCTTGTCAGGTCGAAGAGTTGCTGTGGTTTCAGGTAGCGTTCATTCAATCACTGAAACAAATCTACTCTCCTGAATATTGCACCGTACATCATTGTGTTACTTCGGCCTAACTTGAGAACAGTCCTGCTCCTCAGTTACACAACAGGTTTTCATCTCTTTCTACACGTTCTGCAAAAGTTCTACCATAGTGAACTTTGGTTCATAAAAATATCCTTAAAATAGCCCTTAATTTTGAGCTTGTGTGTAAATAGTTATTTGCTTCTTCATATTATAGCCATTTTCTTGCGAAAAGGTCCAAAGGTGCCCTAGCATCTTGCCAAAAGTCTACTAAGGTATGTTCTAGCATTTGTTTTCATCAGCTGATTCCCAATGACATTTAGAAACACAGTTGAAAATCACCAGTTGACACAGTGACTAATTAAATCACCACACCAACTAAATTCAGATAAAACACACCATACAGTCTATGGTGTGTTCTGGCAATTCATTATCAGTCCCAGCTGGTCCATTGATTATTGGTTCATATTTATGAGTTCTAACTGGTGGTTGGGAATCTCTGCCATAGTCCACACTTCTTGCTGCCAAACTTACAGAGTACTATATGCATGCCATGGGGATGCTTTAAGAGTATGAGACTGTCGCCATTCTCCCTGTTAAATGTTAAATCTACATTGACCAAGGGAAGATGCAAACATATTTTTGCTGTAACACTCCTGTAAGAAGCCCTGAGAACTTCCCAATTAAAGTAAAAATTTACCATGCAACGTTTGTTTGTAGAAGTATTTAAAGTCATTTTTATTTATGGAGTTTTTCAGAAGCATTTTTCTGTGAAAGCAGAAACTCTGAAAACACTGCTACTGTTGTTCAGGTTTCTTAACACCCTAAACAAGAGTTTGTTTTAACAGTGGTTTATTTATTTCTCATTAAATAAAGGTTTTCTCTGTTAAAAGTCAGATGTTTATCTCACTGATGGAGAGAGTTTCAGTCACTCTTCAAACTACTTGAATGAGCATCTCCTTACTCAAGGTTTAAAAAACATGCTTGACACAAGGTTCACATTACATGGTTAATGATGACGTTTAAAGACAAGCTTTTGTGTTGAAGGCAGATTGTTTAAAACAACAATGAATGATTCTGAGTGTCACTAAACAGTCGTGATTGAAGCAGAAAAAAAAGTTTGGCTGAGTATTGCAAAGAAAAGTTCCCAACAAAAATGATTGTTAGTCTGCTTCAGACTTGGGAATAAATATACGATCTTATGTGAAGGCATTCTCAATTACATTTTTGTGACTTCAAGCTTTTTTTGTTCTTAACTCAGCCTGTAATTGACATAAACAAACTCGCCAGCTGTCACCTGTTTCAGGGGTTTGAGGGTTCATTGTGAGGGAAGATTCTCGTTAAAGGTGCGATGAGGAGAATCTACTGGAGACATAAAGACTCTGCTACCCATGAGCACACGCGGCGACTGTTGTGATGCTGCGTTCCAGTATACCCGGAACTGGCAGTGACATCATCTCAGAGTTATCAGCGTTCCAGTTTAAGTCGGAAAAAAACTTGCCGATCTACCAGGCTATTGTTAGCTGCTGTTAGCACGCCCTGCGTCGTTGTTCACAAATATCACACGAAGAATGTGATTATCACTATGGCAGCATTTTTGTAAATATAAGTCTAACAATACAATGTATACAGCTGATCTAGAGCGACACACCCCAGTCAGAAGTGCAAATAAATTGATTATTACAGGAGCTAAATAACTGTTCACACTGGGGGCATCCATCTTCTATTGTCAACTCGAGGGTGGCGAGTTTTCACCGAGTTCCCAGTAGGAAATTCCGACTTCGGGGGACGTTACAGTTGCAGTTTCCTACTTGGAACCTGGAAATTTCTACTTCTGACTACAACTGGAACACACCAAAAAACGTGACCCAAGCCAAAGCGTGTGTTTTTTGCAGCTCGGACCTTCCTCAGAACTCTGCATTGCTTAGCAACTTCTTTTTTCAACAACTTGCAGGATCCAAAGCGATGAGGTAATGTATCTCTTTCTAGTTACGTAGCGGTAGTTTTTGATGTGTGACAACAAGCAATTTTTGGAAAACTTAGTATCTTAGTTTTGTAGCCGACTATATATCGCTACTTACAGCCCGGTGCTCTAAGACGTGTCCGAATAATATAAATTTGCTATAGTTTTAATTGTCTAGTTCCCGAAGTTGAGTATCCAGGCCGGTCCAGCCCTGTCCGACCCGACCGGAAGGCTAAGGAATAGCATTTATAGATAACCTATTTAGATGGTATAAAACTCATCTTAAAGTGTGTATTTAAATCAGGCATATATCTAAAAGTGAGACTTTTGTAATTACTTAGAAACTCCTCACAGTCCCTTAAAGCCAGGGGTGTCAAACTCAATTGCACATGGGGCCAAAACTCAAAACACACTTTAGGTCAAGGGCCGAAAAGGAAAAATATTTATTGAACAAATTAAAAACAAACTTTAAAAAAAATAATAAATATGAATAAATGGACACAAATACTATTATTGCAGAATAAAGAAACTGAAACTATAAATAACTTAAAAGCTTTTGCTCTCCTGTCAAAATAAAAAAGTTGGAAATATGGACATGCAACAAAAAAACCCCCCTGAAAATATTATACAAAAATTTTGCTTTTGTTCCCAGTTGTCTATTGTTCAGCAAGGCAGCTGCTGCACTACATTATGGGATCTGTAGATTGTGTGTTATCAGCACTGTGTACCGCCAGGCCAATAATAACAAAGACAAAAACTATATAAAACAATCTCGTGGGCCAGTTATAAATGTCCCTCGGGCCGGATGTGGCCCCCAAGCCTTGAGTTTGACACATATCCCTTTAGTAGAGCATAAATTAAACTTAAGGGGGACTCTCTGATATCAGACGGCAGGTGTCCAACCTGTGGCCCTCAGTCTTCTTTAACATATGACACAATATTTTGTGTTGCGTGTCATGTCACTGCTTGTGATCCTCCTGTTGGCACTCAAAATTCTTCACTTTGTAGATAACTTATCAAGCAATCAATCGATCAGGCAGTTGTTGTGTCTGGCAAGTCCAGATGTGATTCAATAATCAAAGCAAACTCAAACATCAGGACTCTAGCCTATCCATTCATTTTCTATTCTACTGTTCCCTTTTGGAATAGCGGGGGGCCTAGAGCCTATCCCAGCTGACATTGGGCAAGAGGTGGGCCACACCCTGAACCGTTCACCATCCAATCGATGGATCCATTTACACTCACTCACAACTAAGGAGTCACCAATCAACCAATGAGCATGTTTTTGGTGAGTGTGAGGAACCAGCATGCTCAGACAGAACCCAGACATGCACAGGGAGGACATGCAAACTCCACACAGAAAGGCCTTGGTGACCTGGGGACCATATCGGCAACCTTCTTGTTGTGAGGCATATGAAATGCCGGTTAATTGTAGATAAGGTAAATGATCTATGCCGCATAAAGGGCCTTCTCCAGATGTAGGCCCTGCCTGCTGTTCAGACACAACTTTGCTTCAATGAGTGATTTTGAAATGATATTCAATTCAGCAAGGACCAAAACAAACAGTTTTCGTCTCCCTGCAGAATCATGTTCATCAAATCAAAGTAGCTCAACTGGCACACAAGTATTACTTTTGGCAGTAAAGCATTAAATTAGTATTAATCAACAAATGAAACCATTCATAATCATTGGCAAGAATCTGTCATTTTGGAAACAGTGATACAATCTAATCAGAGTGAAACTTTTTTTTTTGCTTGGCTCTGTCTCCATGTGCGATTTATTGTGTTGCCTGTAAATTAATGTAATCACTGTGACATTCAAAAGTTTTGGAGCACAAGAGAAAGAATGTAAGTTTTCTTTAAAACTCTTGTTGCTATGTGCATGACCATTGTGTAGCTCTTTTGCCTTCTATGGAGGGTCAGTCCTTGACGTCACAACCTGTGAACAGAGCAGAGACTGAAAACAGCAGTCAGTGGAAATGTAAAGGTCTCCAAGGTTCCATTGTTACCAGATTTTTATACTTAAATAAGCAACCAGGTTGATAAAAACAAGCCCAAACAAGCAATGTTTT
Organism: Scarus forsteni; assembly: GCA_036419115.1. Classification (NCBI taxonomy): domain Eukaryota; kingdom Metazoa; phylum Chordata; class Actinopteri; order Labriformes; family Labridae; genus Scarus; species Scarus forsteni. The sequence goes on from JAZDUH010000289.1 coordinate 1,673,397, forward strand.
TTTTCTCTTTTTAAGAGAAATCTACATAAAGTGTGTTTTAATTTCCGTCTACATTACATTCCAATTTCACAGTGACAATTTGCTTTTTCAACATCCTTTTTTCTGGAAGAGTAACATATATTGTTTTATACAGATGTGAAGGGAGGACTGCAGTTGTTTATGACTCCATTATTGCTAAACGGTCTACCTTACCTTGATTTTTGTAGCTAAACAGACATAGTCAGGCTTTTATCTAAGTTTTATGTGTTTCCTCTACAGCTTTATTATGATGAGAACAGTAACAGCTACATTAGAAATAAATTTGACTCAGACTATAAAAATTTGTTTTTGGTGGAAACATAATGTCTGCCCATCTTCCACAGTACATTTCACATTTGTGTTTAAAATGGGACAAAATATTTATTGCACCTTCTGAATAGATTTTACATTGGTAGTAAAGTGCCTCCTTGATTCGGGGGCACAACCAGCCCAAATGAACAAGTGCACTTTTGCAACAAGCCCAAAAAAAAAAACAACAACCAATATTTACAAGCAACCTTTCAAAAAAGAAGTCCAACATTGCTTATAACTAACAGGCCTGGTAATTATGATGTGTTCAACCTTTAGTCTAGACATTTGTGCAACGTTAAAAGAAGTTTCACTTTAATATTCCTCAAAAATTCTGTGACCAATCAAGATGAACAAACCAGCCACATATTGCCTTCATCCTGGCTGTATACATTGACATAAAAATAAATACACGTTTGTGAATATCTGTCCTATATGTTCAATAAAATAATTCAACATCATGCAGACTGTAACCTATTTGCAGCTTAATTATTTCCTAAGAGACTAATTTGGATTCCAGCCACATCAGGTGACTTCTCCAAGTCAGTTTTGCCTGTTTGAAGGTCGCCAGAGTTTGAACGTCCGCTCCAATAGAAGCAGAGATAATGATGGATTCCCTCATCACTGTGAGGTTAACAGGCAAACCGTCCCATTAGGTGAAAACGCACCATATGCAAGGTTATGCACGCAAATTCCCGACAGCAATAATATACAGAGCAGCGACAGGTTGATCTCCATGACTTCTAGATGTCCGTGCACACAAACACACACAAGATAAACTCGGGTGTCCCTGCGGTGATGGATAGGCTGGGGAAGTATTTTGCAGCACTTCTAATATTCAGGACTGTTGTAATTTTTCACACAACCTTTTATGTCAGCCAGTCGAAGCAAAGCAAAGAGAGAAGAAGAGAGAAAGAGGCGAGAGAGCAGAGTCACCTTTTACCAGAGAGGAGCAGAGAGAACGGCTGAGGAGACAGCCAAATTACAAAGTTTGGACGAGTTTTAGTCGCCTTTTTGTCTTCCAGACCGATTAAAAGGCATTAGTACACGTCACCTCTGGTGGTGCATTTTCAAGCAGCCCTTGAGTCAACTTTACTTTTGAGACATCAGAGGACAACATTCAGGACTGTTCACAACTTTTTTTTACAACAATCAGCAGCCAGTTTCAGGGGATGTGAAGTCAAAATTCAAGTTAAGTTACAAAAGTTACCTTCAAGTGGATCAGAATGTGAATTTGGTCTCTGGCTTAACATGCTCAATATCCACTGCATCTTCATATCCATATATTTACGTTCCCATATATAATTTAAAAGGAGGTGGCATGAGGACTCAGTAGGAGACAGGAGTGCTTAGAGGTCACATTCAAGCCATATTTGCAGCGTGAAATTGCACAGATGTTATGGCCGCATGAATTAAATGTGAATGTCTCAAGGTGTTAATGTAGCAGGGCCTCAATGAGCAACATTTGAGGCCCTATGTTACCAGCATAAAGGCACTGTCTGAAGCACCTGGCGCAAGCAGTAAAGAGCATGTCTGCCTAAATTTGGACATACACTGGTCAGCCTGTTTTATTATCTGTGAGCATATTATCTAGGACATTTGTTGGTATATATATAACACTGTTAAGTGAAGCCCGGTGTTGAGAGAAAACCTTCAATTGATTGACAATTGATCACACACTGGAGGGCCCTGGAATAGTGCAAAGCAGGTGTATCCCACACTGACATACACATGTTGACAAAATTGTTGGTACCCTTCATTTAATGAAAGAAAAACCCACATGGTCACTGAAATAGCTTGAAAATAACAAAAGTAATAATAAATAAAAATTTACTGAAAATCAGCCAATGAAAATCAGACATTGATTTTAAATTTTGGTTCAACAGAAATATTTTAAAAAACAAAATAATGAAACTGGCTTTGACAAAAATGATGGTACCCCTACAAAGGATTGAAAATGGTGTGACCATAAGGACATATTTAACTAAGGTGTGTCCTGTAATTATCATGACAATGACATACAATGACCCAAAACACACAGCTAAAAACACCCAAGAATGGCTCAGAACAAAACACTGGACTATTCTGAAGTGGCCTTCTATGATCCCTGATCCTGTTGAACATTTGTGGAAGGAGCTGAAACATGCAGTCTGGAGAAGACAGCCTTCAAACCTGAGACAGCTGGAGCAGTTTGCTCATGAGGAGTGGGCCAAAATACCTGTGGACAGGTGCAGAAGATTCACTGAGAGTTACAGAAATCACCTGATTACAGTGACTGACTAACAAGGTTGTGCAACAACACATTAAGTTAAGGGTATCATCATTTTTGTCCAAGCCAGTTTCATTAGTTTGTTTTTAAAATAATTATCTTGGACTACAATTCAAAAGCAGAGTCTGATTTTCATTAGTTGATTTTCAGTAAATTTTAATTTATTATTACTTTAGTCCGTTTCAGTTTATTTCAGCGACCATGTGGGTTTTTCTCTCTTTAATGCAAAGGTACCAACAATTTTGTCCACGTCTGTAAATGCTCTTACATACATCATTTGATATTAGGGATTTTCATTACTATATTATAGTTTTGTGGACCATTTGATCATTCTTCCCATTATGCACAGCACGACTTGAACTCATAAGAATGCTGTAGAGTTTTTTTTTTTTTCAACCAAATTAGAACAATGGACAACAAGCTTGATGAAGTTTGCTTTATTATTTGCTAAACATTGCTTGATGAAGTATTTTGTTTCTGGTGACACAACCAGCTCACACTAAAATTTCCTCCTCATACTGACAGTCCTCTAAAAATGCATTTTGGAGGTAACCACCTTATTGACAGCTCCGCATGAGCCAGTTTGCTCAGGAAGCCAAGCTACCTTAACGGCTCCCTCAGGGCTGTATCCCAGCAGCCGGTGCATGCATAGCATCTTTTTTTATCTTCCTCCTCTTCTCTCCTTTCCTCTCTCTACTTCTCTGCCCCTTCCACTACACTTCTTATCTCTTCTCCTCGCTATTTGCTCAAATTGCACAACTTCCTAGATCTCCCTGTGCCCTGACATGGCACTAACGTTGCCAGACTTGGATTAAAGGATGGCATCTGACTCTGTTAAACCATGTTTAAAATTGAAGCCGGCATGGTTTGCTGTCACATGCTCCATAGCAAAAGTCATTTCTCTTACAGGAGTTAAGGGGGAAAAAAGATACCTGAGCTAGAGTTCAGTTAAAGTAAAACTGCACAGCCTTAAATCCCAAAGACGGAGCAGGTACAGGAGGCCTTTGCTCTCACAGACATGGATTTATTGGAGCTCCCTCCTGTTTTAAAGGTAGGTATTGTTGATCGGCTCCCAGATGCTGTGTTAATTTGCTGCTGCTGCCATTTGCTGTTAGTGCACACTCAGCTCTTCCTCCATCTGTTTCACATTAAAGCACTTTCCTGCAGTTCAGGGGCTAAAACTCCTTCACCTCACTGTGTCTCCTTTATGTAGTAAAACATCAACAGAAGTTTTTAATTATCAACAGAGGCTTTCCACTGAAGATGACTCTCTAAATCATGCTGATTCAGTGCTTTGCAAATATTGGCAGAAACTCTCTTGGCAGGTAGATGCTTCCAAAACATACAGCTGAACTGTGAAATACAGCCATTCATCTGGAAGAAGGGTGGAAACTGAGTTTGTAGTGGCTTAACAAAAGTGACTTTGCACCTATGACCTTAATACTGGTACACCTTCATTCAGGAATCATGACAAACATTTGTGCAAAGATTCAAAAAAGCACTCAAAGCAATGCAGAGATATGACTTTAACAAACAAACATTAATATAATATCCAATGATCCTGACATTTGACCAGGGGCGGCACCAGGAGCTAGAAACAATTCTATACAAACTGCCAGTATAGACCTTGTACTAAAGACAGGCCAAATTAAAATAAAACATTTAAAGATATTCTTATTCTTATTATAGCTAATTGTAAAAAAAAAAAAACAAACATATATGCACAATAATAATAGTTGCACATAAACCACAACTGAATAGATAATAGTTCTACAAAATGTGGAAATATTTAATTAACTGCTTATATGTAAACCTGACATCAAAGTAAATAAATAATACATTAAAAAAGTTTAAAAAATTAACCTCTGCAGCACAGTGATTTTAAAACCAGAAAGTATGAACTATGATTCAGTAAAAATAGCTCAATTATTTTGAATTAACTTTATTTGAGAAACTGTGGGGCATTTAAGAATTTGATAAGTCTTCATAACTTTATTGACAGATTAGAAAAAGTCTTATGTAACTTTAGACAGGCTTTGTCATTCAGTATGTAGCATTTGTATACAGAATGAGTTTTCTCTTGCATAAGCTTCAGTTAACTGATTCAAGTATATATAGAAGGATATAATAAGGTGACAAATATTACATCATTTTCCATATTCTAATAAAAGTGACAAAACTTTATTTTATATAAAAGATCTTAAATTTGTGTCAGGAATGTTCTAAAGGGCATCTCTCTTGGTACATTTATTGAAATTTAAATGTCAAGGTTTTTCTTAAATGACCAATAAAATATTTTAAAATCAGAATCAGTACAGACTAGATGCACAAAGAATGTATATACAGATACAAACAGAAAAGAAGTAGAAAAGTAAAAAGCAGTTATATAACTTTTAAATAAAATTAAAACAAAGATAATGAATTAGAATAGAATCTGTACAATTTGTAAAAAAAAAACAGTAATGAACAAAGTAGAAAACAATCAGTAACCAAACAATATTCAAAAGGTTTTTCCAGAAGAGGAAAGGTGAATACGTTCTTCAGCTGCGTTCACACCAAAAGCGACTCTGCATCAAAATTGTGTCGCCCACTGAAGTCACATCGCGTGTCTATAAATACGTCATTTTTGTCACCATTGCTGTCGGCCGTTGCTCGGTGACATCACGTCAGCTCAGGTTTCACCGCGATCATATCATGTATCACATAATAGGATGTATAAGTGGACATTATTCCAGCTGTATCCTTTTCATTCACTTATCAACCACAAAACACTGCAGCTGATGCCCTGCAGCAGCATTATCTGTGAGTTTACCGCGGTCCGTCTAGGTGGAACTAATGTCCTCACTGACTAATGTTTCCGCAGGGACATAAATTGTTCCTCTGTAGTCTGGATGAAAAACTGTCTGTCACGGGTACCGTCACACACGCACACACCTCTGATTGGCTGTTGCCGCACAGCCACACACGACATCGCCTGAAAAGATCAACTTTTTTTTAAACTTTGACATCGCACTGCCAGTGAAGTGATCGTCTTGTATGCAGCGATCGCATCGTGGGAGGGTTAGCCCCGCCCCATTGCGGCTGTACATTGACTTTGCATGGAGAGTGATGGCCAAGGTAGTACAAGTAGCATCTGGTGTGTACGCAGCTTTAGAGGTTTTTAAATGTTAAAAAGTGTTATTATAGTAGTTATGTGAAGATCTTATTCTTTGTTAATCAACAATGACTGAGGAGAAAATGAGCCTCATGTTTACTTTAACTCTTCCCAACGCCTTTGGCTTGTGAACTCCAAAATCAGATCACTTCATCTCTAAGTCAGGGTGGTCACTTGGGCAAAAGTATAAAGAAAGCCCTTCCAAGATTACCCTACAGATCATGTTCACAGTAAAGTAATAGAAGAACTGAAAACCCACGAACACACGGCCACAGGCAATGACTGCCAGTGCAGATGCATCGATAATAATGACGTAGGTAAAATGTCAAAAATAAATATGGACAATATGCTGAGATAGAAAAATGACTTCCAGCAGTTCATAGCTTTATAATCACAGTCTGCTTCATTAGCATCTTATCATAAAACATAAACATCTCATCAAGAAGACTGACAAGTACTGGAGCAAGGACTTGACCCAACGCGTGGGAACAGGGCAAAGCCGTGAGTAAAGCTGCTGTTAAGAGCCGTAAATATGCATAAATTAGCTCTGAAGGTACTCAAGTATTCTCTAAAGACACTTGATGTGACTCATCATTAATATCTGTGAATGATATTATTCAACATTTACTCTACACGACAAGCCTTACAGCATTCACCATATCACTGATCCTCTGCTAATACATCTACACCTCTTATCTCTGATGATGGCAGAAGAATATGTTGGAAATGAGTCCCTTATGTAATAATTCTACCCAAGTTTTTAATCGAAAAAGTGAAAGTAACTTAGAAGTGCAGCCAGTGGAGGTGTATTCTCTAATGTGAGGCCTTATGAGTGGTGCAGGGATGATGAAGTAGATCAACACAGGAGTTAGCATCATGCTGGTTCCCCTGCCCAAAAGCCTACTGGATATTTTACAGTGTTTTGGATCATTGCTTTAAGCTTAAACATAAACACAGCAAGATTGAAAAGCTATTAGTAAGCAACTCTGAAACTACAGCATGGCAGTTTGACTCAGAGGCCACTACAGCATTTCCATTGTATAACATATTACTGTGACTTTGGTCCTCATGGCTGGGCTGTAGTTTTTTTTTTTTTCTTCTTTTTTTAATGTATTTTTTGGGCATTTTGTGCCTTTACTGATAGAAGAGAGACAGTGGATAGGCTTGGGAAAGGGCGTCGGAGAGTAGGGGAAGACACTCTGCAAACTGGTCACAGGCTGGACTTGAACCTGGACTGGCAGAAGCATAAATGGGACATGCATGGCTGCTAACCACTCCGCCAAACCAGCACCCCGGCTGGGCTGTGGTTTTTGAGTAATTGAGTATTAAAAAATGATCAGAAATGCTTGCTATTGAGACAATCATAAATAAATTAAACTTGTTCAATATTTATGATGAAAAGTCTTTGTGTGTGGGGAAAGCTGACAAACTCCGTGTCATGACTCTGTCAATTGCGACGTGAAATAAAAACAAGCATGGCCGACCTGAAACATAAAGTTGGGTGGACCTCTGAAATGAAGGACAAGCTCAAGTGTTCACACTGTGATGTGTGAACACTTACCAATCATGCCAAAACACTTTGGATCAGGCGCACAATACGGCCCTTTGGTATACAGACTTGAGGTGTCATGATGTCATGCTGGATCGGGTGTCACCCCTTACAAAGAGTAGTATATGGGAACAACCTCAATGACTTTAATATGCTCTTACCTGCTCTATACCTCACTGGAGAGATAACATTGATGAATTGAGATGTACCTTCACAATTGAGTTTAAAGTTTCTCGGTGAAATTAGTCTTTCAGTACTTCAGGTCCAGTTAATTCAGGCCGGCCAGACGATCGATCAAAGGCTCCCAGACAGACTGAGTTTCTGCCTCTCCGCACATGGCTGATCCTCATCTGCAGTTACACTTAATTAAAATTAAGGATAGAAAAGCAGGGCATTTATTAAATGTGCCTTTATTTCTGTGGGGGAGAGGAGAACGTGTCTGCTCTGGGTGACCCACTCTGTCCTGATCTGTAAAACTGTGAAGAGTGGACGGATGGATCGGGGTCCTGCTGGTGTCTTTGTGTGGTCTGAGACAGGCAAAGGATGTGTGGGTCTGTACACAAGGTGTTGCTTTAGCTGCCTGATAATGTTGGTGGTTAATTGATCTTCAACCTTTATAGCACTTAGGAATGAGAAAATATCAGAATATATGTCGCATGATCTTAAAAAGCACTTAAAAACAATCCAAATGTTAATTATTTTAACTTTGATCAGGTTAATACACTGATTATTACATTTGATTAAAAACGAAGCATTCACTGCAGCGCTGATCTCACAGATCAAACCAAGTTGCACATGAAAGACAAATTCTCACATCTTAACCAGTGTTTGAAATAACCGTGTAGACATCAGCTGCTTTTTAACATGATGAAACTATGAAAAACACTTTACCACTGATCCAGATTACAGCAAACTGCTGTGAGGGTTAAACTCTAACAAGAGACTCTATCATTGCTTGCCACAGAACTCTTCTAGGCATGGAGCAAAGATGTCTCTCCAAACCCTTAAAGGATAAGTTTGGTTTCTACGGCTTTCACATTGTTTATAGAATGAAGTAGAACAATATACTCACCAAAAACTCATTAGTTTCACCAATATTTCATCATGGTCCGCTCAGGCTACTCCTCCATGACAGTCCGGTATTGCTCCACCCATGTTTTTGTGACTGTGCTGACCTCTGAACTGAAAACTTTGTTTACGGCTGCCACGCATCTGATAATCACGTCTCTTTGTTTCAGGGGCGACCCGCCGATTCTTCTTCCAGTTTTGTGCAAAATGGACGAATGTCTATCAGATGAAGATGTTGTGGAGGAGGACTTTGAATATGATGGGTGTCCTTACAGTTTTGAGCCAAGTTTACAGATGAGGAGCTCATCGAAAGGAGGACGCGGAGACAAAGAGAAGAACAGCTGGCCAGAGAGCAGTCTTCAGTTCAGAGGTCAAAACAGTCACAAAAACATGGTTGGAGCGACCCCGGACTGTCTTGGAGGAGTAGCGCAAGCGGACCATCATGAAATATTGGTGAAACAAATGAGTTTTGGACGATTAATGCAGTTTTAGGAGTGGCGCTATGCATGCCCCATGTGCTACCATTATACGGATGTCCGCCGCTCGACTTTGGATCTAAATATCTCCTGAAGCACTGTTTGGATCAGGAAAGCCTTCTGGGTGAGTATATTGATCTACTTCATTCTATAAACAATGTGAAAGCTGCAGAAACCAAACTTATCCTTAAATGCTGTTGCCGTTGGCCGTCGCTCGGTGATGACACTACCGCTCAGGTTTCACCGCGGTCATATCATATATCACATCATAGGTTGTACAAGCAGACATTATTCCAGCTGTATCCTTTTCATTCACTTATCAACCACAGACTAATGTTTCCCACACAGACATGGATTATTACTCTGTAGTCCGGATGAAAAACTGTCTGTCACAGGTATTGTCACATACGAACACACCGCTGATTGGCTGTTGCCGCACAGCCACACACGACATCGCCTGAAAAGATCAACTTTTTTTTACCTTTGACATCATGTGGCGAGTGAAGTGATCATCTTGTACGCGGCAAACACATCACGGGAGGGTTAGCCCCGCCCCATCGCAGCTGTACATTGACTTTGCATGGAGAGTGATCGCCGAGGTGGTACAGGCAGCGTCCGATGTGAATGCAGCATAAGAGATCCTGGGGACATTACCAATCATTTTTTAAGCCATTTAGGCCTGTAAACTTTTCCTTTTGGACAACAAGCTTTACAATTTTTGTTTCTTGTTTGTTTGTCCACCAGATAGAATTTTTACAGCTGATTTTGGAAGGTGGACATTTTTTTTGTCATTAGACACAAAGTAGGTATTTTATTAAAGGAACTCTGACAAATTTTTAGGAGGCAATTCTACAAATGCCTTTTTATTCAAAATCTGAGTGACTCATGTCATGTTTTTATTGTGTATGAACTGATAAGGCATACATTTTAGATGTACTTGAGTACTGTACTTAAAGCTAGGGTTGGCGATCTGATTGAGATACACTTTTTGTAATACTGGTTAAAATGGTCTTTATGACCCGATGGCAATCAACTCATAATGTCTTCTTAATACAGAGCGAAAAATATCCGCTATCTACAGCAGGAGTAAACCAGGGAAAACACCAACCAATAATCTTGCAGGGATACCTTTTTTTACACCAATCAAATCCCGTCGCCATTCTGCGTGCCTGCTGCGCGTGCATTTTCCCGGCGTGCACAGACAGTGCATGTAGCATGTAGCGTGTAGGGAACAGACTCCGCTGGAGAATGCTTACCTTTCAAGTTTTGTCTTTGAAAATAAGGGAAGTCCGCTGTGAGCCGTCCCACAACCCCAACCAAGCTCCAGTATCCCTCACATTTTAAGACAGATGTACAAGAAATCTAAAATAAACTCTCTTTTTTTCTAAGTTTGTTCTGTTGGCTCTAATCTCGCGAGAACTGCCATCCATGCTACTGCAGGTGGCAGTTCTTCTTCTTCTTCGGTGGTTGGCATCCATCATTTTGGAGCATTACCGCCCCATTCAGGCTAGAGACGGAGCTCAGTTTGGAGAGGCAGAGGAATGTTTTTATTATTATATCGTCACACGGGAGATTTCCAGGAGAATACTGATACAGGAGGACGGCGGGAAAGAGGATAAAATACGGAAAATACTGTAGTTTCATGGCCAAAACAGGAGATTTGACAGCTATGTGGAGAATGTCAGAGGAACTACCAATACCCCGATTAGCATCGGCTGTGAGTACTAACTAAGTTTACATGTTTGTTTGGTGTTTTCTTACCACTGACTGAGACATGACTTGGTGTAGTGTGAAACAAACACGTTGTGCTGAGGGTTTGGAGTTGAATCAGTCTTCTGGATATTGCGGCTGCGCGCGTGCATGTGAGCGGGGGATGGGGCTAGGCGGAGCCCTGAGGAGATGCTAATTTCAAATTCATGCTAGTTTTCCAAAATCGCCAACCCCAGCTTTAAGTACATTTTTTGGGTATCTGCACTTTACTTGAGGTTTTTTTTTTTTTTTGGAACTTTTGACTTTTACTTAACTGCATTTAGAAGACAAAAAAAAGAAGTTAAAAAAAAAAAAAAGAAAATGTCAATGGTTGTTCTTTTGTTGATTCATTAGTGTTTCAGTCTGCATTTCAATGGGCTTTGTAGCATATTTTCAAACTCTTTATTCTACATGATCTATAAGCAGGTCAGTGCATTCTGTAGATTGTTTCAGTCGTTACGTTCTGTAAGGTCAACGGGAAAATGTACTTTTAATACTTGAGTATTTTCAAAAGCAGGTACTCCAGTACTTTAACTGAAGCAAAAATTTGACTGAGCAACTTTCACCTGTATTGGAGTAGTATTTGAACATGAGTATCAATACTTTGACTTGAGTACTGACGTTGAGTACACCGCTGCTCTTTGGTCAGCTGCATTTACTCTAAATGTCCTGAAGGTCATTGAAGAGTTGTTGCATCATTTCAACAAGATCTTTTCTAACCTCTTATCCTAATGGTCTTAGTTTCTTAGGTTTAATATTTTTGCTCTGCTGTATTCTTTACAGTAGAGCGGCAGCAGCGGTGTGTGTCGAGAGGGGGTGGAGAGTATTGGACTGTTGCAGTCGTTTGTCACTCACACGCTCTCTCCGACTGCAGAGGTGAGGTGGGACACAGCTGGTAGTGAAATCAAGGTGATGTTAACTGCAGTTGTCAACTTGTTCCTTTGTGATTTTGTGCCATTTGTGCGGCTGAGTGGCTCGTGCGCGGTGTGAGGTGCAGCAGGAAGCGCTCTCCTGTCATCCGTCAGTCAGAGGTGACTCGGAACGTAGCCGCTGGCTCACACACAGGAGACAAGAGAGTGATCTATTCGTGGACAGTGAGGACTGTCTGTTCGTGAAAGGCTGCGGTCAGACGCAAGGCACAGACCGGTACTTTGGAAAGGTTAATATATCCGTCCCCCTGGGACGGCTGACGCACCATTTAGTCTGTCCTGTGCAGATCATACTCACAGAGACGATACTGAATGATAGAGACATCATTGAGAAGACACCTTCACAGGACATTCTGTCCCACATTTAAACTGGAATATCCAAAAACAAAGTAAGACCACTGGTGGACAAAGTACACAAGTTAAAGGGACTGAGAGAAGAATCTGCTATCCATGAGGACGCGCGGCGACTGTCGTAATGCTGCGTTCCATTAACCTCAGAAATGGGAGTGACATCATCTCCGACTTATCGGCATTCCAGTTTAAGTCGGAGAAAAACATCCCTATCTACCAGGCTATTGTTAGCTGTTGTTAGCACGCCCTGTGTTGTTGTTCACAAATATCACATGAAGAATGTGATTATCACTATGGCAGCATTTTTGTAAATATAAGTCTAACAATACTATGTATACAGCTGATCTAGAGCGACACACCCCAGTCAGAAGTGCAAATAAATTGATTATTACAGGAGCTAAATAACTGTTCACACTGGGGGCATCCATCTTTGATTGTCAACTCGGGGGTGGCGAGGTTTCACCGAGTTCCCAGTAGGAAATTCCGACTTCGGGGAGCGATCCAGTTGCAGTTTCCTACTCGGAACTCAAAATTCCTTCTTCTGACTACAACTGGAATGCACCAAGGACGTGTGCAATCCAAAGCTTGTGTTTGTTGCTTTACAACTTCTTTTTTCAACAACTTACAGGATGCAAAGCGAGGAGGTAATGTATCTCTTTCTAGTTATGTAGCGGTAGTTTTTGATGTGTGACAACAAGCAATTTTTGGAAAACTTAGTATCGTAGTTTTGTAGCCGGCTATATATTGCTACTTACAGCTCAGTGCTCTAAGACGTGTCAGAATAATATAAATTTGCTCTAGTTTTAATTGTCTTGTTCCTGAAGTTGAGTATCCAGGCCAGTCCAGCCCTGTCCGACCCGACCGTGAAGCTAAGGAATAGCATTTATAGATAACCTATTTTGATGCTATAAAACTCATCTTAAAGTGTGTATTTCCATCAGGCATATATCTAAAAGTGTGACTTTTTTGTCATTACTTAGAAACTCCTCACAGTCCCTTTAAGTATTTGAGTAAAAATACAGACTTTGCTGTTTGAAAACAAGTCAAACTTACTATGATACTAAACAAAAAATCAAAAGTTTCCCATGACTAGAAAATGTCTAACCATTTAACATTCACCTTGTGAATGTCAAAGTTTGATCAGCCCGAACCCCATTAAACTCAGAGAGGTCAAGCTCAGATAGAGATTAGCATTGATGCTCATAGCCTAAGTAGCATTTTTATCAGATCTGGACTGCATTTTTTTATTTAATGCATAACAAACACTAAAAGCATTTCTCAAAAGTAAAGCCATTTTTTGCTCCACTCAGTGTTTTGCTGATAGTATTTTCAACAAAGTAGCTCACGTTATGTCCTATAAACCGCAGCACTAGTGTCTGCCTACATTGTCTAAATGACCCATGACAAATGTGATCGATGGAAAAATCTTCCAATCACCAGCCTGATATTTAAAAGGTTCTATAGGCCGTTGCCCAGATGGACAAGTCTGGTGTGTCAGGTTACACGTTTGCCTCTCCCTCCCACCCTTCATGGCAAACTAATGTATTTTTTAGATAAAGAGTGAATGAAATAAGTTGTAGACATGGAGAAATTAAATGGCAAAATCTGACAATGGAATTAAAAATGTAAATGGTCATGCCTACCTTTGGCTGCAACAATGTTTTAACTTGGACTAACTTTGACTAGATACTTTTGTAGATAGATAGATAGATAGATAGATAGATAGATAGATAGATAGATAGATAGATAGATAGATAGATAGATAGATAGATAGACAGCAGTGGCGATTGCTCTAAGACTGCAAGGGAAGCTCAGCTTCCCCTAAAATGTCCCCCAAAAAAGTGTTGATATGTCCTGCTGTGTGTACATTTCATTGACTAAATATGCGCTAGAATACCTTCATCTTTTGTTCAGAATCAGCTACTTATCACAGGTAACTGGAGCGACTTCCTTCTCATTCATCCCCGCAGCGTCTCAGCGATTTAACACAGTCGGACGCTGAGCGTCTTCTGACTTCAGCAGTTAAACGTAGAGTGGGTAGTTCCACTGTGGAAACCGGACGGTCATTGGATAAACGCTGGGCTTTGTCCCGCCCATCAGACGCTCAGCGTCTCTGGGAGTTCTATGAGGCCCTGGGCTGGCCTGGACGCTCAGCTTCTGCATGGTGATTGGATGATCTGTCTGAGGCCGAATCCTTTTTTGATTGACAGTAAAATGAGCCAATCAGTGATCTTGAAGGCTCACCCTTCACCGGGGCATCTTCAAAGTTTTACATTCAGTTCTTCTGGACTGATCCAGAGGCTTTAACGATCACCAGCGACTTTATCTTTCTTAAAAACGACTAGAGTTGTGATAGAAGATTCTCTCCTGTCACTTTTTCTTTTCACAAACGAGCAGCTGTAGCTGGGGAGCTTCTCTCCCTCTCACTCACACTCACAGCCTGTCAAACAGTAGTCTCACGTAGCTGATCCAGCTGCTAGCAAGCTGCACGTCATTGCAGATAGTATGAATGTTGTCGACCGGATTTTGGCAAGGCCATTTGATAGTCTTCCTTACGAAGAGAAAATCAGAGTTAAACAGCAGGGCAGATCAACTCCTAAGATAGATTTAGTTCAAAAGGTGGGGAAAAGAAACAGGTCTTTTCAGCATTCCTGGTATGACAAGGTGAGCTGGCTCAGTGTGCTGTCACAAATAAAATGTGTTGTCTGGTCAAAAGTGGGTTTGGGGGAATAAAATCCCTGGAAAAGACACCTAGTTGGTACAACAGGGTCACAGATCATTTACATAAATAAATAAATTTATGATGTAGGCCGGAAAAAAAATGAGCTTCCCCTCCCTGACTGACCAGCAGCTGCCACTGATAGATAGATAGATAGATAGATAGATAGATAGATAGATAGATAGATAGATAGATAGATAGATAGATCAAACTGTATCCATATAGCACTTTTCATACAAACATTGTTGCATAAAGTGCTTTACAAATAGACAGATAAATTAAAATGAGATAAAGGAAGTATGACCCAAACCCACTTCATCCAATCCCCCGAACCTACCCACCCAAAAACCCATAAACAATACTGGTATAATGCATCATAAATAAAAGACAACAGTAGAACAGGAACCTTGTTGTAAACAGTACGCACCAAGGAAACGCCATCTTCAAGGTTCAAAATGAGTAAACAGTGGAATTTGGGTTGAAATGTAAAATTGAATATATCATAAAATAAAATAAATCTAATTTGAAAAAGTTTTAAAAAAATATAATAATAATATGAATAAATGAGTGCTGCAAAAGACTAAAAAAACTAAAATGTATTTCAGGTAATAGCCAGATTGAAAAGGTAGGTCATAAGCTTGTTATTCAAAAAACATTGACATTAGGTGCAGTTGATTGATAGATAGATAGATAGATAGATAGATAGATAGATAGATAGATAGATAGATAGATAGATAGATAGATAGATAGATAGATAGATAGATAGATAGATAGATAGATAGATAGATTGGCCTGAGGCGCTCTGTTTCACAACAGTGCAGTTACACTCAACGTTTTTTGCCCCTAACTAATGTCAGGAGGCCGAACATGTCAGTTCCCAGTACATTGCTGCTTATCTCCATGGCCATGGTGCACCAAAAAAAATAAAAATAAGAATACAAAATGTAAAAGTGTTATTCTTACTGGTGTAAATACATGATTTTATTATATTTACCATATTTTTCAGTTTTTGCTAAGCAAGATTTTTGTGCAGAAAGAATCAAAAGCCTCTCCCAAATAGTCGCCTGGTCTGCTCAGTGATTGAAGCAAATAAACACCCGGCTTTTATTTGGTATTACGGTAGACAGACAGTTGGAAACACAAATAGATATATCAGTATTGACAAAGGGATAGATAGAAAGACAGACAGACAGATAGATGGACAAATAGATAGGCGGGTGGTTAGAGTTTGTATTAAAGTTGTAGATTAAAGAATTGTTCTAAATTCCCTTGCAGAGCTGCTGAAAAAGTTTCCTCGGCCTCTAAGTCCTGCTCTAACTGACTATAAGACTGACACGAGGCGTATCAGGAAACAGTCACAGGTGTCTGTCAGGATCTCTTCGTCTGCTCGCCTCACTGCTTCCTCCTCAGCTCCTCTGAGCTGAAAAACATGTTCACAGACACCAGCGGAAACAGGTTGAAACACTGATGTCAGAGCAAGAAACACAACACTTTGCTGTCTGCAAGTTGAGAAGTGTAATTTTCTCCCTCCACCGTGAGGGGATTACAAAATAAAGATTTTAATTAGGCTGAAACACTTGTGATTTATTAGGTGTAATATTGTGGCTGGAAAAGCAGGCCTAAACTATAACACAACAAACAAACAAAAAAAAGACAGCAGTAGTTTCAAGCTGTTGAGGTGGAGAATTTGGATACTGGCATAATGTGTTGCATCAGGGTTCCAGCTCTTGAGTGAAAAATACCCGTTTTGTGGGTGAGGGGAATGTGTATGTTTTCATACACTCACCTGCCACTTTATTAGGTACACCATCTTCGTAATTACAGGTACAAATCATGGTATTGCATTTGGCTCACAACATCAATAATCTCATTGCACCAGGCTACTACTGCCTGAGAAATACCAATAAGCTAAAACCATCCTGTCTTCTTCTGGCCTTGAAAAGCTCTTTAATGTCTTTGTTTTTCTTTGCCTTTATAACTGCAGTTCTCTCTCCTCTTGCCTTAGTCTTTCCTCGGTGGCTGCACCTGGTCCATTCCTTTCCTTATTGTCTGCCAAGTACATGTATGATTGATTTTAAAATTCTTTTAATAGCATTTAAAGCACAGTGTCTTTTCCCACCACCACTACAGAGATCTGGAGTTGACAGATTTAGAATACTATTTTCAGATAAATGCCTTTAAAGTAATTACCTGCTCTACTCAAAACACAATGCACTTGTTGTCAGTGAAGTTGCTGCGGCATTTTTCTTTTATGAAAGTCAAAGAGTATTGTGAGTGCTGATGCTTTTGTCATCTGGATTTCAGATAAATGCCTGACATAAAGTTTGTAATGAAAACACACAAGAATGTATGTTCAGTGGGAAATAATAAAATGCATCTGATGTCATGTGTTTGAAACAACAGCTGCTAACTAGCTGCTGGTTGAACCCCCCTTTTGCCTTAAGATCTGGTGACTGTGGAGGCTACTTGATTACAGTGAACTCATTGGGCTCTAATTTCGTAGACCGGGCGCAGGTGCAGTGCACCTACAGGGTGTGTCCTGCTGACTTTGCAAGTTTTCCTGCAGGGCGCATAGAGGCGCAGAGAGGCACCTCCGTCCCTGCCCCCCGCACAAGTTCCAGAGATGGAGGAGAAAAGGCGTGAGTGGGTTTAACACAGCCCAATGTTGTCTTAACCAATCAGATGAACGCCTCTCCTTGCCTTTAAATGCACTGCAGGCGAGGTGCAGGGACTGATTGGTCTGACTGATCCCCGCCAACATGGCCATGGTGTGCTGGAAAGACCCGGCTGCTGTCACTGCTACAGTAGCTGGGAAAGTGGAGGGGCCATCAGGGCACACATCGGAGGCCACGATTCGTGTCACTGTGAAGATCACCTCACAGAACGGATGTAATCTGTTACTGTGTCATGAATAGGAGTACAAAATTAAGTAACAGTTCTATATAAACACAGCAGTAGTCTAATCTATTCATCATGCTTAATATCCAGCTGCATTCCTTGTCTGTCATCGCCAAATAGATGAACCTTTGGTGATATATCCTCTCCTGGTATCTCCTCCACATCTTCTTGCAATAATGTACTACATCTTTTTAGATCACCTCAAGAGTAAAGACTAAAACAGAGAAATATTGACAATCGCAGGTAAATCCTCACATTTATTTTCTCTCTTTTTCTCTCCGTCTTTTTCTCCCTCATTTCTTTGAAGTTCATGAGATGAGAGAAGGCGGATATATAGCTGCTCGATAACAGATGATGAGGCTTTTTATTGTTGGCTTGTGAGATGTGCATCACACCCCAGCTGCCGTCAGGTTAAGTTTCCATTATGACAAATGACTTTAATCCGACATCAGGTGTGACGGGACAATTAATATAGACACAAATGTATACGCTGGTTCAGATGGGTATATAAAAGTGATTTATGTGATTGTTTATTGCATTAAAATGTGCCTAACACTCTGGATACGTGCCTCTGAGGTTTTGTTGAGCGCACATGTGTGCCAGTCACTAAATTACAGCTGCGGAGGTTGCGCTTCGTCTGCACCGAGAATAGACCAGGTTGGAGCAGGCAAGCTTTCAGCGCACCAAACTGTCATTTCGCCAACCTGAATTTGTCGGTACCTGCCCCCAGTGTGCCGTCACACCCATCTCACCGCAGCCAGTCTACCAAATTGCTAAATTGGCTGCACATGGCAGTGCGCCTGATGAAATTAACACTGCGTGGTTTGCGCCAGGCTCTGAGCACCCTGTGCCACCGTGCACTGCACCATAAAATTAGGGCCCATTGTCATGTTCAAGAAACCAGTTTGAGATGATAAGAGTTCTTTCAACATAGATCATTATCCTGTTGGAAGTCACCATGAGAAGATAGTGCACTGTGATCAACAGTTGCACTCAGGGTGGCTGTTGGGTTTTAATCATTCTCAGCTGGTACTATGAGGCCCAAAGTGTGCCAAGAAAATATCCCCGGAACCATCACACCACCAGCAACCATGATAGATCCATGCTTGATTGATGTTTACACCATATTCTGACCCTGCCGTCTGAATTTGGCAAGACAACTCCAATTTTTTCAATTTGGTGAGCCCTGTTTCCTACCATTAGTAAACAGGAGTGGCACCCTGTGTGGTCTTCTTCAGCTGTAGCCCATCTCCCTCATAGCTTGAAGAGTTGTTTGTTCCGGAAAGATCTTCTGCTACCTTACTCGTATCAATTTGAGTTTTATTCCCTGCCTCCCCATCAACCTGAACCACTCTATTCAATCTCCTCTGACCTCTGGCATCAATGAGGCATTTTCATCCAGAGAGCTGCCGCCCGTTATACTGCAGCCATCTCTATAAACCCCTAGATGGCTGTGCATAAAAATCCAAGCTGATCAGCAGACCCTGAAATACAAATTTTAAAAGTACCTGCATCAAATACTGCTGTGTCAACATGGCCTTTACGAAGCTACTCCAGTCAATAGCAGCCTAGTAGTTAATTTGAAAGAAGCAGATTCTCAAAACAAAAAAAGCTAAAAGGAAGCAGGGTCAGTCTCTACATGGACACTGACTCTTTCAGAATTTCAAGAATACACCACATTCATATCTCAGCAGCCATTCCACCCACACGTTAATGTTCAGCATTAGCTAAACAGTGTGAGCGGGGGTGAATCAAAAGGTGACAAGTGCAGGAGTTAATATTGACTCGCTGCTACTCAGCACAGCTGCAGTCATTTATTTGCCCTCCTAACACAGGGATCATATTTAATCTATAATTTATCCACAGAACTGGAAACTGCATACAGTGTTACACAAGGATCCTGCAGAAAAGAATGATATTATGAACTCAAGAAATGTTTTGATGGATATATCAAAATAACTCTCACCAAAGATTTTAGAGTCTACATGGATTTTAAAAACCTAATGACTTGAAGACAATTTTAACCGATTCTTTTTCTGTTTGCTTGTTTATTTTTATTCTTTAGTGTCTTTTAGTGTTTAGTACATTAAGGTATCTTATACCAAATTTTGTCATGGCCTGTCAGGGCAGCATCTTGTCCGTGCCGAAGCTTTGCTCAAACCAATGAGCTTTTCAAAGTCATTAAACAAGTAAATGCTGAGGGCAACTGCAGAGCATAAATCTACCACAAAAACAAGATAATTAACACCTGCAATCTTATTATTACCTCTGCCAAGGAGGTTATGTTTTTGCCAGGGTCTGTTTGTTTGTCTGTTAACAACTACTGGATGGATTTACATACCAGAGCTGTGGTTTGGTCCAAGGAAGAAGCCAAAGCATTTAGTTGTTGATCCAATCATAACTGATGTCACAAAACATTGAAGCTTTCATTAGCAAATACCATTCATTTACGTCATATTGTTTATTTGCAAACTGACAGCAATATTTTCAAGTCTATGTCACTACATTTCCCAGCTTCCCTTGCAATGCCAGAGAAGGAGTTCTGCTAACACAACAGTTAACAACAGTGGTAGATCGGCAAGTTATTTCCGACTCTGTAACTGGAATGCTGATAACTTGGAGGTCACGTCATTCACGCTCCTCTCTTCACAGTTTTGATGTAAATGGAATGTAACATGCTCCACATAGACAGACATGAGTGGACACTTGGCTGTCCAATCAGACCAGAAAAGCCACTGCTGTACCTGAGCTGCATTGCAGAGGTCTGTGCTCCCAGAGTGCTTTTCTTGTTGATATTGTTATGATGTGCTAGTGGACAGTGTTTTATAAACATCTTTTTTATGGCATTTTACCACAGCAAAAGTGAGATGCAGAGATCACTTCTTCTAGATTTTCTGTCACGCTGCTGTCAAGATCTTGGTTGGAATGTGGGGAAATAAGTCCAACAGTTTCAGTGCATTCCTCTGCTCTATTTGCCCTGTGTTCTGTGTCGGCAGGTCCTGCATTCACATCCTCTGCTAACTGTAAAATGTCTCTTACCACTGACCACCCCTTGAAATTTTCTGAGGGTCCTTCTGAGGGTCTCTGTCCAGGTATCCCGCTTCAAACTAAAGCATTCAATCACACTAGATCAGCGTTAGCCCCACTCACTGAAAACTTTGGCAGGTTTTTGACAGATAAAATTAATTAATGATGTACTGCAACACAGGACCATTAAATAATTAATTAAATCATGAAATAAAAATCAAAATGTGCAATAATTACATTGAAAAATAGTTGTTTTTTTCATAATGGCTGGGCATTTTGATTAATTGATGACACATTTAATGTAATTATTTAAAGATTTTTTTTTTATTTATTTAACTTTGGCACTTTCAGTCCTCCATAGCACTGCTCCATAGTCTTGGCTTAGGCTAAAAAGTCCAGTACAGAGCTTTGACCAAGAACCAATTGCAAAGTTATCTAAAACATAGTGCTGCACTGACCAGTTACGGCAAAGCAGACAGGTAGACCCTGTGAGGGGACTAGGCCCATGCGGGAAAGGGTTTTGCAGTGGCAACGGAGTGAGATGAGAGGTGAATCAGGGCATTATGAGGAACTAGCAGGCCTTTTGAACCTAAGTTAAGACAACATATGGACCTTCAAAACATGTTTAAATTGCTTAGTTTGCTCTCAAATAGTGTTTTGTCTTGAAGTTTGAATGCAGCACTTAATCACTTCTAATGTATCATCAGACACTGGCCTGCCACTCTCACTCTGAGAGTCAGCGTCTGTCTGCATCGCTGATGCACCCAGTGGAAAAATGGATGAGGTGACCCAGCATCCATCCCGTCCCTGCTGCTGCTGCTAATGTGACTGGTATAATGGGCAGTGGGTGACAGATCATCATTGCAAGATAATGTGGCCACCAACTCTCCTGTCTGCCAATCACTATCTTTTTTAAGGGCTCCCACACAGTTAGTTTTATCCGCTGTGTAAGGTGATGTTTGAGTGGAGAGCATTAAAAAAAGATCAACATGTATCTTCATCTATACAATCTGTAAGAGTTGGTCTTCTGTTGAGGGAGAAGCAGAAAGATGGTGAACTGTTTGAAGTGAAGTATTTTTGAGTGACAGGCCGAGTGACAGCACACGTCCATCTTCATCCATCATTGATTCCTTTCTGTCCTTTATTTCTGCCCACTGTGTCAAACTGCCAAACAGTGATGCATAATAAAAAAATAAGACTGGAAGAAGAAAGATAAAGAACTTTACATTAGGGGTGAGCATTTTATCCAGCTTTTAAACTGAGATTAGATTCATGTCATTTATGTTTGTACACTGATTTAGAAACTTGTGTAAGTCATTAGTTTTTCAATAAAGATTCAATTTTTTTTCTTTACATTCATTCAGGTGATTTTGGAGGATTTTTTTTCTGCATCTCCCATTCACTCTTCTTTCTGCTCTCATTCTTGCATCAGAACCTAATTTTAACCTTCCTGTTGTCTCAGGGTCAAAAATAACTCAAAAGAGATTCAACATGGGCAGAAACCTCTGAGATGATATTTTTAAACTTGAAAAAATTTTGTTTTGTTTGTTTGTTAGCAAGATTATGCCAAAGCTACAGTATGGATTTACATGAAAATTCTACCAGAGCTGTGGTTTGGTCCAAGGAAAAAAATCATAAAATTTTGGTGTTCTCCACACTGCTCTGTTTGCACTCACAACTATTAGTCACATTACTTTGAGTCCATTAATGTTAAAGAAACAAACATTGCAGCTTTGCTTGCTCACAGTCCCTTTAGTCTTTCATGTTACACTCAAAACAAGGCTGCTGATAATGTCAATACGGAAATAGTCTGTCATGGCAAAAGTTTCTGTGTGTGTGGGAAGAAACCTAACCCCAAAACTCCACATACTGTGAACACACTCACACACTGAAGCGCAGTGTTCTTGCTTCAACTGACAGGCTGCCCACTGCGCCTACACTATCAACACCTGTACAAGCAGCAGCAAATTGGTTCAGTCAACAGGTTACAAGACCCACCGCGACCAACTTTATGAAAAGTGCTACAAAAAATACATTTGGTTGATTGCTTGATTGGAGGGCGGCACGGTGGCGCAGCAGGCAGTGCGTGTGCCTCACAGCAAGAAGGTACCCGGTTCGGTTCCCGGGTTGGACAGGGGCCTTTCTGTGTGAAGTTTGCATGTTCTTCCCATGCATGCGTGGGTTCTCTCCAGGCACTCCGGCCTCCTCCCACCGACCAAAAACATGCTCATTAGGTTAATTCGTGACTTTAGAATGCCCTTAGGTATGGGTGTGAATGGTTGTCTGTCTCTCTCTGTGGCCCTGCAATCAACTGACTGATTCATTTCTAAACTGTCACATTAGTCTCGCCCCTTTCCAAAAATAGAGGTTTCCAGTTTCTGTGACAAAATTACTTGAAGTCAATCAGTACTGAGAGTGAAGGTGACGAGGATGACATCACAGGAAGTAACCATCACGGCATGTTGGCATCAGAGCTCCTCTACAGGGTTATTTTAGTGTTCAGATACTGAAACACAGAGAAGACAAACAGCAGGGAGAAAGTCCCTGCTTAAGTTGAGCTCATGTTTATTTAATACTGGGCTGGAGAGTGAAAGAAGTCAGCCAGGCCAACAATGGTTAGTACAACTGCTCGCTGGCTACTGGTATGCTTTTCTGGATCATTATCAGTGATTTGATTTGTTTTTTATCAGACAAAATCTGTTGAGAACTAGCAGAGCACCTGTCAGATAAAGGAAAGACCAGTGAGAGGGGAGGAACAGCTTTGCAGTGAGCAAAGCCAGACACCAACTCTGCGGTTAGCACCAGGACATCAGGTTGGTTCTCCAGATGGATGTGTCTATTTCTGCCTCTCAGGACATTAAGTCTCTCATCTTCAAGTACAGGAAGAAGACAGTGGTTGTAGAAACATCCACCATGGTTGAACGTGATCATCAGAAACATGCATTGTTATGACCAGGACAAAAGCCTGCACACTTTCGTAATTTTGATCCAACACTGGGATCAAATTGGTGACCTTCTTGCTGTGAGGCAAGACCTGTGCGGCTGACCAGTTCCTCAGACATGTCCACTGCAGAGCCCTGTATTTCGACCGTCTGTTGGGCTCGGTACCACGCCTTGACTTGCCGCCCATAGAACAAGCAGGTGAATTTGGTCTGCCATCAGCGTTCTGATGACCTTCCTGTTTCGTAGCAACCTTTAAATGCTTAGGACATAGTTGTTGATCGCCCTTATGTTGCTAGACAATAAAAACCCCTTTCTGATGACCTCTCCAGAGCTGCCTTCAGGTGTTCCTCTCAACCGCTGGATGGTGGCAACCGGGGAAGAGGGTCCAGTTTAGACTGTTTGGAGGAGGATGCGTCTGCCCTTTCCGCAAAGGCCTTGAGATACAGGGAATGCTTCCTGATCTTAGCCTTTGTAACCTATATTTGACCAAGAAGCTATCATGACTCATCTCGAAGGGCCTCTACCAGCTGGCCCAATGCCAGTGTTCAGGTAATTGGTTCCTTCAAACTGGGATCTGAACCATACTCCCTTACAATCGGCTGGGAGCAATGTAGGCCATCACTGCACCCTTCCGAATGGCGTTCGCCCATCTCTTAGTACCGACTGCGGATTCCGACTTCCATGGACACCATCCTCCTGTCTATATCGACCAACACCTTTTCTGAGGTCTGATGAGCGTTGGCATCCTGCGCCTTAACCCGGCGTTTGGTTCATCCACAGCGCCAGTTCTGCTTACCAGAAGTGGCCCACTAGGCTGCTTGCATTCCATGCCCGGCTCCAAGCCAGTGAGCTGGGCTTCTTACCCATTTAAAGTTTGGGAAGAAGTTGAGATCATTTCAGCCCCAAGAACTCTAATCATTCGCTTTACCAGATAAAACTGCAAGACTCTGAGTCCTGAGAGAAACTTCGAAGGGAACCAGCTACTGAACAGTTCGGTTAGTTTCTCACCCCATTACCCAGGTCGGACAACCGATTTGCAGGTCAGGACCGCTACGGGCCTCCACCAGCTTTTCCTCTGGCTTCACCCTGCCCAGGTATAGTTCCCCATATTTTTGGTCCTTTTCATATGTTATATAATGTAACAACAGTGTTGGTGACGTGGACAATGTTTAAACCGTTAGACCTGTGTGGTAATATGCATCTTGAGTTATCCATTAATGCTTATTAAATGCTGAATTCTGCTGTTTCCCTAAATGTAAATGAACAGAAATGCTGTGCGACAGACACTTTCCTGAGGGACAGGTGACTTGTTTTGTGTTTAAATCCCATGCCAGCTTCCTCTGCCTGGAACTGATCTGACCTGAATGGCAAACAGGGTGGAAAATAACATGAGTGGCTCCACGTCTGACAGACAAGTCATGGTAGATGTTTGTGTGTGCCTGTCTGTGCTAATGACAGTCTGTAGGCGGGGGAGCAGGATGTAATTTAGGCCCTGCATGTGTCTTTCATTCTGTGTCTGGATGAATGAGATGAAAATATTCAGTGGATCTGCTGGACGTCCTGTCAGGGAAGCTGTGAGTCTGTGTGTCAAATCTTGTGCCCTGTGCAAGGCTGTGCAATACTTCAGGTTCTGCAAATGTATCAATAGATTTATAATGAGATTAAGAGGATATGTTTTTTTAAAAAGCCCTTTATGGCCACTATGTTAGGTACACCTTGCTAGTTCTTGAGGCCAAAAAGGTTGACACACTTTGGATTGGAGTCTGGCTAAGGCTCATGAAAGCTTGTTCTAATGCCTTAGTAGAGTCATGATGAAAACTCTGTGAATGTCTTGAGGTGTGACAGAGCTTCACTCTGGCACTCTTGCACAAAGCCATTGTGAGAAGGGCGATAAAATACAGAAACTTTATTTTGCTGAGGGAGGTTTATGCTTCTAGTCGCACTTTGAACGGATAAGTGTAAACCACTTTGTTAATAACCAGAATCAGTTATGATGTTTCTGTAGTGTTATTACGCTAGTTTGTAGAAGGTCTTAAACCAAAATTATACTTTAATATGAAATCATAATCATTATGGTTTTCCAATGACCTTCAAATTTACTGTTTAACAAAAAAAGCATAATTTTATTCCATGTCTAAGATGTGAAATTATAGTTATTAACTTGCATTTCCAAACAGAATAAACATGTATCAGTGGTAGAAAATAACATTTGAATAATTTCTTCACAGAGAAGCCTAGTGAACCTCTAATTTGGGTGTAAAAGCTGAATTCAGGTTGACATTCCTATTTCTGTTCAAAATAAGTGTCCAATAACATTTTCAGTTTTATACATTTATGGAAGATCTCTAAGATCTCTCTCTCTCTCTCTCTCTCTCTCTCTCTCTCTCTCTCTCTCTCTCTATACATATGTATATATATATGTATTTTTAAACAGATAGAGGCTTCAATTTGCTTTGTTGTGATTTAAACAATTGATTAGTTGAGTGATTGACAAATCTGTTATTGTAGATGGTTTTAGGAAAGTAAAAATTGCATGTTGAATTTCTCCAACGTGCAGTAGCATCCATTTTTCCACCCCAATGTTCCTGTAGCCACAATGCCCCCTGTTTCCTTCACAATAGAAACACTGTGGAGGTTGTGACTATTTGAGGACAGAACATCTTTAATGCTTTTTTAATTACAGGGGTCTCCATTGTTGCACAGAGACATTTCAAGCCTGACATTTCCTTTAATAATAATTTAGAGAGTTTTAGTGCATTTTCAGTTCATGCTACTTTCTGCTTCTCTTGGTCCACCTGGACTGTTTTGTGATAGTGTACTTTTTAAACTTTAACCCTGACAGGCACAATAAAACTGAAGACATTTTTTTTTGTCAGGACACCATGGGCTGCTATTTATGTAAGTATTTATGTTGTACTGATGTCAAATTAATGTATTAAAAGTTTCACAATCACGGAGATAAACAAAAACAGATTAAAACAAGGTTTAAATCTCACAAGGCTTTGTACAAAAATGAAAGTAAGCATTCAGGTATTTGTCTTTTTCTTTGATGCAGTTTCTGTCTCAAATGTTTTAAACATCATCCTTCATTTTAATTCTTTTTGAAACTGACAGGTATCTATTTTTCTCTTGCTGATCTTTGGCTTCTCTGATTGGTTGGTACTGCCAAGAAAACAAGAGAAGAAGAAAATCAGTGCATCCAAATGGTCCATGAGACAGACAGGAAGTTTCTGTAAGGATCAAAACAGAGGTCAAGCAACATCACTACTACAATTATTATCAAGCATTTCTTTAAAAAAAAAGAAAAGGAAAATAACAAACTTTGGATTTTTTTGTTGTGGATTTACAAATACTTATTTATTAATGCCTACAAGCCTTCGAAAACTATATCCAAACTACAATGCGTATGTCAATCCTTTAAATATCAAAACTGCAGCATGCTCTTCAACTCCAAAAGAGAAATTAAGTTCAATTTTCTGACACAGAAAAGTAATCACCTCCACCTGGAGGTTATGTTTTTGGGAGAGTTTGTTTGTCTGTCTGTCTGTGAACAAAATAACTCAAAAAGTTATGGATGGATTTTGATGAAATTTTCAGCAAATGTTTAGCATGGGAAAAAGAAGAAGTGATTAAATGTTGGTGTTTATCCGGATCACCGTCTGGATCCGCCATGACGAAAAATGTGATTTTCATGAATAACTACTGAACTAAAATAGATATCACTAGAAAAGCACTGAGAGAGCGCAGACCTCCGCCAGCGCCACAGTCCTCTCCCATATTGTGATTTTCATCCTAAATATTAGTCCTACCTTTATTTCATCTAAATATTTAGATTCCTTGACCATGAAAACATACCATTAGCAACTGGTTTCATAATTACCTCCGCCAAGGAGGTTATGTTTTTGGGTGAGTTTGTTTGTCTGTCTGTCTGTGAACAAAATAACTCAAAAAGTTATGAATAGATTTTGATGAAATTTTCAGGAAATGTTCAGCATGGGAAAAGGAAGCAGTGATTCGATTTTGATGTTGATCCGGATCAGCATCTGGGAACTGTGCTGCTTGGCGGAGGTCTGTGCTTTCCGAGTGCTTTTCTAGTGATATCTATTTTAGTTCAGTAGTTATTCACCAAAATCACATTTTTCATCATGGCAGCCAGACGCTGCGTGGATCAACACCAAAATTGAATCACTTCTTCCTTTTCCCATGCTGAACATTTCCTGAAAATTTCTTCAAAATCCATCCATTACTTTTTGAGTTATTTTGTTCACAGACAAACAAACTCTCCCGAAAACATAACCTCCTTGGCGGAGGTAATTATGAAACCAATTGCAAATGGTTTGTTTTCATGGTCAAGGAATCTAAATATTTATATGAAACAAAGGTAGGACTAATATTTATGGTAAGAATCACAATATGGGAGAGGACTGTGGTGCTGGTGGAGGTCTACGCTCTCAAAGTGCTTTTCCAGTTTTCTTGTAATTTTAGTGTTTTTTTTTTTACTTTGAGGGAGGTAAATAATATACAGTATAGGTGAAAATAATAAAGAAAAGTCATTTTTTAAGTCTTTATCGCCTAGCTCTAGCAGACCTGCTGTATCAGTAAAATGTTCCTTCTCTTTGTGAGACATTTATAATAAATTTCAGGAAGGTTTCTACAGCTCTTCATTGTCTGCCACACCACCAGATTAGATCTTCTGTCAGATTTTGTCTCACATTGAGGCTGGAAAGTTGTTTTTGAATGAGCCATTTTCAGATATCAGGTGGTGGTGAAAACAAATTAACTACACTGACCTCTGAGAGAGTTTAAGGCCGCCAACGAGATAAGGCGAGCTGTTGGACGAGCGGCACAAACGTTTAACAATGAGAGGCTGACGGCCAATTGAAACATATTTTTCTCTGAGTGTAGAAGAATGTGCGTGTGGAAATACCTGCCTGCTGAGCAATGAATGACATGAAGTGCTTTTGCTATATCAGATCTGTGTTTATCCATCTGTGCTGCTCTGTGTGGCAGCTTCATGTGCAGATGAAGAAAGTGTGTCCTTGCGGGAATGCAAAAGTGTGGGACTCATGTTTGAGGCTATTCAGGGAGGGTGATATCTGCTGATGTTTCAAGAGTGACTTCTATGACAACATTATGAACATTTCATAGCATCCTTGAACCCCCAGAGTCAAAATTTTGACATTTAAGAGCAGAACTTAAAGGTTCCTGCAGCTTTCACATTGTTTATAGAATGAAGTAGAACAATATACTCACCCAGAAGGCTTTCCTGATCCAAACAGTGCTTCGGGAGACATTTAGATCCAAAATCGAGCGGCAGACATCCGTATAATGTTAGCACATACGGCGTGTATAGCGCCGCTCCTAAAACTGCCTTAATTGTCCAAAAACTCATTAGTTTCACCAATATTCGATTATAGTCCGTACGGGCTACTCCTCCACGACAGTCTGTGTCGCTCCAGACATGTTTTGTGACTGTACTGACCTCTGAACTGAAGAAGAAGAAGAACGCTTGCCTCTGCGCCTGCGCAGTACTCTCTGGAGCGCTGCCTCCGCGTCCTCCTTTTGGTATGCTCCTCATCTGTATACTCTGGCTCGAAACTGTAAGGACACCCATCATATTCAAAGTTCTCCTCCACAACATCTTCATCTGATAGATATTCGTCCATTTAGCTCAAAACTGGAAGAAGAAAGTCGTTGTGTAGCCGGCGGTCTTCCCCTGAAACGATGAGCCATACTGCGCATGTGGGGAGGCAAACCTTCTTCTTCTTCAGTTCAGAGGTCGGCACAGTCACAAAAACATGTCTGGAGCAACACAGACTGTAATGGAGGAGTAGCGTGAGTGGACCATAATGGAATATTGGTGAAACGAATGAGTTTTTGGACGATTAATGCAGTTTTAGGAGTGGCGCTGTATGCCCTATGTGCTACCATTATACGGATGTCCGCTGCTCGATTTTGGATCTAAATATCTCCCGAAGCACTGTTTGGATCAGGAAAGCCTTCTGGGTGAGTATATTGTTCTACTTCCTTCTATAAACAATGTGAAAGCTGCAGGAACCAAACTTTTCCTTTAAGAAAAAAGCAGGTTAAACATGTGTATACTAGGTTATCCCAAACAGCATGTGAGTCCTCACCTCCTGTGACACCTTCATTATAACAGACAGACATTGAGCCCAGGCTTTATATTCCAGCTTCTAGTTACATCTTCTTTTAGAACTGAAGAAAACATCAAGAAACTGAACAAGTCCATTTGCCAGCTAGGATGGAACCTCGTTTAACCATGACATGGATGACCAATAATCTACATAAACATGAACAGCCAATAGATAATTAAGGTCATAGACATGAACCAGTCTGATTATAAGAGATATGGTCTGAAGTGATTAAGGGGGTTATGCTCCAGATTGGATTCTGATGGTTTTGGATGTTGCAGGAATGTTTCACAGTAACATAACTTTAATGAAGTTGGAATGTTGTGTAAAACATATATATGAACAGAACACAACAACGTGACAATTCTTTCCAACCTATGTTTAAGTGAATACACCACACAGTCAAGACATTTAATGTTCAAACTGATACACTTCATTTTTTTTATTATTATTATTTTTTTTACAAATTATCAATCATTTTTAACTTTATGCCAAAAAAATATTCTTAAACAAAAGAAAACATGACAAAATGAGTCCATAAGAGAGTCAGAAAATCTGCATTTCACACATTGATCAGAGGAGTTTGGGTAATAACTGAATTTTACCTCTTGTGTAACATATTCTTGTCACGAGTTTGTATTGTATTAAATGTTTTCATTTCTAGCAATGTTATTGGTTAGATATACACATTTTTTTATTTTGTGTTAGCATCATTACATTGAAGGTCTCTGTTTCATATGTCATACAGCTTTTCCATTGATTATAATTTAGATTGTTCCTTCAGCAGCATGTTATATACGGTTCCAATTAGCTGTTTCTTTTTACCAGGTTTAACCAAAAACTCCTCAAAGGGTTCTGGGACTACATCGTATTATAATTCAAAGTTTTCTATTATCCAGTTCCTAAGCTGGAGATATCTATACCTACTGTAAGTTAAATGTCTTGTCTTTGGAATATTCAAGGTTGAAAATAATTTCAAATCATTGGATTGTGTTTTTATTTCCATTTTACACAAAGTCCCACAAAATGATGTGTGTTGTGTGCTTTCAGACTGCGTGGTTCACAATACTGATGTGAGGACCTTAGTGTTGTGTCTTCAGGAAATTCATGAGCACAGTGTGTGGACATATTGTCCATATGAAGATCATGTTAATGTGTCGGCATTGAGCAGCCAAAGTTAGTCCAGATGCATCCAAGTCTCTGTTAAATGCCCTCTACGACTTCAAGCAATCATCTCTGTAAGTGAGACTAAGTGACTGTGTGCATTTGTTGCTGTCTGAGAGTGTGTGTATGCCTCTAGCCTACAACCCAAGAGTCTTGTTTGTATGCTGTCAGTCACTGCAGACAGCCAGTGGCTAAACAACATGAGGAGTGCGAGACGGAGCGAGGGACAGACAGAGAGGAGCAAAAGGAAGGAAGCAGAGATGAAAGTAAACACACATGGGAGATGGGACGAAGGAAAAGAGAGACAAAGGAAGCTGAAGTCGGCTGGCAAGAGGGAGAGAGCTTTGGGGAGAGAGAGGCAGCACAGACAGAAGGAGCGAGGACGGTGTTAAGCACAAGCGGAAACTGGAAAAAACACATGGAGGAGGGGAGGAGGGGCTCTCGAGGGGACACACGTACATTATGAAGGATGAGTCATGAGTTTTAAAGACATGCAGATACACTCACACAAAGAAGTCACACAGTAAGAGTAACCTTGGAGCTGAAAACATTTTCCCTCAGGGCTGTTGGTCTGTAAAGAGCTGTGCTGCAGCATTAGTCACGTATGAATGAACAATGGTTCATCAACGCATGGCTTTTGCACAGGGTCCACCAAAGCTAAAAGAAGCTGTCAACATTTCAGCTCAGCCAGATGGGGTTCCTTTTGGCTACGAAAACAAATGCATATTTTACTCCAGAAGCATTTGGCTTGATTGTACTCACTGCACATGTCAACTTCAGCATGTGCCACCACAGCTTTCACACCAGGCATGTGTTTGTCCTGAGTGTTCTCTGCTGTCAAATTTCTATCTCTCCATATATACAAAATATGAGCTCCTAGTAAAAGTTACATCTCCCCACAAGGAACCCAATTTATAGAATATCTGACCTGAAACCTGCAGCATAATAGCAATTTCAAATTTGAGGTTTCTTCACTGAGGAGGTGTTGAAGGGTGAGCTTTGAGAAACACGGGCATGAAGACTAACTGGACTGTTTCAGTCTTTTCTGTGACATATTCTACCACTGTGGACACACATACCAGCTTGGTCATCATGGTGGATGTGCCTGTGATGTTCAGCTCTGACTTTGAAACATTCTTTCTTACATGAAAACAGACATTTATCAAGTGTGAAATGGGCCTTAGGTTGTCAAAAATGTTAATACCTTTCTGCATTCAAATGTTGTATATTTGATCCTGTAGTCTTTTGGAGTCTGTAAAATAGATCTACTGAAGGTGAAGACATCCCTACTTTTTGAGGTTGTCTTTTTTCAGGCATTTGTAGGTTTCTTTCTTCCCATAGAACAGAAAGGGTCAAAATTAATAATTTGTTCAGATAGCATTTAAAAGGAATGTTGTCGATCCAAACCAAAACATTGGCGAAAGGAGGCTTTGGAATGTTTTTGAACATCAAAGGAGGCTTTGGAATGTTTTTAGTCATCAAAGGATGCTTTGGAATGTTTTTTGAACATCAAAGAATGCTTTGGAATGTTTTTGAACATCAAAGGAGGCTTTAGAACATTTTGGAACATCAAAAGAGCCTTTGGAACATCTTTTGTCATCAAAGAATGATTTGGAATGTTTTTGAACATCAAAGGAGCCTTTGGAATGTTTCTGAACATCAATGGATGCTTTGGAATGTTTTTGAACATCAAAGGAGGTTTTGGAACATCTTTAGTCATCAAAGGAGCCATTGGCACATTTTTAGTCATCAAAGGAGGCTTTGGAATGTTTTAGTCATCAAAAGAGGCTGTGGAATGTTTTTGGTCATCAAGGGTGCATTGGAATGTTTTTTGAACATCAAAGGAACCATTGGACTGTTTTTAGTCATCAAAGGAGGCTGTGGAATGTTTTTGAACATCAAAGGAGGCTTTGGAATGTTTTTGAACATCAAAGGAGGTTTTGGAATGTTTTTAGTCATCAAAGGAGGCTGTGGAATGTTTTTGGTCATCAAAGGATCTATTGGAATGTTTTTTGAACATCAAAGGAACCATTGGAACGTTTTTAGTCATCAAAGGAGGCTGTGGAATGTTTTTGAACATCAAAGGAGGCTTTGGAATGTTTTTGAACATCAAAACAAGCTTTGGAACATTTTTAGTCATCAAAGGAGGCTTTGAAATGTTTTTTGAACGTCAAAGGATGATTTGGAATGTTTTAATCATCAAAGCAGGCTTTGGAATGTTTTTGAAAATGAAAGGAGACTTTGGAATGTTTTTAAACATCAAAGAGGTTTTGGAATGTTTTTAGTCATCAAAGGAGGCTGTGGAATGTTTTTGGTCATCAAAGGATGCATTGGAATGTTTTTTGAACATCAAAGGAACCATTGGACTGTTTTTAGTCATCAAAGGAGGCTGTGGAATGTTTTTGAACATCAACTGAGGCTTTGGAATGTTTTTGAACATCAAAACAGCCTTTGGAACATTTTTAGTCATCAAAGGAGGCTGTGGAATGTTTTTGGTCATCAAAGGATGCATTGGAATGTTTTTTGAACATAAAGAAACCATTGGAACGTTTTTAGTCATCAAAGGAGGCTGTGGAATGTTTTTGAACATCAAAGGAGGCTTTGGAATGTTTTTGAACATCAAAACAGCCTTTGGAACATTTTTAGTCATCAAAGGAGGCTTTGAAATGTTTTTTGAACATCAAAGGATGATTTGGAATGTTTTAATCATCAAAGCAGGCTTTGGAATGTTTTTTGAAAATGAAAGGAGACTTTGGAATGTTTTTGAACATCAATGGATGCTTTGGAATGTTTTTGAACATCAAAACAGCCTTTGGAACATTTTAGTCATCAAAGGAGGCTTTGAAATGTTTTTTGAACATCAAAGGATGATTTGGAATGTTTTAATCATCAGAGCAGGCTTTGGAATGTTTTTTGAAAATGAAAGGAGACTTTGGAATGTTTTTGAACATCAATGGATGCTTTGGAATGTTTTTGGTCATCAAAGGAGGCTGTGGAATGTTTTAATCATCAAAGGATGCATTGGAATGTTTTTTGAACATCAAAGGAACCATTGGAACGTTTTTAGTCATCAGAGGAGGCTGTGGAATGTTTTTGAACATCAACAGAGGCTTTGGAATGTTTTGGAACATCAAAACAGCCTTTGGAACATTTTTAGTCATCAAAGGAGGCTGTGGAATGTTTTTGGTCATCAAAGGATGCATTAGAATGTTTTTTGAACATCAAAGGATGCTTTGAAATGTTTTTAGTCATCAAAGGAGGCTTTGGAATGTTTTGGAACATCAAAACAGCCTTTGGAACATTTTTAGTCATCAAAGGAGGCTTTGAAATGTTTTTTGAACATTAAAGGATGATTTGGAATGTTTTAATCATCAGAGCAGGCTTTGGAATTTTTTTGTAAAATGAAAGGAGACTTTGGAATGTTTCTGAACATCAAAGGATGCTTTGGAATGTTTTTTAGTCATCAAAGGAGGCTGTGGAATGTTTTTGGTCATCAAAGGCTGTCATGGAATGTTTTTTGAACATCAAAGGAACCATTGGACTGTTTTTAGTCATCAAAGGAGGCTGTGGAATGTTTTTGAACATCAAAGGAGGCTTTAGAATGTTTTGGAACATCAAAACAGCCTTTGGAACATTTTTAGTCATCAAAGGAGGCTGTGGAATGTTTTTGGTCATCAAAGGATGCATTGGAATGTTTTTTGAACATCAAAGGAACCATTGGAACGTTTTTAGTCATCAAAGGAGGCTGTGGAATGTTTTTGAACATCAAAGGAGGCTTTGGAATGTTTTTGAACATCAAAACAGCCTTTGGAACATTTTTAGTCATCAAAGGAGGCTTTGAAATGTTTTTTGAACATCAAAGGATGATTTGGAATGTTTTAATCATCAAAGCAGGCTTTGGAATGTTTTTTGAAAATGAAAGGAGACTTTGGAATGCTTTTTGAAAATGAAAGGATGCTTCGGAATGTTTGACATGGCACGAAAAAAATATTGATGAGAGTTTGGCAATGATGAACTGTATATCCAGAGGTGGTCCAGGAAATTGGATATCTTAACACTTTTAAACTTGTACAGAGTCCTTGGCTGTCAAGGAAAGCACTTTATAAACTAGAAAAGCATTCGGAGAGCGCAGACCTCCGCCAAGCAGCACAGTTCCCAGACGGTGATCCAGATCAACACCAAAATTGAATCACTTCTTCCTTTTCCCATGCTGAACATTTCCTGAAAATTTCATCAAAATCCATCTGTAACTTTTGGAGTTATTTTGTTCACAGACAGACAGACAAACAAACAAACTCTCCCGAAAACATAACCTCCTTGGCGAAGGTAATCATATGTATTATTATCATTAAAATTGCAAGATAGAGCATTTTCCGTTTTTTCAATAATAAATCAATAAATTCAAAACATGTCTAACATTTTCGGTAATGATAAGGATGACAAAATATAAATTTATGGTGGAGATGTGGATCAGGACTTTACTCAAGGATTTCTTAACAGTGCAAAATTTGGGCGGTTTTCCATTTTCTGACAACAACTCACTGGACAATGGTAGAAATGCCGAGCTTAACATTTGTTCCCTTTAGAGCACTTCTGGATATATATCTTCCTATTTTTACCTCTGCAAAGGAGGTAATGTTTTTGCTGGGGTCTGTCTGCTGTTAGCAAGAATACGCAAAAACTACAGGATGGATGTACATGAAAATTAGACCAGAGGTGTGGTTTAATCCAAGGAAAAAGCCAAAACATTTTAATGCTAAGCTATTCCAAAAATATGAGGTTTATAATGAAGTCTCATGATTTAACTCTTGGGCTGTATTTTGTCCCACCAACTGCACATCCACCATTACTTACATGCTCTAGTTACACACAGAGTCAGGGCATGCCGAACAGTCTATCAGCAATGAAAGCTCTGCATGCAGTTCTACTCACAGACAGCAGAGAGGAGGAAATGTTTTGCCAATGGAGAAAGCCTAGAGCTGTTCCTGGAGCTTTGGTTTCTAAGATGAATTAAGGCAGCAGTCTCCCCAGAAACTGTGATAAACATCCCAGTCCTCTTCAACACAAAATTACTGCTAACATTACTGTGAGCCCATTAATGTTATGGAAACGTGTGCAGCAGCTCTGCTTGTTCAATGTCTCTCCAAATGTGCCTGTCAATCACTCGAAACAAGGCTGCTGATCATGTCAAGAAGGAAATTGTCCATCAAAGCACAAGTTTGTGAGTGAAAAAAAATCAACCCCCAAATTCCACATAGAGCGAAAATACTGCACACCGAAGCACCATGGTTTTTACTCCGACTGACAGGCTGGCAACATTGCCCACTTGAGGTGCAACAGTGTACACAACACCAACATCTTTACAAGCAGTAGCACATTGGTTCAGTCAACAAGTAACAAGACACACCACTAACTAGGTCACTCTATGGGATGATATTTATATCAACAATAATGACACTTCTTGCAGATTTGTATTTTTCATTACGCAATGTGCGTAAAAAATAAATATAGTACTATAATGTTTGGTGGAAGTTACAATTTATGGGTGGAACTGAGCTGCTTGGCAGAAGTCTGCCTGCTTGGAGTGTTAGCATGTTTTCGGGTGCAGTTGTGGGCTTTCCCTGGGCACTCCAGCATCCTCCCACAGACAGACTAAAAACAAGCTCATTAGGTTAAATGGTGACTCCAAATTGCCCTTAGGTAAGAGTGTGAGTGTGGATGGTTGGTAACTGGTTCAGGGTGTACCCCGCCTCTCGGCAAATGTCCACTGGGATAGACTCCATCCTCTGCCAATCCCAAAGGGCTAAGCGAGACAGATGTCGCCCTTTTTTAAAAAGGGGGGAGACATTGGATGGACTCTGAAAGGGGGAAAGAGAGGGGGGTAGACTTATGGGCCTCAGGCCGGACTTTATCCCAAGCGAGAGCGTCTCCCAAAAATCAAGCATGAATGGTTTTGGACATACAAGCCTATAATCAAAGATTTTCAACCACGTCTGCACACAAGGGATTCTCTTTGAGTCCTCTGTACCTGTTCTTTATCAAAGTCTCCAACTGGTGAACTGAAATGAGGCTTTTGTGAAGGAGACGATGTATTTGTCACAAAAATAGCACAGCTTCATTGTCGGCGCTCAGAGAAATGGGTCTGTTCAACCAAACAGTCACATTGCTCAGCAGGAAAGTACAAACAGAAGCAGTAAGAGGGAGCTGAAAGGGCTGAAGGCAACCGACTGACATTTACTGTGGTTAGTGAACAGCTCACCTCCACCATGTTATCAAGGTAAAGTTACTGTGCAGATCACAGCACAGCTGACAAGCAGCAGCTCAACTTAAAACTTAAGCCACATGTTTAAAAAACATTGTGGGAAAAACACTATTTAAGAACAAGAAGGCTGAGAAACTAGGCCACATTATGACTTTGTTCGTGTACTTTTTAAGGCTAACTGACACATGAGGCTTCAGAATAGAGGCTTGCAGCCTCCCTTACATCATAAAGCCGCATGTTAAGAGGTCAAACCCAGACAGGTAGTTGAATCAAGTTAAGCTAAAGGCATTCCTGGTCATCTGCCACCATGGTCACACAAACTGATGGTTGGCAGTGCCATCGGCTTTTCACCTTTGGATGAAAAGCCGATGGCTCAGCCTGCAAATTTGATGTGGAGGACGAGTGACTAAACTGCATTTCACAGAACACACAGCCTGGTCTTTAATTTTAAGTTTGCCATCAACGGTGTAGAACCAAAACTACTTCCACACAGCTCTCCTCAGATGATTCGGAGCTGGTAATGTCCGCTCGGAGTGGAAACTTTGTTTACTGAAGTCAAGAGAGCAGCAGATGTGACTGACAGTCAAGCTGCGCTCACAGCACCCTCTGTTGGACAGAACGGTCCACTGCTGCAGGCCTGATGTGCCGCCACATTCAATATTTTACATTTGAATATTTATTTACTATTCAGTTACGGATATTTATCCCCATATTTGATCGGTTATTCGAATATCGAATATAAAGTGACAGCCCTAGTCCCTCGCTTTACTTCTGTATGAAGACAAGGGTGTTCCAATTTCCAAACAAATGAGGTTGAATAAGTAAATTAAGAGCCCAATTAGAAAAACTGTCACTGTGAAATTGAAATGTAATGTAGATAAAAAATCACCCTTCATGTAGATTTCTGTTTTTAAAAATGTAAAATGTCACATAAGGAAAACATAGCTGGAGTTCCAGATCCAGGCCCAGATCCAGGTCTTCTGTTCTCAGTTGGACATGTAGGTAATAGAGTTTATATGGGCTTTCACACTAGCTCAAATATACAGACATTTGCAAAAATGTGAGTCAGAGTTTTTGGGGTCCAGACTATACGTGGGCCTTTGGTAATATATTTCTCTAAGTTGGATAAAATATCTCAAACTTGCTTGTTACTCTTCTTTTGGCCTCGTTTAGCAGTCCTGATGCCATCATGTTGCAAGATTCTAGACTCGCTGTCACAGAAACACAAATCCAACGCTTTCTGTCTCGGACACAGCCTGCCCACTTGTTGACAACAAAAATCAATTACATTACTTGTCAGAGGAAAACAAACCCCATCTTTTCTCCACTTGTTAGGTTCAGATGGCAACAGAACAAATACTGTGGAATGAGTAAATCTGTTGGTATGCGCAGCCTCGTGGATGCTAAAAAGAGATTCCTGTGACAAATGGAAAACAATTGGAGGATGGTATTAAATTGCTGCCTGTATCTATTCCATCCCTCACTGTGATTGTAAAACAAAACAGTGTCGGCATGTAATTCTGGGCTCGGAGGTGGCGGTGGGTGGTGTAATCCGGCCCGCGGTCTGCTCCGGCGACAATGGAGCAAGAAAACAAGCCCAAAGACCTTTACAGCAATAATGAGGAGGTTGTTCATGGAAGAAACAAGAGATGTGGCGTACCCTTCCCCTCCCTCTTTCTCTCTAAGCATATTGTTTCCACAAACAGGCTCACACACACATGCTGATGGAGCGAAGGCTGTTATCAGCTCACATTGAGAAGAAGTATGAGCTGTTTCTGACCTCAACATGTTCAATTAACCTGAGGTAATCCCCTTAGACTGATGGGACAGGCTGAGTGCTACTGTCTGTAAGTGTAAATGGGGGAGCAGTCTGTTTAATGCGCTTGTGTGCAACAACCAGAAGAAAGGTTTGCACCTATGCAGGGGAAAAATGCCAGGTCTGGACATTCAGCTGTGTTTATATCCTACTAAAGGGAGTTTTCAGCTGGGGAATCAGTGTTTCTTTATTTAAGATAATGCCAGTTATGGGCATTAAATAAACTACAAAAAAGGCAAAACAATCAGCAAAGTGACAAAGCATGTTTACACAAAACTCGATGACCTGATATTTTTTTGGCAAGAATAGCAAGTGGCCTCTCAGTATGATATTATACTATCTTCAAGTCCTGAGTTATTTTTATTACCATTCTACATATATTGCAATACTTAATATTGTGATGTGTTTTAATTCTTTATTTTCTGCAGTTGTACCCAAAAAGAAAAAAATGGCTTACTTATTTGAAATTGAATCATAAACATTTCTCTTTTTTCCATCATGTCACCTCAGTTTTATGAAGAAAAAAAAACAGTAAAACCCACAGACTGATGTCCACTTGTAGCCCACTAATGCAGCCTCCTATCCCATCTTTAGCTTTTAGCTTCACTGCTCTGAGGAGCTTCAGCGCTGCTGTTGTTAGAGAAATACTTAAAGATTCAGCAAGCATCAGTGTTGCCAGTGGGGAAATATGGAATTATCATACCTGAGACTCAAAATTATTGTATTTTGGGGAAAATTATTGTCCACCCATCATAATCAAACAACAGTCTTATTGTTGCACGACAGTCACATTTGGCCACTCTGTTTAGTGTTCTACAGGTGCTTTTCATGGTCATTTACTGGCTCACCCCACATCAGCAGCTCCAGCCTCTTCCAACACAGCTGTGTTTCATTCATGCCTCCCCTTTAAACAAATAACAGGTAGCAACTAGAAAAGCACACGGAGAGTGAAGACCTCCACCAGTAGCACAGTCCTCACCCATACTATGATTTTCACCATAAATGTTAGTCCTACATTTATTTCATTGAAATATTTAGATTCCTTGACCATGAAAACATACCATTAGCAATTGGATTTATAGTAATATCTCTTTTAGTTCAGTAGTTCTACAGGTGCTTTTCATGGTCATTTACTGGCTCACCCCACATCAGCAGCTCAGCCTTCTTCCCCATGCTGAACATTTCCTGAACATTTCATCAAAATCCATCGATTACTTTTTGAGTTATTTTGTTCACAGATAGATGGACGGACGGACAGACAGACAGACAGACAGACAAACAAACTCTCCCGAAAACATGACCTCCTTGGCGGAGGTAAGCCAAATCATGAGACCCTGAGGCTATGTTTTTTTTTTTGAAGGAGATAAAGACCAATCTGACCACTTAGTAACATTGATTTTTAGACAGTAACATTAACATGTCCCCAAAAGAGTAGTCTAGAAATGAACAATTCTTTTTCAAGAATACTTCATAACATATACGGAGCCCCTTTAGGGTCACAGTGAGACTTTTTTAGGAAGACTTTGTGTTCTCTTGCAAAATGCATCCCCTCAGAATACTTTTTCTCCCTACTGAACTGATCCATTCAGCCGCTTCCAGTGCAGCTCTTTGAATTTTACTTTAACTGGGCAGCACGTATGCTGTTATCGTGCTGTAATGTCTCCTCTTTGGCTCCCGTTCAACCCCGTCCTCTTCATTTTTGTTGTTCATTTTTCTCAATTGACTTCTTGACTGAGCTGCCATGAGCATGATTGGCTGTCAATCATTCTGAAGCTCAAGCTATGATTGGCTCGAAATGTCATGTGATCTAAGATGCCTTTAGGATTCACAAATAACTGTCTACCAGACTGGAGCAGACTTATTACAACCACATGATTGCAAAAATGTCAAATTATAGGTCATTTAGCCTTTTTTTAATTATTGGTCATACATCGTAAGGTGGGCCAAATTATCATACAATACAATAATTATCGTACACCTGGCAACCTTGGCAAGCATCTGACAAAATCCCTGGTTTCCTTAACATAGTAAAGCGACAGATTGAGACCCTTCTTAGATCACTCAAAGCTTGGAGGTAGCTTTGACAAGCTAAGTACATCAAGTGTTGGCTGGTTTTTCTGTAGCAATAGTCTAGTATCAGCCTTGCTGCCATCACCCTTCACTGTTCGTGGTTGGTGCCCTATGAAGTGGGCCAGTGTCTGCTTTGTTTTACACTCTTGCATCCACATGTGTCAAGTTCATCACTTATATCACTTTCAAAGTCTAACTTTCATTCATTTTTCTCTCCTGTGCAGCCATGGTTGTTTACTCTCCAGCACAATGAATGTCACCCCTCTGACCTGGCTGAACAGTAACCACATGATTGCAAAAATGTCAAATTATAGCTCATTACTTTTATTGGTCAGTGAATTGATATAATGATGTCAAGCCAAAAAATCACAAATTTCTTCTCATTCCCTCTGTCTTTGAGATCATGACAGAGGGAATAAGAAGCCAAAATATCTATATTGCTCCCAGCCCTATTGCAGCAGGCTAAAAATATGTAACATTTGAAAAAAATGAAAAAAAAAAAAAAGTAAAAGAAATGAGATACTCATGATAGCTGTAAAGGGCTAGTTGTGCATTTCCTGGGTTGTTTGGTGGTGATGTCAGTAGTAAATACTTTAGCCACAACGCTGTCAGGGACCTTTGAATAGAAAGATTCAGTTTCAAGGGGTCATGAGAATGGCATGTTTGGTAAAACATAACATTTATTTCTATTTAGTTGAACAACTCTTTCTGTGTATTTTACACGTGGCTGTAATCATCTTTCATATCCAAACCAAATGTTACTCTGACTGCATGAGCTGAGCTGATCTCGCCTAACTGTGATATATCCTGAACCTTTGCTGCCCCTGTATGCTGAGATTAAACAGCGTCAGGTTGTCTCCATCAAAA
Source organism: Scarus forsteni (assembly GCA_036419115.1). Lineage (NCBI taxonomy): Eukaryota > Metazoa > Chordata > Actinopteri > Labriformes > Labridae > Scarus > Scarus forsteni. The sequence goes on from JAZDUH010000289.1 coordinate 1,715,187, forward strand.
ATAGCTCTTCATTTACTGAAATACAAATAATTAATCTGTTACTGCCTTGACAAAAGCCCCATGAATATTCAGGGAAACATCTTTGACACATTAATCGTGTCATTTGCGGATTAGCCCAATGATTGCAAACAAAAATAGAATAAATGACTCAAGTGATGAAACATGATTGAAAGATTATTCAGTGTGAAATACATGGCCTTGCAGGTTCAGATGAATGAGCTCATAGACTGAAGAATGGCTCTTTTTTTGTCCTTCTGCTGTGACTTCTCCTTGAAGACATGTAATACAAACTGATGCACTAAAGTTTATAAGCAGTTCATGACTCCAGAAGCATTACATGTACTTGCACTCACGCCCCTGTCTCTTTAAAAATGATGATAAAAGTAAAATGATGACATGAAGACTTGTAGTCATTCCAAACATTAAGATAACTAAGGGTCCTCCCTTATGTGTTTCTAGGCACTTGCTTTTAATCCCATTGCATCTGTCTATGTATACAAGGGCACTTTCACACCTTAGCTTTGTGAAAAACCACATGGAATCTGGTTTGCCTTTTGGGTTGGTGTGAATGCCCACATGAGTGCTGGTGTGGACCAAGAACTGAACTCTGGTCCACCTGAACCCTGGGGGTCTCAGGGCGCTTTCACATTAGGCCCACCTGCTTTGAACCGTACTGCAGCGCGGTTCACCCCCTCCCCCACTGGCTTGCATTCACACTTGTGTATTTACTCAGTTTGAAACAGCAGGGGGCAATATGCACGTAACTGCTTGCCAAACCTGCTACGGAGGAGAAGGATGAAGAGGCTACCATGGTAACCATTTCCTACACCAAACAACCAATGTTTATGTTTCGATCTCTTCTAAATTTTCCTTCAAGTGTGTTTTTTAAATCATGTTTGAGACGGCATCAGCGACCCTCTGGACCCTTGTAAGTCATCGTTATCCTCAAGCAGAATAAACAAATCGACAAATTGAGTAAGCAAAAGGTTCAACCGTGGGATTAACAGGAAGTAATGCATCAAAAGTCGATCGGTTCGGGCCACTTTGTTTCAAACTAGTGAAACCACACCAAATGTAGGGAGATGGAGCGGATCGAGACCACCCCTTCATGGAGGTCTCGGACCGGCTGATTTGGTGTGCACCAAAGTGCAGTGGTTGCATTCACATTTACACTAGCGTACCAAACCCTGGGCCAAAACTTGTTTGGTGCGCACTAAATATGGTTGGTGTGAAAACACCCTCAGTTTGCCTCCAAGTGGATCAGGGTTTGGTTGATGGTAAATGTGAACGAACAAGACATATGGCCAAAAAGTCTGATGCACTTCTATTGGAGATTCCTGCAAAAAATGAGTTGTACATGTGTTTTGATTTTATATTTTTACTTAATCACACTCTTCTGGTCAATCAGAAGTAATGCAGTGGGTTTTGGGCTTAAAGAGAGACAGTTGGAGATCTTTTTTCTTATTCTTTCTTTTTCTCGTAAGAGCTACTTGAGGTCCCAGCTACATCAAAACAACCCTCTCATCTATTTTGTATCAGAGAGAGAAGACTGAGAGATGTACACAACAGTCCCTGAGTAACACACTGTGCCACAGCAATAGCTGGCCCTTTACTAAGGAACTCTGGTGTCGGGTGTATCCATGTACACAGGCCCCTCGCTAGATCTCTTCAAAAGTTTATTTTCTTTTCATTTATTTTTTTGACCTTCTAAAGTTTGTGCCAGATTCCTGTCTTTGTTTCCCCACAAGCTCCATCAGCCCTCACTCAGGAGACGGCATCGCTCTCTATAAGACAAGAAAACAAACATGAAGCTGATCTGTGTCAAGAGAGACCCTCCCGCCCCATCCTCTTGCTCCCCCTCTGCCTGTCTGGAATGGTGAGATATTGGAGGGTAGTGAGCTCCCTGTTGTGTGTCAGAAGGGACTGTTTTATCATCTGAATCTGTCAGATGTAATACTGCTCTCTGACGTCCTCTCCAAATGGCAAATGTTCCTTTTGTACCAATGAGGGTTTTTAAGATGCAAAGCAAGACCAGTAAAGGCCCCTAAAGAAGAAGGAACGGCTCGAGAGTGTTAATCAATGATGAGGGTTTTGTTTTAGTGGAGCTTAATTCTAAGACATCACTGAGAACAATATTGGCTGATACATTGACAAAAGCTTCAAAAGTTGTTTTCAGTATCAGAAGGTATTGCATTACTGGTGATCTCAAGAGCCCCCATTTTGGACATTTACACTCACAAGGTCCTCCTTGCAAGAACTGGGTTTTGCATTCAAGATAAAGGGATCTTTGACTGTCTAAAACATGGAACTGTGAGTGTAGTTTAACCTGAAGACAGAAGATGAGTATCTTCTTTTAAGCTCTGGGTGCTGATTTATAGAATGAAGTAGAACAATATACTCACCCAGAAGGCTTTCCTGATCCAAACAGTGCTTCAGGAGATATTTAGATCCAAAATCGAGCGGTGGACATCCGTATAATGGTAGCACACGGGGCATGCATAGCACCACTCCTAAAACTGCATTAATTCAAAAACTCATTAGTTTCACCAATATTTCATTATGGTCTGCTCGCGCTACTCCTCCATTACAGTTTATGTCGCTCCAGACATGTTTTTGTGACTGTACTGACCTCTGAACTGAAGAAGAAGAATGTTTGCCTCCAAGCATGCGCAGTACGGCTCATTGTTTCAGGGGAAGACCGCCGGTCACTCAACAACTTTCTTCTTCCAGTTTTGTGCAAAATGAACGAATATATATCGGATGAAGATGTTGTGGACGAGAACTTTGAATATGATGGGTGTCCTTACAGTTTCGAGCCAGAGTTTACAGATGAGGAGCTCATTGAACGGAGGACGCGGAGGCAAAGAGAACAACAGCTCTCCAGAGAGTACTGCACATGCGAGGAGGCAAACATTCTTCTTCAGTTCAAAGGTCAGCACAGTCACAAAAACATGTCTGGAGCGACACAGACTGTTGTGAAGGAGTAGCCCGAGCGGATGGATAAACATTGGCCTGGCGTTCACTCGCTGATGTGAGCTGATTTTGCCCTATTATTATTGGACTTGTAAGTACATGATGATTTATTCAAATAGAAACATGATCAGACTGGACTTTATCAGTCCACATGGTTTATTTGTCTCTCAGGACATCCTGTCAGCTTTCTTTTTCTTCCTCTGTTTGTCATCAAATGCAGGTTGCCGTACAACAGTGCAGTTACACTCAACGACCACAGAGGCCCCTAGAGAGCTGAAAGCTGGAATCTTACACAGTGCAGCTTTAAACCACCTTCATTACATCCATCCATCACCTTTACCATTTGTTACTCATAGAGTTGTGGGCTGCTGGAGCCTATTCTAGCTGACATTGACATTGTGCAAGAAACAAGATTCATCCTGGAGCATTCACCAGCTGATCACAGACCCTCATCGAGAGACAGACACCCAGTCAAGCTAACACCTAAGGGCAATTTATGGTCACCAATTAACCAAATGAGCATGTTTGAAGTCTGTAGGAGAAAAACTTTTGACCTGGCACACCAGACAGCATGTGGTCCATCTGGACTACAGCCCATAGAATGTTTGGACCTTTCAAAAGCAAATCCAGCAGGTGATTGGATGATTGTTTCGTCAATCACATTTATTATAGGCCAATCAAACAATGTAGTCGACAGGCTCTACAACTGTGGTGTTCAAAAAAAAGATGCTACCAGAACACAATCTTGCAAAACATGTTGAGGTGGAGTTAAGATATCCGATACCAGATCTGATATAGCTGCTACTGAAGCATCTATGCTAATCTCAGTCGTCTCACTTGTAGCTCTCACCTCATCCTGCTCTAAAGCATGCTGATTGGACTGTGATGCTTTGAGCTACCCAGGCAAAATGGACCTGCCTGATCACTGACTGAATCAGGCACATTTAGCTTCTGCAACGTTAGGAAACCAAAATACCCAGAGAAAAATCACTGAGGCATGTGGAGATCATGTGAACTCTATACAGAAAAACCATGGTAGACATGAGGAGTCTAAGCAACAACCTGTTGCTCTGAGGCACACACACTTACCTGCAGAACCAGTAAAAGCAGTAAAATAAGGAGACTTAGCATCTATTTTAATTGTTTTATTTAGCTGAACATGTATTCCTTCAACCCTTCTTGAGTAGGCTGCACCTTACAATAAATAATTATATTTTTTCACGTTTTGGACACTTTCAGTTCAAACAAGCAGAGTTTACTGAATTTATTTCATTAAATATAACAGTAAATGGGGTTACAAATGTGGGCATTTCATGATTTTTTTTATTTTTAATCTGGTGGCACTTTGTTATTTATTGTAGTGTTTTAGCTGTCAAAACAACTGTTTCTTTCACCATAAATTATAACCCAATAACAAGCTTTTGCATGGCTGCTATTAAAGCAAATCAGAGCCAAGATGAGAAGAATAACAAAAGCCAGGAGGCTGCACTCTTGTTGGCCTTGCCGTGTCTGTGGGCAGGCCTGACTTGAAGCAGCAGTTTGGCTTGCTGTGATGATACCTTTTTGTCAAGAAGATGAGCACAATAATGTGTTACCCATCCACTTTGATGCAGAGCTTGAAGCACAAAGTGAGGAGAGAACCTTCAAGAGCACCTTTTGATATCTGTAAACTCTGACTGGGCCTTCGGGCTGAGGCAAACCAGCCGACACTGAGTCAGCCCTGAGATTGCTGAACTCATTCGCACAGATCGTTACCGTGGCCAAAAAAATCATCCAACAAAGACAATTATCCTGTTCTTGCCCTGTCATGTAGCTTTATACCTAACTATGTAACTACCTGATGTGTCAGACCACCGCTGCAGCACCATTGGCCGGGTGTCACTTGAGGACATAGTTTACAAAAGCAGCACCACAGGATTAAACCGAGCAATGCTTCGTCTGCTTCCCGGGAAGATGAAAGAGACTCACCCAGGGTTTATTATGTAGAAAAGAAGGGCTCATCTTTGTCCAACACATGACCTTACCAGAATAGTTCAGTCCCCAATATCAGATCAAATCTAAAGACGACTCATTAGGCTGGTTTAGGTTTCCCATTTCCATTTCAAAGAAGGCCATTTGGCCTCATTATCCAGATTCTTTCCTGCATTGTGTCTGCGCCGCTTTCAAAGGCTGTTTTCTCTTTTGAAATTTATCACCCAGCCTCTGTGACAATGTGAAACTGAGATAAATTACAGACACACAGACAGAGGGATTCCCCTGTTGATGGTGTGGGCAGCTCCATCGTAAACAGTCATTTTTCAAGACAGGGCTCCACATCCAGAACCACTTCACATGACCAGCTGTAACAGATCCATATATAGCATTAAACCTGGGTTATGGCCACAATAGTCATATGATCTCGGACAAATGTTGACCTAATTGTGTCACTGCAACCTATTGTTTAACACTGAATATGGAATCTATGATTGGCCAGTGCTCCTGTGGTGACATAGTCTGTAATGCTTCAATGAGACTCTACAACAGCAATCAGAAAGACTGATGTATTGAATGTTCCAGGCATCTTCGTCTTGGTAACTTAACCAAGCCCAACATTAAAGAAGTTTGTTCTGCTCTTTTGAGTTTCATATATCCTGTAGTGTGCTAATTATGGTGGAGTACTTCTATGCCCATAACGGTGGACCCCCCACTGCCCACTGAAAACCTCTGAATCTCTCGTCCCTCCCAAACCGCTGGATGGATTCTGGGCCCTAAAGCATTTGTGAGAGGGTTGTAAGAAGCAAAAACAATTAATTTATTGCCTGTTGAAAAACAGAGACCAAAGGTTGTTTTATTGCAAAAGGATGACCAGATCCTCACATAACCATCTCTTTAGTTTGACCGTGCAGACCGCGTCCAGAAGTATAACTTGAAATGAATTGGTGGTTGCACACCTTCTGCTCATGCTCTCTTCCACTTTTGCTTTGAAAATAGTTATAAATATATTTGATTCAGCATGATGTGAGAAACAGGACATTTTGGGCATAAAGAGCTTTATCTTCTTGATGTGGAAACACCATCAATAACTAACAGAAAGAACAGAGGATGTTGAGTCTATGCACTTTTTATAGCTTATTCCTCCGAGCTCTAAAGGTTTAATGATTTAGGTCCCTTTCACGTGACAATGTTGTCTCCAGAAACAGAAAGGTTTTCTTTTGCATCTTCAAAATTGCTCCACATTCAGACGATGGGAAAACAATGCACATTCACACAGATCAAAATGCACATTCACACAGGTCAGTGAGAACAACTAAAAATTCTGTAGCATGCGTGCAAGCTCAGTAGTTGGCAATGTTAGTTTGTTTTGAAACAGCAGTGTTCTGACCGGTGTAGACTTTCCAGTGAAGACAAACTTTTCACAAACAGTAGTGAGTAGATGCACAAAAATGTAGAAGTTTTTTTTCTGGATGACCAATCTGTCGAGCTATATTTTTCTAGTTAGCAATCTGTGTGGTGGATGGAAGAAACAGTTGTTGTTGATCCTAGGTGAGTGTGAAACTTCATCTGAAAGGACTCTGGTTTCAAAGTTTGCAAATTCAGGCACTTCGGATACTGTTCTGGTCTAAATAGAAGGCACAAATGCAATGAAAACTCTCAATTTTTGGATATTGTTGTTGCCTTTTAAATGGGACCTTAATCAGAAAATAATAAATAATCAATAAATAATCAAAAAGTGACTTTTTGTCAAGTTACAGGTCCCATGTCCTGAAAAATCAATGTTCTTTGTTTTTAATGTTGCTTGAAGAGGTGTGATGAGCAGATAAACATCTTAAACTCTTAGTTCACAGAGAAAAACCCCTTTAAACCTTCCATTTTTTAACTCCCTGGGTTTTATGATATAATAGCTTTACAGCCTCCACCTACATTTTTTGCTCATCACAGGCAGACACCATGGCTGTTTTGTAAGTCCACTTACCTGCCCCATCCTTTTAGACTATTTGGAAAGCCCAGCAGCGCAAAGCTCATTATCAAAGCTTCTCATAGCTCCTCCACCCTCTTAGAGCTGAGTATTTCCCAAAGGGGAGGGGAAAAGAGCTACATATAGTCTTTGACAGACATGACATGATTCTCTTTTTATTCAACTTAAATCTTTCCTTTAAAGGGACTGTGAGGATAATCTGTTTCCGGCGACATTAAGACTCTGCTACCCATGAGCATGCACGGCGACGGTCATAATGCTGCGTTCCAGTAACCTCAGAACTGGGAGCGACATCATACCTGACTTCTCTGCGTTCCAGTTGAAGTCAGAAAAAAAACATGCCGATCTACCAGGCTATTGTTAGCTGTTGTTAGCATGCCCTGTGTTGTTGTATGGAGAATGTGATTATCACTATGGCAGCATTTTTGTAAATATAAGTCTAACAACACTATGTATACAGCTGATCTAGAGCAACACACCCCAGTCAGAAGTGCAAATAAATGGATTATTACAGGAGCTAAATAACTGTTCACACTGGGGGCAACCATCTTCCATTGTCAACTCGGGGGTGGCGAGGTTTCACCGAGTTCCCAGTAGGAAATCCAGACTTCGGGGGACGTTTTGGTTGCAGTTTCCTACTCGGAACTTGGAAATTCCTACTTCTGACTACAACTTGAACGCACCACAAGCCAAAGCGTGTGCTTGTTGTGATGCTAATAAAAATGCAGCTCAGACCTTCCTCAGAACTCTGCATTGCTTTACAACTTCTTTTTTCATCAACTTACAGGATGCAAAGCGACGAGGTAATGTATCTCTTTATAGTTATATAGCGGTAGTTTTTGATGTGTGACAACAAGCAGTTTTTGGAAAACTTAGTATCGTAGTTTTGTAGCCGGCTATATATTGTTACTTACAGCCTGGTGCTCTAAGACGTGTCAGAATAATATAAATTTGCTCTAGTTTTAATCTTCTTTTGAGTATCCAGGCCAGTCCAGCCCTGGCCAACCCGACCGGAAGGCTAAGGAATATCATTTATAGATAACCTATTTTGATGCTATAAAACTCATCTTAAAGTGTGTATTTCGATCAAGCATATATCTAAAAGTGAGACTTTTTTGTAATTACTGAGAAACTCCTCACAGTCCCTTTAATGGATAACCAATATGAAAAAGGTCAAACACCAGTACATGGGACCTTTAAGCAGCTGAAGTGATGGGATGACTAAAACAAACACATGGCTCTCTCAACCAATAAGAACAGAATGAACACACATGGAGACAAGAGCCTTTTGAAAAAGCACAAATGACAGAGTGAGATAAGAGGTTGGTACTTTGTGAAAACTTAAAGTTCTTTTGAACATCATTGGTTGTGGTCTTTCTTGAGTTGGCATCAAAATCAAAATATGAACATTATTCTCCCTGAAACTGTGAGCCAGGCCTTCTTGTCCAACATCAGTGTCTGACCTCACAGATGTGCTTACAGAGGAATGGTCAAAAATTCACACATACACTCATAAACCTCATAAAACGCCTTCCCAGAAGAGTTGAAGCTGTTAAAGCTGCAAAGGGTGGGCCAACATCGTATTAAGGCCTGTGGATTAAGAATATGATGAGACTCAAGCTTTTATGTGTGAAGGCGGCTGAGTGAATATTTTTGTCAATAGTGTAAGTTGACCAAGGCCCCATGCACACAAAGACAAACCGAGGTCTAAACGCACAAGTCTTTTGCTGAATCTGCATATTATCCATACGAAGACGGCATTTTGGGGGTCTGTAAACAAGTATTTTTGAATTCCGTATACACAGCTCCGTGATTACTGGCTCTCCACAAGTTTTCAGATATGCTTACGTCATAGTTTCATATCTTCATTGACACGCATGCGCAACAACAACTTTTGCTGCAAGTGTGCATGCCCACTGTCTTTTTGTTTGTTTCTGTTTATCGTTACAGCGCCCCTAGAGGTCTGGCATGTGTTTTACAGCGTTTTCATGCGCATCAAGTGCATTCATGTAGACACACACATTTTCTGAGACGCCTTCATCTTTATGACGATTGTTTTTGAAACTGTTAAGTGTTTTGTCTTCGTGTGGACGGGGCCTAACACAATGCAAGGCCATCAATCAGTTTTCTTTGGTGAAGGTCTTGTGGGACTCATCTTACTGGGGGGCTTGGATACCACCTCTCTAATGGACCATTTTGTAACGTATTCTCACCATCAATCATCATGATCTTCGGTAACATGCAATGTATTCTGATGTATAAATATGGATGCAACAACAAAAACACTGTATTAATCTGTCTCCACCTTATTTGGAGACATATTTCCAGCTCAGTCGTTTATGACATTGCTGTTGTGTGATGAAGCAAATCAAAACGGGTCAGTGTCAGGGCACTCCGTTTCTTAGATGACACTTATTCCCTTTTCGTGAAAATACTGCTCATGTCTGGGAAAATAAATTTCTCTAGCATGAGTGCTTTGAGACAGGGTATTACCTGAATTGGAATAAATAAGAGGACTGGAAGATGAATTCACTCTCATATGCTCCAGGGGGCATAACCTCTCTTCTCCTTCATCATGTCACTGTGACGGTGATTGAATACAGCCTCTCAACAAATGAAAGGAATCCCCATTAGACGGGAAGAGACAATAAATGTCAACCTACTCTTCTTTATAAAGACAAAAGGAGAGGAACATTCCCCCATGATAACACTGTTCTCTAATTCTTCTGAGGATCTGCTCTCATCCATCATCAGAATAAAGGAATGTCAAGGAATTATGGCACTTTTTAATCTACAGACTAAACGTCAAATTTATAAATCTCACAGCTGCATTTAATGATTTTTTTTTTTACTCATGAACTAAACAGAAAATATCCCAGGTTTCAGTATGAAGGCAAATGTTCCTGCTTTTACCTCAATTTCTTTCCCCTACACCTGCGTAATGATTTGTATGCCCTGTGCACTCGACAGCAAATTTACCAAAGTCTTTGACACCAGTGGAGCTCCGCAGTGGTTCGCTGGAAATACTCGCCAGTCTACTTTCAGTGGAGCATACTTGTAGAGCTTATTTGTTATAAACACAGAAACGCAAGGTAAAATTTTAGAGATTGATTCATTCTTGGGACTTGGATTTATAAACTGTTGTTTACTGGCTCCTAAAACATTTGCAGATACCCCTTTATTCTCTCCATGTGGGCAGCCCCAAGGATTTGACAAGACAAGGTGTCTTGTGTCCTCATCACACTGAAAGAAAACCTGCCCTGCACACTAAAAAATGTTGAGTGTTGCTAGTGTTGAGTTAAATTTTTTGGGTTATTTTTATAAAGAGTAACCGACTTTCTGGGTTATAGGGCTATTATTTTAAAACAATTTATGTGTTGCTAGTGTTGAGTTAAATTTTTTGGGTTATTTTTATAAAGAGTAACCGACTTTCTGGGTTATAGGGCTATTATTTTAACCCAATTTATGTGTTGCTAGTGTTGAGTTATTTTTTTTGAGTTGTATTTATAAAGAGTAACCAATTTTTTGGGTTATAGGGCTATTAATTTAACCCAACTATGTCACAACCAGCTCCATACTCATTCAGCGTCAGATTGTCTCGCTCTCATGCCAAGAACTCCAAGCCTGTTGTCCGGACTGATCACCCGTTGCCGACCTGTTCTGTTCCTGTTTCCACCTTTATCGGCTGATCCTCAGCTAGACTACAAGGTACTGACCCATTTCTGTCCTGCACCTACCTACCTGCCTGATCCCCGGTTGCCAACCTTACCTTCTGTTCCTGACACTGAGTACCTGTTCGTGAGTCCTGATCTGTGGTGGCCATCTGATCTCCGGTATCTGACCACTCTGCCTGTGTGTGATGCTGAGTACTTGTCTATGAGCCTGAATCAGTGGTGGCAGCCTGATCTCTGGCAATCAGAACCGTTTCCTGCTCTGAAAGACAAAGTGAGTCCTGAGTTGTGTGGCTCTTGCGTGGCCGAGTGGACTGTGGCGCTGCATTGTGTTCCAAGAATCGTGGGTTTGATCCCCGCTCTCTACAATTGTTCCTGTGTCTATTCATTAAAGCTGGTTATTGTGAACTACAAAATCTGTGCCGCTTCTGGGACCCAACTGCCTCCGTGTCAAACTACTGGGAGCACTGTATTGCACAACCCAATAGTTGGGTAAGGAACAACTCAACATTTTAGTAAGCATAACCCAACTTTTGTGTTAAATAATACAACCCAAAAATTGGGTCGAAAAAAAAAGAACCCAACCTGTTGGGTTAAAATAACCCAAAAGGGGGTTTGTCCTTTTCTGAAACAGCAGTTGGGTTAAAATTGGGTTGTTTTTTAACCCACCTGTTTTTAGTGTGTGTTAAAGGGACTTTGCTCTGTGATAGAGTTCTTGATTGATTTTACCCTGAGGCTGATACTGCGTGTCTTCCTTTTGAAATATTAATGTCACACAACAAGAGAAAAATAATAAGGGCAATAAAATTCTCCTGATCAGCCAGGATGTACCTCAGGGATGTAATGGGTGAGTGTGTGTGTTCTGTCAATACATGAAAAGAGCAAAGAGAAAATTGATCATAGGCTCTGTTTAAATCAAATAAATGTCTGCTAACAAGGTCACATATATGATAATTTAATCTGATCATCTCTTTAGTGACATTTTTATCTTGACAAATCAATTAATCTTGCTTTAACCCCTTGCTCCTTCATCACTTCATTTGCTGTTCCCCTCATTATTCAATCTCCTTCTCCACCAGAAGAGGGCGTATCAGAGGGAGAACTAAGACTTCCTTCTAATCATCCTCTCCTTCCCTTAAAGAGAGCAGAGGAGGAGAAACAGGAGGAGGACCGGGAAATCAAACTGATCTATTTTGATCCCCTCTGTTTTCAGGCAGGAAGTCTGGCAGTCAGTACCCCAAACATGCACACAGCCACACAAACGCACAATTACACACACTCAGATTTTCCACAGAGGATGGGTAGCCTCCAAAGATGAGAATGTTGAGGGGTAGAAAAAAAGCAGAGGGATGAGGGATGAAAGACAAGAGAAGATTAAGCATGAAAGGGAGAGGAGGGAAATCTGCCATTAGGGCCCCGAGAAGGGAGGAGGAAGCGGGAGACGAGGAGGCAGGAGAGGGAGGGGAGACGGGGAAGGATTGGGGTGAGACGAGGCAAAAGAAAAGTGCGGGGCAGAAAAGTTGCTTGGTGTGAGAAGAGACACGCAATAGGAAGATAAAAGAGACAACAGACGGTGAAAGAGTGTAATCAGACTCAGTCTAAATGATCCTGACTGCAGCAGATGTTTTGTTGTTACATGTGGAAGAAGAAAACATCTCTGTTCCAGAGCGTGCATGAGTCTTTGCTTGCACTTCATTCATCATTCAAGTAAAACCCTTACTTATCTATTTTTTTTTTTATTTGTGAGGGATGGGAATCACTAATCACCCCAAAATACAACATTATCAATGAATGAAGGTCTTAATTCAGTTTTGTATTGATTCTTAATATTAACAATATGCAGAGTATTTTGATATTTAACATTGCAGTATACTATCCCATTTAATCCTTTATGGCCTCAATGACATCCAAAAAGCAAAAATACAGAATTCTAGAAAATTGAATAAGAAACGTGTCTCAGTATATATCTATATATCACCTCACTTCAATTTTATTAAAAACAGTAAGTCTCACAGATTGACCTCCATACCTTGCATGTTAATATAACCTGCCTCCCCTCAGTGTTTTACTTCACTGCTCTGAAGAGCATTGGTGCTGCTGTGTAAATGAAATAATGCAGAGACAAGGAAGGAACAAAAGTCTTGTTTTCAATAACATGGCGAGGCCTTAAGCTTGTGTACATAAAATTAGCGACTGCTCTATTTTTTTTAACTCTCCCAGAATTAAGAAGGAGCTTTAACATGTTAAGCATGACAAGTGTTGGTCGGTTTTTCAGCGGGGTTAGCTTAGCATTAGCTTTGCTATCATCAGCTTTCACTCTCCCAGAGTGGTGCGATGTGAGTTGTACCATATTTCCACATTATTATATTTCCATGCATAACTGCTTACAAATCTAATGTGTCATGTCAATCTCTTATTACCATTTCAAATTCTGAAATAAGCCAGTAAAATGGACAAACTTTCCCCTGTGCTGCTATGTTTGATTTGCTAATGCTCTTGTGTGTGAATGTCATCTTTGTTTAACTCACCTGTATCGGATTAACAGCACCAATGCGTGGTGAAATGGTTATATTTCTATTGAACCAAAAACCTTTGTTAAATGTTAGAAATCATTCATTCATTCATTCATTTTCTATACCCGGCTATCCCTTTCGGGGTTGCAGAGGGCTAGAGCCTATCCCAGCTATCATCGGGCGAGACGCGGGGTACACCCTGAATCGGTCGCCAGTCGATCGCAAGGCTACATAGAAAGACAGACAACCATTCATACTCATACCTAAGGGCAATTTAGAAAGACCAAATAACCTAATGAGCATGTTTTTGGTCTGTGGGAGGAAAGCCAAAAACATGCTCATTCGTGCCTGGAGAGAACCCATGCATGCACGGGAAGAACATGCAAACTTCACTCAGAAAGGCCCCTGACCGACCCGGGTATCAAACTGGGAACCTTCTTGCTGAGAGGCACATGCTCTACCAGCTGTGCTGCCGTGCTGCCCCATGTTAGAAATCAATTAATTAAAATTATTGACACGTGACAGCCTGTATTGATCTACTATTGCCATTTGGCGTAATGAATTTTCCCCCATATACACCCCTGATAAACTTTTTAGACCAGTCAAAAATTGTGACAATTTTACATTTTGCACTGTTGGATCTTAAAAAGGTTCTAAATAGAGCTTCAGAATGCAAAAAGGAGAAATGGGAGTGAAGTGAGACAAAAAAAATTAAGTACACCCATTAAACTAAAATAGGCTGTTCATCAGCTGATCGAAAAATTAAGGCATGAGCAAAAAAAAAAGAAAAAAGAAAAAGAAAACCCTAAAATGAAAATTAAACAGACCAGGACCCTCAGTCATTACCACATAGACCAGGGCCCTCAGTCGTTGTAACACAGACCGCAACATCTCCACAAAGCCACCTGCAGTTTAAACACCTGCAGAGCTTCGAGCTCCATTGTTCCACTGAAGGAAGAAGACCCCAGATCATAATGGCGCCCCATCCACCATGTAACATTTCAGGTGGGATCTCCATTTCATGCCACTTACATTGAACCCTTCAATCAAACATTTTTCCACTTTTCTGTGTCCCATGTTTGGTGTTCTCTAGCAGTTTTATTGCATTGAAGGAGACAAAGCCTTTGAAGGAGTTTGTCGTTCTTAAAACCAGACTGATAGTTATTGGACTGCAGTCAGCACCTTTATTTGGGTTGAGGATTGCCCCGTGTCTTGATGGACAACCAGTCAGATCCTATGGCTCGGCAGGTGAAATGTTTTTAAGTCTACCACTTGACTTTTTGTCCATAACCCTTAGGATTTCTTTGGACGTTTAAAACAACTGTCTTACTGCATGCAACCTCAGCAGCAGTGGTGAGAGGCCTCGATTGTGCAGCCCAAAGATTCCACCGTCTTCAAAGAGGAAAAGCTTTTTCAGTCTTTGCCATCAGGAGGTCATAACAGTGTGAATACTTGAAAAAAAAAGACACTGAATACATATTTTGGCATTTAAAGGTTGTGGTCTTAAACTTTTGACCAGATAATAACAGCTTATGTCAGTCTAAATATCCTATATCATAAATTGATTACTTTTTTTTTTTTTTTTTTGGCCTCACTCCTATTTTTTTGTTTTTGCATTTTGAAGCTCTAGTAGAGCCTTCTTGATCCAACAGTGCAAAATGTAAAATCATGCAATTAATAAGTTAATCTGCTTTGGTATTTTTTTTTTAACTTTTTCTTCATAAACAATGAATTTGAAAACTCACAAGTAAAAATTATATTTAGATATTAAACATTGAAAAACAATTTTTCTTTTAGACATAATAGTGTTTTAAATGTTGCAGGAACATAAAATATGATTTTGACAACTACCAATGCTGTTAATTTAGAGCAGCTGTGGAATCAACCTCACTGTGGGTGGTGGTCTTATTAATTTGCTAAGCATTAAATTTATATACATGGACATTGCACAGAAAGGACAAGTGGGAATTGAAAATCTGATGAATTACATTTTAAAGTATCAAGTGTTCAAAGTAAGGAGAGTTTTCTGTCATTTGTCTTGACATATAGTTGTTTATAGATAGATAGATAGATAGATAGATGTTACACTTTTTCCTGTTGTACATTGCCACTAACTCTCTTCTTTTGGTACTGAATCAGGGTACAGTGTTTTTAGATCATAGCTGATCAGAGATTTTTTCAAACATATAGTTCACATTTAATTAATCTAGTTGAGAATGTCTAAACATGTTCTATGGGTTCACATAAATGAATATTTAGGGCTTAAGACTGCACCAACGAAACATTTTTCAGTGTTTCAAGTCTGTTAAAGTGAAACTCTAAAAGAAACTCAACTCCTGGTACAAAGCAGATGCTCTGACTTTTGCACGGTTTATCTTTTACCTTTTGTTTTTTGACACCCTGTATTCTGCAGAGTCGATCTCTCAGTCAATACAGAAGTGTTCAGTTATTTTCTGTCATGGCTGTGCTCAGTAATGGCTTCTGTGAGAAAGCAATCGGAAGAGAACAGCAGGTTATACTTTTCCTAAAGTGGCTACGCAGCTTTTTGAATGAAACACTTTGATTGCTTTTGTAATAGAGACCACTGCACTCAGAACCTCGCTTCTGCTGCAGTTAAGTACCACACACTTAGACCATGGATATGAGGTGCAAAGACAGGGCAGGAGACTCATTTCACCTAGAGACACGGTGTGTAACATCCGTGAGCTTTCATTGTTGGTGCTGAATATACACATGGAGAGACGGACACAGCTGACACAGAAGCCCATCCATAACTGACGATCTGAGGCGTAATATTTACCCATCTGCACTTTTGCCTCCTCTGTGAACTTCCTTAAGATGTAACTGGAGGAAAAAGTTAAGCCCCACCTTGTCCCACCCCCAGAGATACTAACAGAGGCATGATTTGGAGAGTATAGGCATGCAGACTCAGGGCTCTAATTTCGTGGCGCAGCGCAGGGGGCGCAAGCCTGGCGCACCCCACGCAGTGTTAATTTCGTGCGGCGCACCGCCGTGCGCTGCCAATTTGACAATTTGGTAGACCGTCTGCGCAGAGATGGGTGTGACGGCGCACCAGGGGGGAGGTGAAGGCGCACCTGGGGGAGGTGCCGACAGATTCGAGTGGCGCAGTGACAATTTCGTGCCAAAAAACAGAGCAGAAAGTGCGCTGAAAGCACGCCATCTCCAACCTGGTCTAACCTCGGTGCAGGGCGGAGCGCACCCTGCGCAGCTGTAATTTGGTGACAAGCGCACATGTGCGCACGCCTCAGAGGCAGGTTTCCAGAGTGTCAGGCACATTTTAATGCAATAAACAATCACAGCAATCACTATTTAATGTAACCGTCTGAACCAGCATATACATTTGTATCTATATTAACTGTCCCGTCACATCTGATGTCGGATTAAAGCCGTTTGTCATAATAGAAACTTAACCTGACAGAAGCTGGAAGTTTGATGCACATTTTACAAGTCAGCAATAAACAGCCTTAACATCTGATACTGAGTAGATATCTGGCTTCTCTCATTTCATTAAATTCAAAGAAAAGAGGGAGAAAAAAGACGAAGAAAAAGGAGAGAAAATAAATGTATGTCACTCAGGATTTACCCGTGATTTCCCATATTCCTCTATTTTAGTATTTATTTTTAACGTGATCTAAAAAGATAGAGTAGGCTACATCATTGCAAGGAGGATGAGGAGGAGACACCAGGAGAGTATACAGTATCACTAAAGGCTCTGCTATTTGGCGATGACAAACCAGGAATGCAGGTGGATCACAAGTATTATGAATGGATAAGCCAGCTGTGGTGTAACTGTCTCTTATTTTTTTTACTCCTATTAATGACAAAGGAACAGATTACATGTGTCCCGGGAGCTGACCCACACGGTGACGCGCCCCGCTGTCCATTCCTGCTGAATGACAGCAGCTCTGACCGTCTCCAGCAGCGGGGATCATTCAGACCAATCAGACGCTGCGCCTCGGCAAGCGCATTTAAAAGCGAGGCGCTCATTTGATTGGTGAAGACGGCGATCGGCTGTGATAATCCCACTCACGTTTATTCTCCTCCCTCTCTGGATATGCGTGGACAGGCAGTGAGGTGGGCGTGGACGCGCAACCTCTGCGCCCCTGTGCGCCATGAGTGCGCCTCTCTTGGCACTGCAGGAAACTTGCAAAGTGCGCTGGTCACACCCAGTCCGCGCGGCGAAGGCTGGCGCAGGCAGGTGCGCCTGCGCTTGCGCCTGGTCTACGAAATTAGAGCCCTCAGTGGGAGACAGGAGCAACGTGAGTGAGCATCTCTGCCTTTGTGTGTATGTGGGGTCTGGTGTCGTGTTACACGGATTCAGTCCATGTTGCAGCGTGAATTTACACAGATATTGCAGCCTTGTGGAATCAATGTGAATGTCTTTAAGTGTAAACACTTGAAGTTAACTTAACTTAAATTAAGGTTAAGTGTTTTACCTGCAGTCACAGTGGCATGTGGCAGCCTGAGCTGGAATCACATTCATTACCTTCTGATTACTGGTAGAGTGCACAATCACGCCACCAGGACACCATATGGGCCATGCCAGGGCACACAAAATATCATTTTGGGTCCATATTGAAAACCAAACAAAAGTCAGCACAAAAAAAATATGTTTGTGATTTATGTTTTAAAGGGACTGTGAGGATAATCTGTTTCCGGCGACATAAAGACTCTGCTACCCATGAGCACGCGCGGCGACTGTTGTAATGCTGCATTCCAGTAACCTCAGAACTAGGAGTGACATCATCTCCGACTTATTGGCGTTCCAGTTGAAGTCGGAAAAAAACATGCCGATCTACCAGGCTATTGTTAGCTGTTGTTAGCACGCCCTGCGTTGTTGTTCACAAATATCACATGAAGAATGTGATTATCACTATGGCAGCATTTTTGTAAATATAAGTCTAACAATACTATGTATACATCTGATCTAGAGCGACACACCCCAGTCAGAAGTGCAAATAAATGGATTATTACAGGAGCTAAATAACTGTTCACACTGGGGGCATCCATCTTCGATTGTCAACTCAGGGGTGGCGAGGTTTCATCGAGTTCCCAGTAAGAAATTCCGACTTCGGGGTACGTTCCAGTTGCAGTTTCCTACTTGGAACTCGGATATTCCGACTTCTGAGTACAACTGGAATGCACCACCAGCCAAAGCTTGTGTTTGTTGTGATGCTAATAAAAATGCAGCTCAGACCTTCCTCAGAACTCTGCATTGCTTTACAACTTCTTTTTTCAACAACTTACAGGGTGCAAAGCGACGAGGTAATGTATCTCTTTCTAGTTACGTAGCGGTAGTTTTTGATATGTGACAACAAGCAATTTTTGGAAAACTTAGTATCGTAGTTTTGTAGCCGGCTATATATCGCTACTTACCGCGCGGTGCTCTAAGACGTGTCTGAATAATATAAATTTGCTCTAGTTTTAATCGTCTTGATCCAGAAGTTGAGTATCCAGGCCAGAACAGCTCTAATGAAGGACAAATACTAGACCTTGCATAACTAGACAAGCAGCAGTACAACTAAGTCTGTAAGGGCTTGGGCTGAACTGCAAGGCTGCTGGTTCAAGTTTAAGCTCAAACCATGTGTAAATTATTACTTCCTCTGGCACTGCCACCAGTTACAGCAGTTTGTAATGCAGCTAAAGAGCTTGGCATTTCTGCCTCTTGAGCTTCTGGAGCCTCAGAACATAGGAACCATAAACTTCACCACACAAAAACATCATCATTCCTTGCATGCTAGTGGTCAGGTAGACCTATGGCCAAGTGCCTACCTGGCATGTGCTGCCTAACCTGATCTAACCTATAATACCATGCATATACTCTATGATTCATTAAAATCAGTGGCAGCAAAGGATTTCGAGGTAACTTCATGACCTTAACCTTCTAAATCTAATGGCTTCAAACTCTCATGAGGTTGGACGTGAAGTGAAGCTTCAAGAAAATCAATAAACAAGTTTATCATATCATGGTCAGGGATTCGTCCAGTAAATAAAATTTAGACGACCCTAAAAATAACAAAGGCCTCCAGCTTCAGTTCAGTTCAGTGATCTCTGCTGGTGATTTGTTTACTTCTGATTATGTTCCCTGGTTCAAGTCATCACATTAGAATATATCACAGATGGTGAAAACATGTAATAGCACATGCTACGTTCCATGTGTTGGCCATAATATGAACTAGCAGGGTTGCATCACATATTTTCTTCCTCATAGAGCACACAAAGCTGTTCCTTTATGAAGTGGACCAAACCATGCCACGAGCTGGATGTTTCCCTGGGACAAACGCTACAGTTCTATTATATATTGATGTCACTGCCCTTGTGAGGTAAGAAAAACTCCAGTGGAGAAATGCCAGGCTAATATCAAAAAGACAATTAAAGAGAGAGCCATGTAAGGATGGACAAATCTCCAGGTGCTTTTTTATAATTCTGGGCACATTTTCATACAGAAATCCTAATGAGAAAAACTCTCTGCAGATGCTGCTGAATTCAGAAACTTTAGAAAACATCAGCAGGCACATCACGTTTTTTCATGGAAGCATCAAAACCTTGGTGGAATAACATGCAGCATCTGAAGGCCTGATGCCCTGATCTTACAGTACAGCTTTTTCCAGAGATGAAATTAAAATGCATGGCTGTGGGTCCTCTGTAACCGGTCCACATTTCTCCACTCTTTTTGGGTTATTTCCCACAGGGGCTTGAAAACTGCAGGGATTGAGCCACCCCTCAAAAAGTACACTGAAGCCAACTCAGCAATGACGTCTCTCAGATCAAAATGCTTACTACAATTACTGAAGAACTATTTTTATCAGATTGAAACAATTGATTTGTTATTTGAGATTCTTTTAAAGTGGAGACAAGGGAAATATTTTTAGAGGTTGTATTTTTAAATCTCAGTTCTGAGTTTGGTCCCTGGTGTTTCTGTTGTTGAACTGCTTTGGGCTTCTGTGTGCTCTCTTTTCCTTTTTCTATTCATGTGTGTCATAAAATTTAAATAGAAAAAGTGAAAAGCATATTTTGAAACAAACATGCAAAAACAGACTGGAATTATTTGAGAAAATTAAACAATTTGTCAGAAACTCAAGAAAATGAAAAGTCTGTACCTGGTGGGCTTAAGCATGGGACAGTTTTGTCTCTGGCTGCACAAGATTGTGTTTGAATGCTGAATAAATGTTTTACTGAACTCAAGAACAAATTGGTAGGACTTTGGAGCTCAAGGATGAATGCTCTTAGCCTTGATTCGTTTTTGTTAAAGGGACTGTGAGGATAATCTGTTTCCGGCGACATAAAGACTCTGTTACCCATGAGCACGCGCTGCGACTGTTGTAATGCTGCGTTCCAGTAACCTCAGAACTGGGAGTGACATCATCTCCGACTTATCGGCGTTCCAGTTGAAGTCGGAGAAAAACATGCTGATCTACCAGGCTATTGTTAGCTGTTGTGTTGTTGTATGAAGAATGTGATTATCACTATGGCAGCATTTTTGTAAATATAAGTCTAACAATACTACGTATACAGCTGATCTAGAGTGACACACCCCAGTCAGAAGTGCAAATAAATTGATTATTACAGGAGCTAAATAACTGTTCACACTGGGGGCATCCATCTTCCATTGTCAACTCAGGGGGTGGTGAGGTTTCACCAAGTTCCCAGGAGGATATTCCGATTTCGGGGTACGTTCCAGTTGCAGTTTCCTACTCAGAACTTGGAAATTCCTACTTCTGACTACAACTTGAACGCACCACAAACCAAAGCGTGTGTTTGTTGTGATGCTAATAAAAATGCAGCTCAGACCTTCCTCAGAACTCTGTATTGCTTTACAACTTCTTTTTTCATCAACTTACAGGATGCAAAGCGACGAGGTAATGTATCTCTTTTTAGTTACGTAGCGGTAGTTTTTGATGTGTGACAACAAGCAGTTTTTGAAAAACTTAGTATCGTAGTTTTGTAGCCGGCTATATATCACTACTTACAGCCCGGTGCTCTAAGACGTGTCTGAATAATATAAATTTGCTCTACTTTTAATTGTCTTGTTCCCGAAGTTGAGTATCTAGACCAGTCCAGCCCTGTCTGACCCGACCGCAAAGCTAAGGAATATCATTTATAGATAACCTATTTTGATGCTATAAAACTCATCTTAAAGTGTGTATTTCGATCAGGCATATATCTAAAAGGGAGACAGTTTTGTAATTACTTAGAAACTCCTCACAGTCCCTTTAACTAAATAAGTAAAAAGCAGAAAAGCAATTTTGGTTCATGTCCTTTTTTGATGTTGATCTGATTAAACTTGTTTCAATAGTCCATCTCATCAACAGCCTACAGAAAGTGTCTGGGGATGGGCAGAATCTTTGAAAAGAATATCAGTGGGTGATTGGACAATTTTTCAGCCAATCACATTCATTATGGGTTAATCAAGTAGAAGGCGGGTGCTCGCGTTGCTTTCATCAAACAAACTCTGATCAAAACATGTCGGATGGGATTGAAAATATCCAAACAGAGAAGTTTGTGGTGGTGTTACTTTTTTCATTTCATTAAGAGCTGCTGTTATGATAAAGCTACAGAGGTTGTTAGCTTCTATGCTAATGTCTTTGTGAGCAGTCACTTCCTGCTGACATGTCACTCGTAGCTCCCACCTCTTCCTGCTTCAAGGATGCTCAGTGGGCCGTGCTGATTTGGGCCACTCACAACCATTTTAGGCTACATTTACACGGACTGTCCTGACTCATAAATGCGAAGATTTTTCCGTTACGTTTTCAAAGTCCTTCTGGGTTCAGACGGCAACGCTGGAGACGTAAGAACTTGCTGTAGTGTGCATGCCAGTTCAGTAGATGGCGGTGTAGGTCTATAGAGAGGCAGCGCTGCTACAATACATGTATGAAGAAGAAAAACTTTTCACAAACAACAATGCCGAGTAGACGCACAGAGACGCAGGAGTTCCTTTTCTGGACAACAAATCTGTCTGGATAGTTTTGTCTGGATAACAAACCGAGCATGGTAGGAGGCTCAAACATTACTCTGCAGACAGTCGAAGCTGTTGTTGTTTCTGGAATGTGCTTGCAGCCTTCATGTGAAAGAGTACTGCAGATGTGGTGACAACAGCATTTCACCCTGAAACGCTCTGATTCAGGTTTACATGGAGCTGCATGGAGAGCGTATTCAAAACTTTCCACTCTGGAGCCCATTTCTTAAGTTACAGTTTTTGGGAAAAACTGCTAGGGTTTCAATGTAACAGACCAAAATGCAATGAAAACTTAATCGGAACTGACCATATTCGGCTCTGTGTAAACGCAGCCTTAGATTGGAGCTTGGCAAGATAGATCTGTCTGATAACAGATATTGAATAAGACAGATAAAAATAGGTTAAATGTCAAATGTATACCTCACAGAGGCATCAAACTGCCATGTTTTAGATCATTTTTTTCTTTAAATTGAAAGCAAAAACTTGTGTTTACATAAATAAAGCTCAAAAACCAGGGCCACGGGTTAGATCTGAAGCATTAATATTAAACCGATTTGTGAGAAATGTTATATTACAGATTTTTTTCTCAAAATTCATTTTCTAAATTTGTTTTTTATCACATATCAACTCTTACAATACTGATGTAGTTCAATCATTCAGTGGTACATTTAGCGCCCCTCTTAAGTCTGCTTAATCGCCCAACCAGTGAGTAAAACTCTGTAAGTGGGTTGGTCTGTCTATCAAAACTCTTAGTAGTTTGGGTACAGCTCCTCAAATTTCCCTCCTTGATGTGCAAACAAGATGTCTGGGATGATCCTCAACATGGCATGTTGGTAACTACTTCCTGTAGCAAGGAGAGAGAATACTGCAAACAAGGGAAATGAGATTCCTGCATACTCTACACTTTGGGAAGGATTTGGAAATGTCCTCCTCATCTGAGTGTAATACATGATTTAGGTGGCATAGGCATGGTGTCACTTATTCAGAAAGACATTTTGTAGTCGAAAACAGCAATTGTAGCACTGCCAGGTAAGGTATGAGTATTAGCATTGGGATTGGGGTTAATGATAGAGAACCACTAAAACGGTCCAGTTAGAGAAAACAAAAGTCAAGAATGATTTTGATGATCATGAATTGCTGCATTTGGCTGTAGTTGACATCAAAACATCTGTAGCACAGGTGCAGGAATACGTTCAGTCACTTGAGTCACCCTGAGACATAAAGCAGGCATCAGTGTTTCTGCTGTGGCCGTCTATTTGACAGAATTGCATGCACAGTTGACTGAACATGCACCATGACAGCTAAAATGGTCACTAAAGGGCACATACACAAGTATTAAACCACTTTAAAAGAACATATAATATCTATAATTTTAAAACTGGTGGGTCAGTGAAGCGGACGACGTCTAATGAAGCAGAAAAGCACTGCCTTGTAACATTAAAGCTCGGTCCATTATGGTTGAATGAAAGGATTTTTCATCCCTGCAGCTCAGACTGGTTCATGCATTTTGAATGATTCAGCAGCTTACACAGATTTTTGTTAGGTGTTTTCTCAAAAGTCATGATTAGAGGTACACCAATGGATTGTATGCCCTTCATTATTGGCAGATGTGCATTAAAAAACATGACTGGCTGCTCAAAAAAAAAAAACTACAGTTACTGCTGGTTTATTCTTGCAAAACAAATCCTTCCAGTCATGTGCTCATCTGCTGCTGCTGTTACTCACATACAGCAGCAGTTGAATAAAACATTGAACAAAATGCAAAACTTTATTCAGAGGCCAGGTAGTTGAGATGTTATTGAAGTTTGTGTTGAAAGTAGATGGATGTTTACTTTTTAAATGATATTAACTTGCTATGACAAGATGTTTTAAATGTTGGCTCTGTGAATCAGGTCTTTCATTGTGCCCAGTAGACACCTCATCACATTATGCTTACTACTCCATGCTCGCTGTTCTCACTCAAAACCTTCAATAAGAAAATGTTGTATCATATTTCCTCTTCTGAACAGTGTGAAGTGTAGCACTCAGAATAGGTCTGATAACCAAACAGATCAAAGTGCATTTATAATTATTATAATTCAAGTACAGTTAAAATAAATACCCTCAGAGCCACTTCTTCTGTCAGTACCAGGTTTTGACCCTCTTCTGCCCTCAGATCTGCCTTAAAGGGACAGTTCGGTATTTTTAAAGTGGGGATGAATGAGCTCCATATGGCCACTAAGTACATTAGATACAGTAGAAAGTTCTCTCCTCTCCCTCAGTAAGACACAGTCTGTAAGAGACAGTTACACAGAACCAGCCACAAACAGAGAAGTGGTTTTCCAGGAACAAAAGGTATTTTCTCTGCCTTACAATAACTCCCATCAAAAAATATAATACCACAGTTCAAGAGTATGCTAACTAGAAAAGATTTTGAGTGCATTTTTGGACCTTACCCACTCACGTCCCATATTCCTCTGGGCAGCACTGTCGCGAGCTGCTGAATCACCCTGCCTCCATCTCAGCTGTTGTCAACATAACAAGCTAGCGGCTTCAGTCGCCGGTTGTAGCCTCGTGTAACTTTTATCAAGAATGGTATTTCTCTTGTGCTGATTCTAAGAGGTGTGAGGAAGTGACAATGTGGAACATTTAAAAAGGAGTGATTGTGACAGTGACGATGTGGTACCCTCCACTTTGGAGCTAAGAGGATATCTGTATGTACCAGAGTTCACAGAGAAGAGCTGCTGCAGATGGAGACTGAACAGGCCGGAATAAATACAGACCCCGAGTGCTGCAGTTGCCACCAGTTGAACTTGGTTACAGACCAACTTCTGGATGAGTCTGAGTCAGAGGATACTTGTGACTCTCACACCATCTGTATCGCTCATAAGATAAGATAAGATGAGATATACCTTTATTAGTCCCACAGGGGGAAATTCCAGATTTACAGCAGCAGCAGGATACAAGAGAAACATCAGAAAAGATTTACAAATGAAACTAGAAGTAATTAGAATAAAAGTAGAAATTGCATAAATTCAACTAAATGAAAATAAATGAAAGAGCATGAGCCTTTTAGCAATATTAACAATATTTAACAATATATTAAAAAATCAGAATGAAAATAAATGCAGTAAAAAAGAAAATGAATTAAAGAGCATGAGCCTTCCATCAATATTAACAATATTTAACAATATATAAAAAATCAATATATGTACAGTATTACAGTTAACAATATTTGCACTACAAATGTCAGAGAGGACAAGCAAAGGATTTGGAAACTACAACAAATGGCTGAATGAGGAGCATTTCAGAAAAAAAAGATACAGATTATGGTACACTGGAGAGGTTTTTGTTGTAGAGTCATCAAATAGATTTTCCTGCTCCTCTGAATCTCAGAGTTTTTTTGGACATTCTTCAATTTCCCGGAGATAAACAGAAAAAACACACACGCAACCATTACCCTGTATTAGTCTATAACTTCTGCTACAACACAATCTTAGCTGTTTCTGATGTAATAATATAAATATACCACCTCCTCAATGCAAGAGTATTAATAGATTTTGTCATGTCTTTATACTACTTGTATATAGACATGTACACACAATCTGTCAGGTAACAGTTAACGAGAGCTGTAAGCATTTGCTGTATATGGTGTTGCTCCATGCTCTTGTTACGCAGAGGAATATGGTGAAAGCTGGGTGCTCCATGATGCAGATCTGTTTCTTCATCCAGAAAAGCAACACAAAAACCTCATCTCAGAAATGTTTGTCAAATAACAATTTGCAGTCAATCAGTCTACAACCAGAGTCTGAAGCAACGAGCATGTTATGTTGACAACAGCTGAGAGGGAGGTGGAGTGATTCAGCGGCTCACAGCAGCACTGCATGGAGGAATACATGAGCTCCTTTGCTTCCTTGACCGTCTCCTCGTCACTAACTTCCACCCTTGCCACAGTGAGGCAAAGCATCGGCTTTGGTATGTCCTGTTCTGGGACTGCAATGGTGCACAGACCTGCGTGTAGACGCGCTGTCAGTTTCGTCTTCATATGACAACTGAACGTTATCTACAGAGGGTGAATATTCCTTCAGCCAGTACTTGAAGTGCTTTGTCAGTGGTGAACAGACCTCTCAGCATCGTGAGTATTCTAACTCTCTCTGTTTCTCTCTCTCTCTGCTCTACTTTATAACCACTACAGCCACTTCCATGTCTCCTCGATCTAAAGTCTGTTTTTCAATCTATACATACGCCCACTCTTTGAATAGAAACATGCCCACAAATGCTTACACGTCTATCATCTCCTGCTGTAAAGTGGTAACAGCATTCAGCACCATATTTGCAGTTATGATCTGTTTTATTCAGCAATGTTGTTTGTTGCAAATTTGCGACTTTGGTGCCTAAAGACTACTTCAGTGTATTCAGACTAAGCCACAAATGACCTGTTTAAGTTACAGCTGCCTGTTGATCATCTAGCTGTTCTCCTCTGACCTCTGCCTTCGACAAAGCTTTCTCACATAATGAGCTACCTGACGCTGGATATTTTCACTTTTTCCGATCACTCAGAAAACCCTCCGGATAGTTGTGAATTAATTTTTAACGTACATTAGCAGCTTTGAAGCACGCAGACCAGTCCATCCTGAAATCTTTCTTCTCCATTCTGATACTTAGTATGAACAACCACAGGTGGTCTTGACGACTTCTTCATGCCTAAGCTGCCATGTGTGTCTGGCTGATTAGCTTTCTGTGTTGACGAGCAGTTGAATTGGTGTACCTTATAAAGTGGCCGGTGTGTTAATGTGAAATTGGCGTAGAAACCATCTTCTCCTTCCTAATGTTCCCGAATTGCCTTTGTTACTTGAGAACATCCATATTCCCTTGATTAAGCTGTCCTGTTCCACAGACCTTAGCCCCCCTAATTCATACATTATCATACATAAAACCGCTCTGAGAGCATTCTGGCGCTGTAATTGTCTGCTCTGTTATTTTTGAGATCACCTCATTTGCTCTATTCTTTATTTATAACCTGCTCTTTTCCCTTTGCTGTATCTTATTTGCTGCTGCAACGATCCAATTTCCCCAGTGGGATCATTAGAGTTTATTTTCCTCTAGAAACCATTTAATGCACAATGGAACAGAGAATGCATCTTTTAACTCTTGGATGAATACATGTGCTGAGTAAAGCAGTCCAAACAATAACAAAAGTCCGCAGGAAGGCGCACAATCAGGGAGTAAACTGGGGGGTTACAGAGACAACACAGGTGAAGCTCATTTCTCAGGTAGCAACCGATGCCTGTCTTCATCATGTGGACATCCGTGACAGCATTGTCCCGGTGATTTATGACAAACAGCCGGTAAATCCCATGTGCTTTCACTTTGCATGACTGACAATTCCCAAACTCACACTCTGTCAGGTCTGAATATGTTTCTGCACCCAGTTTGTTTCGGCTTATTTGAATATCTTGTTAAAATGGAGCTTTGAAATGCGCTAAGCGTAGCTAATGTATTAAAATGAAACCCATGTCTGACGCCGTTTTAGAGTTTTAATTGTGTTAAAATCCCCGTGAGTCCTCCCTGGTGGTTAGTTTCACATGGTGAAGTGAAGGTTTGATGACAGAAATTTCAACACTCAGCTGTCACACGGTCTTGGATTATTAATCTGATGTTTGGAAACTCAACGGGATGCAGTTAATTACCAGGGATGAATATTGTTTAGACTTGTCATGGATTTGACAGCTAGCGATAAGTAATGGTGTGTGACGGTTTGTTTTCTGAATGTGAGATGGGGAACACATAAACTCTTGTTTACTTGTTGCTTGATAAATTCAAATTCACATCAGTGCCTGTCTCACTGAATCGTGCTCTCCTCCTTGGTCTCACCAGCTCAGGTAGAAGACTCTTCACCAAAGGATCTGGTTCTGCTCAGTCCGTCTGCCTGGGGTGATCACTCAAAAAGGGTTATCAGCACATTTTTAAATGTGGTTCTGTTGACTGTTCTTACAGGACAAGACTGTATCACCTTTTCAAGACCACCTGTCTGGTCCCAGCTTCAGGCTTGTTCTTTGAATGTGTGCTGCAGCAGTGGTTTGAGGTGTCACAGTCTTTATTTTTAACTACCTGCACCAACGAAGTTTTGTTTTCTCAAAGTTTGCAACAGATTCTTTTAACTATTTTCAGGAAATATTGGTTGTGGTGCATGGAAGGAGTTATTAGATTTTTTATGGTTATCCTGGTATGGAATCAGAAATTAGATACAACAGTTTTCAGCTGCTATAGTCCAGGAGGACCCAATTTGGGGTTTGCTGGGGCTCAAGAGCAAAGCTCCTCGACAAGACAGCACAAAGCAGTGAATTGTGCCTTTAAGACTATAGCCATGCTGCACATCAAATTAAAGAGGAAAAACTCAGCCAAATGATCATAGAAGCCATTATTACATACACCAAACATAATTAAAACACCAAGCAAAAGAAGAACAGAAAAATTAAAATCTGTATAACGCGGCCTGGAATCACACTCGACACTGTTCCTCCTCTAGCTTCAGCATACAGCAAGCTACACACACAGAAGGGCCATCTGCAAAAAGCTGAGAGCGAAACTTTTTGATCACATCAAGTGAATTCTATAGTCTCAGACAAGTCGATAGACTTTTAAATTTGCCAATCTGAGGCCGAGATTTAAGGCTTCGTGTAAAACCAGATGAGGCCTCAAAGGCGATGTCAGATCAGCAAATATTACATTTTTAGACCTAAGAGGTTAATACATTGAGGTCTTGTTACATCTGCATTAAAACACTATATTCATCTAATTTTGCTTTATTTGACAAAATACCTATACTTTGACCTTTGGCATGATATGCACTGTTTTTCAAAGTTCCTACCTGACCACATTGTTTTAAAACCTCTCCAAAAAAACCTCTCTGCATCACTTAATAACAATAATCCTTTGCAGAGCTGATGTAAACACATTTTGTTGTTCTTTTTTAGAGTTTTACAGCTAATCAAGCATCATTTCTAAGGGGAATTCACAGCTAATTTAATTTTACTTTTAATTGGCTACAATTTTTAATTTTTTCTGACTACTATCTTCATTTACTCGGTCCGAGTAACATATATTGATAATTACACACCTGGACAAATTTCTCAAGTGTTACTTTTATTCTGACACCAAAATCATTTAAATAGGCCTTGTAGTTGTGGAGATATACTCTTTCCCTCATGAGTAGGGCTGGGCGATATGACCTAGAAATAAAACCGCAACAACACTCAATTTTTGATTTTAATCGATTTTTAACTCCCTGAAAGAAACAAAACTCCCAGTGACATAAAAATGAAACAAATCAAGTTTTGCCTTTATGTTGTCTAAAAGTTTCCCTCTTAAAGTCAGAGTCTGGGTCATAAAAGGTTGATTATGTAGTATAAACGTAGACAGGTTTGTCCACATAAACACCAAAGGGCTGAGGTATTTGTACAATATTAGCATGAAATTCTCTGATCAATATTTAATCAACTTAAATAACAAATACAAGCCTATAAAAGTGCTTGTGCAAACCCTACAAGGCTGACCATCATGAAAATTGTAATTTTTTTTTTTTCAAAAATTGCAGCTATTTACAATTGGACTAAGGCAAGAAAAAAATCTTGATTTTTAAAATTTTTTAAATCTTCTGCAGAAAATAATTCAAATTAATCGATTTAATGGATTTTTTGCCCAGCTCTACCTGTGAGTATGTCATTTTTGAGCAGAAGGCTTAACAAAGGGGCTAGGGCTGAACAATTTGCTAATAGCTTAGCTAATAAAGGCCTTTTAGGAGATTTATGCAAAGTTTGGAAACATGGATTTGGTTGCTTTTTTATTTTCCTTTCCATTATACCGTTGGAAAGCCTGAATTGTCACCTTTTCATCAAGGTACAACTTGTAAGAATCATGCACATGTGGACCAAGCAAAACAGCTAAGTGTGTAGTTAGCATCCAAAAGATGTACCTGCAACTGGAGGCTTGTGACCCTGTACAGAGTGGCAGCAGTATTTGGTATCAGCCCTGGTACCATTTTAAAACTGAGGACTATCTTCCACTAGACTGATGAAGTTAAAGACCGGCATGAAGCAGACATGAACACTCAAAGAAGAGTGGTTTGTCACTCTTGTTTTATTAAGAAACTGGCTTTTGTCCAGGGGAAGAGGGGATCTTAGCCGCTATTTTTGGGTGCTGTCCACAGGTTTATTTGATTGTTACTGAGAGGAAATATGCCTGATTTCATGTCTGTATTCTGAAAGATCCATTTTACCAAGCTCTAATCCACTACGAGGGCCCCAAAGCAGCATGGCCTGATCAGAGTCCTTTAAAGGAACACTACACCCAAACAACGATTTGGCCTCGTTTTCTACTCACCCTCATGCTGAGCAACACTCTGGAGCACTTTTTTGATGTCTCAAAGCCGGGGGTCCGGGGGGATTTTCGCTGTCAACAAACGTCCATCTAACAGGGGACGGAGCCCGAAGAAAAAGGTCCATAAAAGTCCACAAAAAGCGTGCCTATTTTCCTTCATACTACTCGTCGCTGTAATCCAAGTGTCCTGGCGGAGTGCGCCCATAATTAATTCAAACGAGTTCATTTAGTACATTTTCGAGCCTAAACAGTGCAATAGCGTACTTCCGCGGTGCGTCTCGTCGCTCCTGCACTCGTAAGCGCGGCAGACCAATCCAGGCAGTTACGTGGTGCAGGGGCAGCAGTAAATGGACCTGAAGAGGTAGGAGCTACAAGCAGCATGCCAGCAGGAAGTGACTGCTCTTACAGAGCTTAGCATAGATGCTAACAGTTTCAGTAGCAGTTTTATCAGATCTGGACCACATTTCTTTATTAAATGAAGAACAGTCATTAACACTGCAAACAATTTGCCAAAAGATCATTTTTCACACCACTTTGGGCATGTTTTGGTGAGAGTTTGTTCTACATAGTGGATTATTTTTATTCTTTTCTTAGCAGCAGAAATGTCTGTCAACTGCATCATCCAACTGGTTGTAATGAATGTGGTTGATGCGGTTGGGACAATGCACTTTTCTTCGATACCATTTTTAATGATTTTTTAGGTGCAGATTCAATTTAAATCACGATTCTACGATATTGCAGATTTTTGCAATCTTTAGTTTGCCTTTTTAACACC
This sequence comes from Scarus forsteni, assembly GCA_036419115.1. Taxonomy (NCBI): domain Eukaryota; kingdom Metazoa; phylum Chordata; class Actinopteri; order Labriformes; family Labridae; genus Scarus; species Scarus forsteni. The sequence goes on from JAZDUH010000289.1 coordinate 1,746,409, forward strand.
AGCAAAAAAGATGAACAATGATGATGCCGTCAGACTATATCAGGAAAAATACACATCACATGTGAGTTTGCTTTTAGGATTTATTCAGCAATATATTTTAGCCAGCTGTTTATACTCTCTCTTCAAAAGCCTGGATGGCATTTAAAAGTGGCTTATTAGCACAGACTAAAATGAGGATTTAAACAAAAAAAAAACAGATTTTTGAACGAAAAAAAAGATCTTTAAATCGTCAAACCAAAAATCCAGATATGTGAATTGTTTTTTTATTCCACCCCTAGTGATTAATGGAATGATTATACAACCACCTGCTGGATTAGCCCCTCTAGATTCCCATTCCTCGTCCATCAATCTGCTCAGATGGACAAATGAAATATATTCAGTGGACCAGCTAGTGCATTAGGTTACTTTAAAATATTCATTAAATATATTTGTAACCTAAAAATACAAAATCTTTATTTTAAATTGATCCAGAAAGGGTTTGTCTTCCTGATAAACCATTTGACAGTCCCAGTTTGGCCTGCTGGCTGTTTGTTTGACACCCCACCTCCAGTCATGGGCCACTTCTGCTGCCTTATTTTAAAACCACATTTAAAAGCATTTCCATCCTGCATCTGTTAGAAGAACATGTAAATGAATGCTGAGCATGTATAATTACGCCTCTTGCAAAAATGTAAATATGTACTATCAATGTGGGCACCATGCAAAGAGGTTGAGGGATTAAATGATCTGTGATTTAAGTTGATTTATGTTGCTTTATTTATGTTTGAACCTTAAAATCTACAATAAATCTCATTACATGTTCGCACACACAAAAGCATAAGCCTGCATGTCAGCATAAAAGCAACAGCTTCATTTCCCTGAGGACAAACACACAAACAAATGCTGCTTTATAGCCTAAACACCCGCTCTCTGTTTCAGCAAGCGCACACACAAACACACACATGCAGGGACTCCATTAAGATGAGCACGTTCATTATTTATTATTGTTTATACCTTTGATAGAGTGCCAGTGGAGATAACAAGGCTAAAAGTGCTGACTGATAGATATTTTGCCTACACTTAGCAGAGCACTCGTTGCCCCCCCATCCCACCACACACACATACACACACCTACACACACACAGAGCAGGTTTATAGAGCTGTACATGAGGGCAGAGCATCAGCTGGCTGTCTGTGTTTGCTTCTGTGTTCCTTATTCATCATGGTGTGACATCTCTGCACTGGAAATAATAGGAGCAAAGTGCTGACTGATTCAGATTTAGGTGTCACATATACGCCCAAATAAGCCCGCCTGTCTCACACACGCTCAGAATACCCTCGGGTCAATACAGAGGGATTCATATCAGTGTGATTTAGCGGTTAAGTTCCTGCCTCTCTCAGTGGGTTTAAACAGAAAATGTTGCTGACTCTATAATAAGACATCTTTCTCTGTGTGAAACAGAGATTCAGGGTCCTATTGCATGCTCGGCACAAAGTCGTTTGGCATGAAGCGAAGGTGTCTTTAATTTCTACCTGATGCATGTGCTACTTAAACACTCAGGGCTCAAACTGTTTAAATAGCAAATGATTGTGTGCTCCTGTTAGCCCCCAGGAGTGAGTTTCTGTAAGGTGACAGGAATAGACAGCACTTTAAACCTCCTTATACCAGGTCTTAAGCCTTACGAGTTTTTCTTATAGTTTGAGGATGTCAGAGATTGGCACACATAATTTCACTCACACTGGGTGCACAACAGCACAGCTGTACTGTTACACATCAGAGTATTTGTTGAAGAATGTACTAAGACTGTGTACTGTAAGTGCAGAGAGCTGGGGCCAAAAGTGTTTATTAGTTTGCTATCCCCATGTGCTCCAGTGCATACGTTACTCCAGAACGGTGGAGAAAACTTGCAGGATTGAAGATTTTCATGCAACATGGAGCTAAATTTCTGATATTTGTCTACACACTTATGACTGAAATCAATCATTATCCTCACAGAAAATAGAACAGGCTGTCCAGTGTGTTTTATACAGTGCCTGCTATAAAGGTCAGAGTCAAGCATTACTACAGGAATTTAGAAAATAAATTGCTTAAAGGTGCTTTGAGGAGAATCTATTACCTGCGAAAAAAGACTCTGCTACCCATGAGCACGTGCAGCGACTGTCGTAATGCTGCGTTCCAGTAACCTCGGAAATGGGAGTGACATCATCTCCGACTTATCGGTGTTCCAGTTGAAGTTGAAAAAACATGCCGATCTACCAGGCTATTGTTAGCTGTTGTTAGCACGCCCTGCGTTGTTGTTCAAAAATACCACATGAAGAATGTGATTATCACTATGGCAGCATTTTTGTAAATATAAGTCTAACAATACTATGTATACAGCTGATCTAGAGCAACACACCCCAGTCAGAAGTGCAAATAAAATGATTATTACAGGAGCTAAATAACTGTTCACACTGGGGGCATCCATCTTTGATTGTCAACTCAGGGGTGACGAGGTTTCACCGAGTTCCCAGTAGGAAATTCAGACTTCGGGGGACATTCCAGTTGCAGTTTCCTACTCAGAACTCAGAAATTCCTACTTCTGACTACAACTGGAACACACCAAAAGACGTTACCCAAACTAAAGCGTGTGTTTGTTGTGATGCTAATGAATGCAGTTCGGACCTTCTTCAGAACTCTGCATTGCTTTACAACTTCTTTTTTCAACAACTTACAGGATGCAAAGCGACGAGGTAATGTATCTCTTTCTACTTACGTAGCGGTAGTTTTTGATGTGTGACAACAAGCAGTTTTTGGAAAACTTATTATCGTAGTTGTAGCCGTCTTTATATCGCTACTTACAGCCCGGTGCTCTAAGACATGTAATATAGATAATAAAATAATATAAATTTGCTCTAGTTTTAATTGTCTTGTTCCTGAAGTTGAGCATTCAGGCCCGTCCAGCCCTGTCCGACCCGACCATGAAGCGAAGGAATAGCATTTATACATAACCTATTTTGATGCTATTAAGCTCATCTTAAAGTGTGTATTTTGATCAGGCATATATCTAGTGACTTTTTTGTCATTATTTAGAAACTCCTCACAGTCTCTTTAGGCAATTTATTTTCTATCATCAATGAATAGAGGTTTGATCCTGTCTGTTTTAACAAAGAGATTTTAGTAACCATTGAGGTTTGATTCCATGGGTCTTTGTTTATTGTTTTGGTTCCTCTTCGATGTTTTAGTGAAAAACACTTTAGTCCAAGTTTTAACATATTTCATACTGTGTTATGTGTGTGTTATTTGAGTATAGTGGAAACAAAAGAAGAGGAATCAAATCATTCAGCCAGACTTTTGGCCAAACAACTAAATCCCCTGCACGCCCACTGTACACTGACATAAAGTGAGTTGTTTGGTTTGGTCCTTTTATAAAGAACAAAATCAGTGCCAAAATTATTTGCACCAGGCACAATATAGGGTCCATTCAGTTGCAAATGATCAGACTGGTCTCCTTCTCTTTCCATCTCCTCTTCTGAGCGATACGCATTCATTGCTGAGTATTTTGGAAAGCAATCCTCTGAGATCAGCTGTCAGTCAGTGAGCGTAGGTGGTGCTGTGATGTCTTATTTAAATCGTGACGTTGACTGACATCCTACTTTTCCTGTATGCTAGCCAGCTGACCAACACCTCTCATGTAATCTCACCATTTCTATTTTAACCTCTAGAACTCAGAAGACAGGTGGACATAAAGACAAAGCTCAGCGTCATCTGTAAACAATGTGATTTTGTGTAAGTTATGTCTGAAGAATACATACATAAAGTGGAACATACACTTGGCAGTATTATTGATTCACGAGGACGGAGACATCTGAATGGTCAGAGAATAGCAGGGCTTATTTTGTGGGAAAGCATCCATAAGTCTTATGTAAGTAATGTTGAAGATGAATGTTTTATAACAGGATTAAGGCCATGTAAGGAGATCAATAAATCAAAAGAAGAAGCGAAGAGAACATTGCTGATCACATGAGGTCTCTCATACTCAAAAAAAAAAAGAGTTGTCTTTAGAACAGCTGGGCAAAATGGACCAAAATGCATAAAGTACCAATGCATGTTTAAAAGTGCTAAGCCAACTTTTTTTTTTTATGTCTTGCTTCTCTCCTGAGTCTATGACAATCAGATAAACACCATTCTTTCAACTGTTTGTGTGCGGTAACAAGTAAGAGATGGGCAGAGCTCAACCTATGCTAATTAGCTTAGCTCAAACACTTGGAGTCAATAGGAAGTGTTAGCCTGCCTCTTCCTGCAGTCATCAGATAAACTCTTCAGCAGCTTTAAACAGCCCTGTGAGCTTGTTGTGACTCATTTATTTTCTTATTTTTTTATTATTATTATTTTTTACATTATCTATTTCTATCTTTGATGATCTTGTTCTGCTCCTAAACAGGCTTTGTTTTGTTGATCTACTTCTGGCGTGGTTTCCCTTAGAGATGTGATGTTCACGAATGAGTGGGGTCTTCTGAACAGCTTTTAAAAGAGAAAAACAAGCATCGATTCACAGTTGTTCGTGAGCCATTCAAATTACGAGCCAATTCTTTCAAGCAAATAAAGAATGGCTCGGAAATAAATGATAAAAACGATGTTTTTTAAACACTTATAAGAGCTGTTTAAAAGAATGAACTTGTTTGCGAATTACAGATCTCTAGAATAAAGCACAGAAGATGATTCAAGAGAAACCACCAGTTTATGAATTAATGTAGCATTCAAGTAAGGTTTTCACATGCTTGAAACATAAGAAGCAACATGTTTCCAACGCTCTATGCGAATAGATTTGCATCTGAAGTTCTAAAAGCAAACCATCTCCATGTCATCAAGCCACTCCAGTGGAGGGAGGGGTGGGCATTTACGTCGCCCTAAATGTGTTGAGGTAGGACAAAGAGCAATGCATAGTCAAGAGAAGTAGGAGAAATGGAAGCTTGTGGTAAATAATTTTCACACAACACAAACTGTATTGATACAAACTTTATCTTACTCCATATTTCACTGTAAAGCAGACTGATATGATCTAAACTATATGTATAATCCAGCCCTAGCCTATACTGTCACCTAATTTTAGATTATACTGCAAACCTGGGAGCTCTCAAAGATAATTAGTTAGACTTTCAGGGTTATTTAATCATGTTGATTCATGATCAACTTCCTGCTCAGACACGGCTTCATGCATGTTCACATACTTATGACGTGAGAAGGGCTTTTGTCCAGCTGTCAGGGAAAATCAGTGACACACTGAACAGGGTTGTTAACAATAATTAGCTTCAGATGAACCTATTAGGGACATTGTCCTGGAACATTTTTCTTTGATTTCTTTGCAGCACATTGTGATGTGCTGTGGTATAGCTGGGTCAGCACAGTAACTACAGAGGTATTCATGCTTTCAAATAAATTATATTCTATATGCCTGCTCTGACCTGGAGCAAAGGGACATTACGTAGATGAGTTCAATGGTTCAATGTGAGGAAAGAACATTAAGTTCCTTAGATTTAACGTAATTCTATATGACTATAAATGACCCAGGTGATCGTTTAGCACTTATCTACGGAGGAGGTTCATATGACATACAGCTGCACATGGACTGACCAGTGAACCACAAAACTGATACCAGCTGGTTCCACATGGATTATATGTGGATTAGACATACATGACAACATTATACATGAATCATTTAATTGCTAATTTAATCATAATTTTCATCTTGTTTAACAACAGAACAAAACCATGTACTCTTATGTAGGGGTAGGTGATACTTGTGGGCCCTTGAAAATCATAAAAAAGCAAATTAGTTGCTTGTAAAATCCAGCGATAAAAATAATTTAAAACAAACAATACCTACTGCAGTCATACTAACAGGTGGGGGAAAGGGGGAGAAGTTTGGAAGATACTAAGGCCAATGACTGATAGGGGCCCCAAAAAACATCATATGAGACATGGCTTTAGTAGTCTTAGTCGTCATTAATATGCAAACTAGTGCTGTCAGATGATTAAAAAAACTAATCTAATTAATTACCGGATTTATAATTAATCTAATTAATCACATTTTAATCTCATATCTGCCTTAAGTACCCAAATAAAGAATTTGAATTCTAGGATATTATAAAATTGTAGTGCATGACTAATCAAATGAATACACTAAGAAGTGAAGATTTGTAAATTCACATTTTTATTGGTGACAGAATAAAACCAAAGTCAGGGCAACTTGTCCAGAAAATTCTAAGCTCAATCAGACAACTTAAATTACACTTTAAATGTGTTTCATAAATCAAATTCAAAATAAGAAAAAGGTCGAGGACATCCAGTTAAACAATTAGGCCTGATGCTTTATTAAAGAATTCAGTAAATATAGATAAATAAATTCAAAAATAAAATAAGATTAAGTCTTAAATATGCCGTTCCTGTTGTCACCTGGGCTTTGTTTGGTTTGACTAGAGACGCATGTGTGAAGTGACGTGCCACTGCCATGTACGGGTCCTCCAGCTGGACAATATTAAAATGTTTGTGTGCTATGATTAATCTTGTGATTAATTTTTATAAAGCATTCATTTGCGGTGTAATGAATTAATCTAATTAATGCACTAAAGTGACAGCCCTAATGCAAACCCTATTTCCAATAAAGTAGGGGCATTTAGAAACAAACAAATTTAAAATAAAAGATTTGCAAAATCAGTAGGGCCTATTCAACTAAAAACACAACAAAAACAAGATATTAAGCTTTCAAACTGATAAACTTCATTGTCTTTTTGCAAATATCCATGCATGTTCCATAAGAAGCTGGGACAGGAGCAAAAATAGATTGGCAAAGTCATGTAATGCTCATTAATTAAACACCTATTTGGAACATTTCACAGGTGAACAGGTTCATAGGATACAGGTGAGTATCATGACTGGGTATAAAAAAGCATCCCTGAAGAACAACTGCATGAGGAACTAGTCAAATAGTTTGAGAACAACTCATTTCAGTGTTCATTTGCTATAAATTTAGGGACTTCATCATCAACAGTCCATAATGTCATAGATTGACCCTGTGAATCTGGAGAAATCTCTGCATGTAAGGGGCGAGGCTGAAGCCAACAATGAATGCCTAAGACCTTCCATCGTGCACTGCATTATAAACCAGCATCTCTCTGTAAAAGATATCAACACGTGGGCTCAGGAATACTTCAGAAAACCATCACCAGTTAACACAGTTCATCTCTACATCTACAAAGTCAAGATCAAACTCTACCATGCAAAGACAAAGGCAAATATCAACAACGTCCAGAAACACCGCCAGCTTCTCTGGGCTAAGCTCATTTGAGATGGACTGAGGCAAAGTGGAAAAGTCTGCTGTGGTCTGAGTCCACTGTTTTTGGATATCATGGACGTGCTGTCCTCCAGGCTAAAGAGGAAAAGGACCATCCAGACTGTGATCAGAGGAAAGGCCAAAGACAGATTCTGTGATGGTAAGGGGGATGGGGACTATTGAGAAACTGAAGTTATACATCATGTCAAAATGAGTCAGACTTCCACCTACAACGTTTCACGGTTAGTGTCTCCGGTTCACAAACACATGTTCTGTGTTGTTAAAGGAAACGTGATGCAACACAGATGTAAAGAAACCCTTGTCCCAGCTTTTCTGGAACATGGTGCACTTATTGAAATCAGAATCAGAAATACTTGATCAATGTCTAAGGGGGTATTTGTTTGTTTCAGTTGATTTTATGCATACTATAAGAGTAAGAATATCAAACAAAGATATTAAAATAGATAAGAGCATAACAAACTTGATAACAGAATTTTTAAGCTTTATTAAATTCTTTGTGAAGTAAAAATAAAGTGAGAAAATGAGACTTGAAATGAGTAAATATTTTCAAAATACAGTAAATATAATCAGTTTGAACATTACATCTTGTCTGTGTGTTGTATTTGATTATATTTCGGTAAGAAAGAAATAGCAAATCATTGTTTTCTGTTTTATTTACATTATACACAGCTTAATCACTAGGGGTGTAACAAAATAAAAAATGACAAAATAAAATTCAAAGACGCACGAAATAAAAACGCAAAATAAAAAACACAAAGCGGCACTACGCACCACTGAAACTGGTGATTTTTTACCCTCTTTGCCTACCGTAGCAAAACACTCAATTCAAAATGGAGGAAGATGAAGTGGAGGAATTAGCTGATGCCCCTTCGTCAAATAAATCGGTTGTGTGGACCCATTTTGGCTTCCCATGTAAAAGACGAGAGAACGGTGAGAAGATTGGAGACAAAACAACAACCGTGTGCAAAATATGCCGCTACAGTTCGCCGTATACTGCAGCGAGTACAACTACCAACTACTTTGAACTGGAGACAGGCAGCAACTGTATGTTTGTGTAAGTCTGCATAAAAAACAATATTTGATTTTTGCATCTACTGTTGAGTTGACAGAATTTGATCATACTTGAAGATCAGAAGTATATGCACTGTTATAGGCTAAATATTATAGTTCACAGTTCAGACATTTATAGGTCTAAACTGCAGCTCTGAGGACTGCTATTTGTTTTCCTTTTCATTCAAGAATGTAGTTATCCTGATTGTTACAACAACAGAGCACTTTTTATTGAGATTTTATGTTTGTATTTGCACTGTAGTCTAAATAAGGGGAAAAAAAATACACTTTTGTTTTTTTTCAAAGAGCATTTATTTTGTTCTGATGCAGCAATATTTTTGTATGTCTGCATCAGGAAGAAAATAAAGAAAATGAGATTTTTGCACAACTTCCTACTGTAGGGGATTTTCTATAGGCCTAATCTTTATTTTGTATCCTAAGTATTTTGTATCGTGAGCCCTGTTTCGTATTTCGTATAGAGTTGACCATTTCGTTACACCCCTATTAATCACATGAATATGACATATATGTAGTTTTCTGTGTCTCTATGTGTGTTCGCCCCTCTGAGTGAGCCTGCCTTTGTGTGTGCGTGCGCCCGACCATCCAGGCGATTAACATCAGGTGTGCTGGTGCTCAGAGCCTGATGGATACGTCACATTGACCCCCCCTCCCGTGAGCGGAGGTGTGAGCGTGCGGTTCAGGAGGACAGAGTATTTCACGCTGGACTCCTCCATTACCTGAGGTCAGCACTGTTACTGACAAAGTGAGAAAAATGTGTGTGTTGGGGAGCGGTGGAGTGCGGCGGTGTGTGCGGCACGCGCAGACGTTTGAGCGATAAATTACAGGGTGCAGGTGTGAACGGCTATAATGACGGTGGCCGGTCTAGACGAGGAGCTGAGTACAGCAGGTTTGGGAGCTCATACTGCCTCCAGCAGCACATTTAACACCCTACACACACATATACACACACCCACACACACAGATACACACCACAAACAAACAAACACGGTGGGAGGGGGGGGCTTTGACACAGAGTATGAGTGGCGGCACGTCTGACCACTTGAAGTCTGTGTGTGATTTTAGTTTGACAGGGACTGACTTAATGCTGCCTGAAATATAATATGATTCTTAAAAAAACAGTTTATATACAAATCAACCTGATAATGATGAACCACTCTTTTCACGAAGGATGTGTTTTTCAGTTATATTACCTGCACTGCACAAAATAATAACTGACATCAAATAAGGAGTTCATTAATCTTAATCTAAATTATTCTTAAATTATTTTGATTTGATTTTTTATGTATTTTTATGTTCTTGTAATTGATATCATTATTTACTTATGATTGTTTTTTGGACTTACCCATAGTAATCACTTGTTAAATATATGTATTTTAATATTTTAAATGCATTTCCATGTTCATTTCATTCTTATCATTAATTTGTAATATCTAATTTATACTTTTCCTTTTTCATTAAGTCATCTAATAAATGTATATTAAGCAGATCTAATGACAGGGTTTACCATTTATTAAAACTACTACTAATAATAATGACTATTATTTGTACTATTACTAAAAATAATAAATATCAAAATATATTCACTATCATTATTGTTGTTACAGTTGTTATAAGCAATTTTATATTTTTTTAAAACTGTATTATTTGTTTCATATTTATTAGGGGTGTCCCGATACAACTATTTCACCTCCGATACGATACCGATATTGCAGCCTTGAGTATTGGCCGATACCGATATCAATCCGATACGATATCAGCAGGAATCATACAGACTTTTATTACCTATTTTGTAGTATGGACTGTAAGAAAAGGCTTGATCAGGTGAGATTACTCAAACAGAGAACAGTAGGCAGCAATAGTAGGTATGAGAAAAACTTACCCATTTGTTATTAACCAATAGGTTAAATAAATTTTAACCTTAAACATAAGAATATACTACAATTAAAACAACATGAATAAAAAATATTAGAAGACCCTGAAAAGTGACCTCAATAAATCAAACAAAAACATATTTCACCAATTGCAAAATAACCACTGTGTTGAACTTAAACATAAGCATATTCTACAGCTGAATAAAATAAAAAATAAATATATTAGAATGGACTGCTTGTATCGGAGTGCTGATATCGGAGATTAAGGATGCAGGCCGATATAATCCGATATTTGTTTTTTTGACCGATATCCAATATCAATATCGGATCGGGACATCCCTAATATTTATAGCAATATGTTAACTGATTTAAAAAACAATGATTTTTTTGAATATTGAATAAATATTGCAGAATAACAACTGACTTATGAGATCAATCAAAACTGATTTAATTTCCTTCATTTAACAATTTGTATTTGTTTGAACAATTTATCATATATATTGAACACATTTTTATTCATGTATTTTTCATACTTTTGTACTTTCCATCATCATCAAAAAATGATTAATTGTTTTCTCTTTCTATAATCTTAGCTGTAGAATTTTACTACTTGCATTTCTGCTGATGAGTATTTACAAATCATTCTTCTTCTTCTTCTTCTTCTTCTTCTTCTTCTTCTTCTTCTTATTATTATTATTATTATTATTATTATTATTGTTATTAACATATAGTTGTTGTTATAAACAATTATATTCTCTTTTTTTTTATGAATTAATTATCATTATTGTAATTAATCACGGAGGTGGGTGAATGTTTACAGTTGTCTGTCTCACAATGTGGCCCTGCGATCAGCTGGATAAAGGGCGAGCCCCCCTCTAACCCACTGTCAGCTGGTGTACACACACACACACACACACACACACCCCCCTCGACCCTGGTAGGGATACATCGTCTCGAATTGTCAGCTGGACTATGAGTATCATCTAAACCAAGTAAAAGATTAAACCAAAACCCAACTTCACCCCTTGAACTGAACTGAGTCCCCCAAATGTAGCTGTGAAAGCAATCGTTTAAAATGATCTCCCCACACATGTTGTCAATGCAAAGAGTAAATCAAAGCTCTTAACCATCAGAAATGTTCTGCCCTCCTGGACAGAAAAGTCCTATTTCAGGCCTCGGTCTAAAATGCAGACCTCCTCAAAAAGTCCCCTCAACGCTCCTGCTGTCAGAATCGGCCCTCAGAGCAGGACATTTGACGGCCCCTGAGCTGTGAGATAGTGAAGCCAACTTCCCCGTAATGAACTCTGTAACACTGAAACAGACACACATCAACCTCCACGCTCAGCCTGCCTCTGCCGGCCCATCTCCAGCTCACTTCCACTCCATGAAGCAGCCAAACAGACACCTCAGTGAGTCCCTGAGGACCTGAGAGAGCGGACAGGTGTGGGGGGGCTCACGTCTCCATGAAGGGACACTTTTTAAACCACACAGTCTCCCCATCGCTCCCTCTCTGCTTTTTCCTCTCTGTCTTCTTTCATGCATCACTCCCCCGCTCTCGTCTCACTCAATCTGTTTTCCTCCGTCTCTCTTCACCGCCATGATCTCTCCGGGTTACTTATCTGTGGGGAAGCTTCTTTTGCATCTTTTATGGGAAAAATAAACACGTCTCTTCAAAATAATCACAGCAGCAGATGCAGCAGTGAAGAGCACTCAACCCTCTAATGGAGATCAGGTAGCAATCGGCCTGTTAGCCAAAGGAAATGACGAAGAGACTGTTGGCAAACTGAATCACATCTCCTTATTCTATGAGACTTAAAGCTTTGGCCTACGATTTGAAAGCTTGGTACATCTTAATAACACCGTTTATAAGGCCGTTATGGTCCGATCTACACAATATAAAGACCAAAAAGAATGAAAAAAATCCATTCAGTATATCCGCTGCAAAGTGGCACAACAGTTGACCAATCCAAAACCGCCGTTCCCTGCAGTTTGGATTGGTCCGTGAGTCCATCCAATCCCCTGTCTCCCCTACTCCGCACCGTCCCGCCCATGGTTCCGCCTCCCCCCCACTACCTCCCTCATGTACCTGTGAGCAGCTAGCTGCACAGCTAATGAAGCGTCATGGAACCGGAGAAGACCAGCACCAAAACCAGGAGGCCGCTTCTGTTGCCCTCCACATCGAAGGGAAGGAGACATAAAAGTTTCCAGGAAAAGGCTGAAGTAAGGAAGAAATATGAGCAATACAGGTCCCACCGGAGACTCAACATTGGAGAATCGTACGACCGGTGGAAAAAGATGCAGAATGATTTGGGACTGAAAACTGACGCTGAGACAGCCGAATTTCTGTTGAACAGGTAATATCTTTGTTTACTACAGTGGGAGATGTCTGCTGAATAACTCTGGTTAGTCTGTGCCTATACCGGCCTATAATGACTGAACGTTGTAACCCTTTAAATGTCAGTGCATGTTGGTCAAACTTATGACTAGGATAGAAGAATGGAGGGAGTGTCCCAAACTGTGCATTTTCTACCATCCAAATCATCATCTACACCTGGACAGAAAGTTGAAAACAAACAGAAAACATGATGTTAACAGAAATACCTCCCTACATGTGGGCACAACCTCAACATCCTCTCAAAATGAAAGTAATAAAACAGTGACAGAATATTTCCTCATCTCAATAATAAGTAAAAGAAAGTCTAGGAATGCTTGAATAATTTTTAAAAATATACATAAAATGACTTAAAAAAGGACACTTTCATCAGAACTGTGCCTTCTGTGTTATCAGATAAGGTTTTGTATTAATTTATAAAAAGAATAATCTGTAAATTGCTCTTTAAGATTATAAAACAGCCAAATGAAGTCATTATAATTGATTTATTGGACCGTTGAAATGTTTATGTTGCACTGAGAGATGCCTGAATTGAACCTCTTTTAGAGAAACTGATGATTTGTAATCATAAACGCTGACTGTGTCCATCTCCGTTGCCATTCGTTTAATGAGCCCCTCATAATCCAGATTTGTTTTCGCTTCTTTTACACCTGTTGTTGTTTTTTATGCAGCAGTAATCACTGCTCTAATAAGTGCTGGTCATTTTTTGATTGATTTTCCACTCCTTGTGTTAACGTCTGCATCACACGCTGTAACTCTGTTATGAAAAGTGCCACAAGAATAAAGTTTTGTTTAATGCCCTCGCTGTTTGGCAGCCAATCACAATTAAAAAGCTAAAGAGGAGAACACTCCACAGAATCGTTGTAAAAAACCCAGCATCAAAGATTAAACAGCACTAGCAGTTTGGTTTTATTCCTCTGCTGTGATATTTATAACTTGTATGATTATGCTTTAAAGTTTACAGGCTCTTATTTCTGTAATGTTCTTGTTTAACTGTTGGCCGTGCATTTGTTGGTCATCAGGCAGAAGTGCAGATTAGAACATCATAAATCATCTTATAGATGGAAAATTAAGGTAGAGAAGACCAGGACATTAACCTAACTGAGCGATTAAACACAAAAGTCCACTGGGCACAGATGGATACAGACATATCTACTCGGTAATATGTGCTACATGCATGTGTCACAGGTAGAATTTCTCTTACTGGAAGTAAGGCCAAAGCATATGGTCAATTAAAAAAAAAAATACCATTTCCATTTAGTTGACTGAGTTTTCTTGAATTACAAAACCATAACATGAAGAAAGCAAACCAGTAAGCATACAAGAATTGTCTCAACAAAGCAAGTGAACCTGTTTGTATGTTTTCTTTTTCCCCATGTAAACTTGGGACCTTCCTTTTAGTCTTTTCAGTCACTTTTTAAAGATATTTTGGAACAGGCGTTTAATTCCTTTCCCACAAAAATCTTGCTTAGCATAAAATGAAAAGATATAGTAAATGTAATCAAATGATTTATTTACACCAGTATAAATATCACCGTTACAGCAACATTACAGTACTGTAGTTATACTCCTGTCTTCTTTTTCAACTCAGCTCTTTAAACACTCTTACTAAGGAACTACCTTACCAGTAGTAGACCACCTTCTGTGGTCTTTGGTGTATGAGGTTCTGTTTCACAACAGTGCAGTTACACTCAATGTGCATTTTGTTGACATACGGAGGGAGAAGAAGCGAGCCGGCAGGAGGTCCAGAGAGACAAATAAACCATGTGGACTGTAAAGGTTCAGTCTGATCATGTTTCTTTTCAAGCGTGCACTGTCTGCTGTGAGCTCAACGTTAACATGTGTTCAGTAACTTCGATTGTAGCTCGAAGGCTGCGCCGAATAAATTACAACCGGCATTTATTTGGAATGGGTGTCTATTTGGTATTTTATGGGACTTATTTTTAGCTTATTTTTTGTAACACATTTGTGGTTTGTCAGTATAAAGCCTCAACCACCCCTCCTGTTTTGTTATTCCAAACTTGAAATGTCTTCAGCGACATGGTGGCTTGAAATATTGCTCTCCCAGCCTCTTCGTTCCAAAGTCTTGCTGTTGCTTCACCTTTGAGTCACAACCTCCTGCCACATGACCAAGCCAATATAGGCTTACAAGTCAGCTACATCCAGGTCTTTCCCACTGTCTGCATACACACACTTCCACTCTAAATATGTCATCCTAAGAACTATATGTTCAATCCATGGTGTTAAGAAGAGCTTTAATGATGAAAGACTTGGATCTGATCAACTCATCAGCCTACATTGGCCTCCACATTTTGTAAGGAGTTCACAAATCACTATGCTAGGTCACTCACGCAGACAGACACGTTTTACACAGGTAAAACAGCTTGGGGTCAAATTGACCCAAGAGGGACACCAATGCATGCAATATGTATTCAGCACATTGGAAAAATATCATCATGATAATTTTTGGCATAATCAGTTGTCCCTATACGTTGAACATTTTGGATAAAAGATGAACACTGTGGAAATGTCAAAAAAGGAAAAGCTGAAATTAAACGCTTTGCACTCTCCGAGGAGCACACACACACCTCACACACCCTCGTCTAGACCAGCCCAGGAATTAGATGCTGTGATTGGTGAGTGGCAGCTGAAATTGAATTTCTTTTCAGGACTCACAGGAGGATGGACACAAAAACTCTTATGTGGGGTAGAAGGATACAACCAGGCATGAAAATACAAGCGTACACACACCAGCATGGATCATCACTGAATAATCGCTGGCGCTAAACTCTCACACACATGTAAAGTCCCAGCCCCACAGGTCCCTCCTCTCCAATTTACTGAAGCCAAAGCTGTCTCTTCAAAGACAAATCTCCTTTTCTCCTCACACATCACAATGAGAATCGCGTCTGGCAACTCCAAACCAAACAAAAACTTTGAGAAAGGCCCTCATTATGCCGCTGCTGCTGCTGCTGCTGCGGGGACGTGGTTTGAATCAAGCCTCTGGAAATGACAATCACGGAGCTGGAGAGGAAGCAGCCCCCCTATGGCCGATCTGAAATGAGAGATGATGAGGAAGAGAAACATTGCTGTGTGTTTGGACGTGAGTGCAGTTGATTCCTTTGTGTTTGTGGGCCTCCGTGCCGAGCTGATAATAGCCCTGAGCTTTATGTAGTGATCGTATTTGAGACAAATAAAGCAGCGGGACGTTTCTGGGGGGAGACCTGCTGCACAAAGAGGCCCTGCAGCAGAGGTGTGAGGGTGCAAAGTGGAGACAAGCCGAGTAGCGACAGTAAACAGAGAAAAATTAACTTTGTGCTGATATCCTACAGTGCACGGGAGTGACACCTCAGTGTTTAACTTTGCTGCAACAGAAAACAACTGTCATGAGAACAATGAGGGCAAATTATAGCTTTAAATGCTGAGAGACACTCGGATTTGTGCTGTTATTATTGTTGTAATTATACTTAAGTGGTTAATATTGTGCTCCACTGAACTTTGGTTGATTCAGTATTTTAGTCGTGAAATGCTAAAAGGATAGTTTTTCTTTCTAGTTTGTTTCCAGGTTTTACACTCTGAAGAAAACAGAGACACGAGACACCAGAGGCCCTTTTGTTTGCCCCGAGAGACATGCTTAACTAATGCGAGACGTTCATGTGCAAGCTGACGTGTTCCTAACTCAATGATGCAGATATTGACTCATACCTGATCTTAAGTCTCGAGTCTGTGACACAGAGTGTTTCTGCTAATTTTAGGAGCCATTTCAGAGATGACGGCAGTGTTGCTCATTCTGTAAGGGCTTGGCCTGAAGACTGATCAAGTCCTGTTCAAATGGCACTCTGAAGTTATGTCGGCTGGTGACGCAGCTGAAGGAGTTGGAAATCCTTGCATCAGCATCAGGGTAGGATTTGCACCCTTGTCCCCTTAAACTTCATCACACATAAACACCTATGACTGAAGCAGGGTTAGTACTGCTGGTGATGCAGATGAAGGAATAATGTGTGGTGAAGTGTCATACCATATGCTCCCAAACCGGACCTGATTACAGAGACTGTGGTCAAATAGTCACCTAAGCGCTATCCTATCTACTTTTCCTTAACCCTGATGGAAAACGTCATGAGATTAAGGAAAGGAGAAAGGAGAATTCAGAAGGACTTAGGAAAGGAAAACTGGCTTGCAGAGAGAATCCGACTATGCCATTACTACGCTACGTCATCATGTGACGGCCGATGTTACTGCTGCATTGAAACGACAATTTTCCGAAAGTAGACTACAAAAGACGCATTATAGAAGTGCTCAGGTGTCATGCCAATGTACATAATTGAACATAATAACCTGGTAAAATAACATCTGCATCACCGATGTTGGAAATGAGGATTTAGATAAATTTGTCTACTCATTATCAACATGAACACCAGTCACTGCATGAAAAAATGACTGAATGAACTGAATGAAAGAAAGGCATAAATTGTCAAGACCACAATCTAATGGTGTACACTTTATTAATATTGAACCAAGGTTAAAACTTAATCAACATCAAATGTCTCATATCCTGCTCTCTTCAGAGAATCAGACTGCTGGAAAGTTAAGGCAGGTTTTGGTAAACTTTAGAAAGGATGAACAGCAGTGGGAGCTCACATGGTCTGTGTGATTTGTTATTATTCGGTTGAATTCGAAGCAGTCGGATAACGCGCTGTTTATAAAAGCTGTTGCCGTGGAGAACTGTTGGACATATTATTCTCCTCTCCTTTTGTAAAGGATGGTCCGGTGTATCCTATGCTAAAGGAGATAATAAAGGAAGCACTGAGCCACCTTTCCTATGCATTTAAACTATTCGAACAGCTCTAATCACGAACTATTCCAGTTCATTTAACTCCGTTAGGAACCGTCCTGAGCAAAAAGGACTATTTGACCGCAGCCAGAGACTGACCTGTGAAATCAAATCACACACTTTGCTGTAGTTTCTATACCCGCAGAAATCACAACAGCATGCCTATAATGTTAAACTTCTGATCATTTGTCAATAAATTCACTTCAAAGTTATTGACTCTTTTGAGAGAGTGAGAGGCTTTTCTCCTCAGTGCACTATTCATGTGTTTCCCAGTGCACATACTGGTTATAGTCCCAGAAAAAAATAAAAATAAAAAAAAATAGATCAATGGTTTCTTGTAATACGGAGCTACCTCACAAATATTTGTATACACACTGATGAATGTCAATGGTAACTATGCTCACAGATAATAACACAGGCTGTCCAGTGTGTTTAATACCAGCAGAGACAACACCACAGCCGTATATTTCTGCAGGAAATTAAGAGAATAAATTACTTAAATCCAACACTTACATGATGTACAGCAAACATGTCAGTTATAAACATATAACAGCCTGATCTCGTTGGTTTTAACTTTTAAAGAACTTATGAGGTTTGTTTTGTTTTCTTTGTTTGTTTTTTTTAAGTAATGTTTTTTACATGTTTGTATGAAAGTGTCTCACATCTTTTGGATTGTAACTAATTCTTCCTATGCTTCAATGGTTGAAAAAGCACATTCATCTGAGTATGAATATATTTGTAAATTATTCTGTATGTTCTTTGAGTACTGTAGCATAATAAAGGAGGGAAATTTGCCAAAATTCAGACTAAACACCTAAACTCAAAATAGCAAAATAAAGGCTGACAACTTCAAAACTGCTCTGCTCCATGCACTTAAGAAAAAGCACCTCATGTCATCAAAATAGGACCAAAATACTGCTGTTATCAGAGCAGGGACTATTATTACTTACCATTTTTAATTTTCAATCAAAGATAAGAAAATAAAAAGGTACTGGTCATTTTGTAAAACGTTTTTCCATCTCAAATGCAGAAACAAAGACATGCCTTGTTTTCCATAATTTGAGGTAAAGGCCTGGATTAAAAACACAATACAACTTAACAATGCTGGTTACTGAATGTGTTTGGAATATTGTTTGGTATTCTACCAAATCTTTTTCCTGTTTTCTTTTCATCTCAGTGGGAATATTTCTGGTGAAATGAATGTAAAATTAAATAAATGCAATGACACCTCAAGGCAACAACGAGAAAAGAAGAACAAACAGAAAGTCTGGTGGCAATGAAAACACTTTTACTTTTGAAAACAGGACACAGAATTTAACCAAACAAACAAGATTTTATGAACTCTCGATACCACTTTGGCCTCTCCACTGGTGAGACAATAATGCACCAGCCACACACACAAACACACGCACACAAACACAACTACACGCTGAGCTTCATTAAAATTTCACATAGCAACAGTATTTAGCATTTCAAAGACTGTTTACGTCAGTGTTCCACTGCAATAAGCTGAAAATGGACCTGATAAAAATGGGAATAAAAACATCAGCGCTGCAGTTGTGTCTCCAAATCTGCTTTAACCAGAGGTAGGCCGGCTGGGATCTCATCATGTGCTTAAATTAAGAAGCAATCAACAAATTTGCATAATTTGATGATTAGCTGAACATGGAATTATAATAATCCCCCTCCAAAATGAGAGCCCCCTTTGTTTTGCAACAGCATGATATTGCTTTGGCTGTGGGATCTAATTTTGGACACTTCTGAATGTCATCATGATAAAGACATTTAAAATGATAAGGCGTGAACATAAACAGGCATCTTCTGGACCTCTTTTCACACATCCATACTTGATCTTTAAAGCATCTCTTACATAAATCACAGTCATCACTCCTGCCTAGACAGTGAAAATAGTGAATGAAGCATAGGGACCCGCAGCAGGTTTTCAAGGGAGTCCCCAACCCACATAGCAGACCGGACTGGGCAAGATCTTGCATCAAGCTAGCCTACTAGGCATGGCAAGTGGCAAGTGAACTGGATCGGTTTGTGGGCCAGATGACGTGCATTTGTGGGACAGAACTGGGCTAGACCATTTACATTGTGGGAAGTGACAGGTTTGGCATGAAGATCTGATTTTAAGTCTCTAAGATTTGAGGATTTGAAGAGACCACAGTTTCAGTTCAGCTTTTTGGTTCCTTATAAAGTGAATAAATCTTTTAAATGGTTAAAACAATAGTCTAAGGTAGTTAGCAACTAGCCGCTACGTGTAGCTGCTATGCAGTGTTGGGGAAGTTACTTTTCAAAAAGTTGGGTTGCTCATTACTCGTTACTTCTGAAAAAGTAACTTGTTACTTTACTTAGTTACCCTCTATGAAAAGTAACTTTTCACGTTGCTCGTTACTTTTACGTTGCTTTAACATTGCACGACTTGGAACAGAACCTCATTTTTTTTCCTAAATGTGGAGGCCTACAAAAAGTTCTACCACAGAGTTGTGCTCTTTATTTTACAAATTGTCACATACCCTGTGGAATGAAAGCTCCTGTCCAGTGTTTTCACATTTTGCTTCTGAAATAAGCAACCAGGTCGATAAGAACAAGCCCAAAATAACCAACCTCCAGCTATTTTCTTTCCTAATGTGATATATTACTTTTTAAAAGGGGAAACATACATAAAGTGTGCTAATTTTCGTATACGTTACATTCCAATATCACAGTGCCAAGTATCTGCTCAAGAAAAGACAGTCGCTTATAATAAGCAGAGCTGGCAACCTTGGCTCTGGAGCATGCTCCATGTGTGTGAGCGTGTTTGGGGGCGTGTGCAATAACCAGAAAATGAGGAAGTGGACAAACCGCCTACTGCAGTTGTGTTTTGCTTTATGTTAGGAGCTGGAAGTTCACACAGACAGAAGAGCCCCAAGAAGCAACTTCACATTTAGAAACAAGCCCAAAAAACAACGACCCGCGGCTGTGACTCACGAGATTTGCGGCCTTTAGAAGCTTATAATGAGGGGACTTGGCAACGCTGCACTTGTTTAATGTGGGCAGCTAAGAAGGTCAGTGTCAGATCTGTCCTTATTTTCAGTAGTAGTGCGTTACTTTACTTTTTACCCCAAAAAGTAGTTACTTTTCTGTAACATGTCATTTTGTAATGAATTACACACAACACTGCTGCTATGTATGCTGTGTCTTACAGGTTGCTTGATATGATTGGTCTGTGATTATTGTGTTGAGCCGAACGATCATCTAATCACATGCTGCTGTTGTTTTTGAAGGTTCTGCCTCTGAAAACATTTTTGAATGGCTCCTTCCCAGATGGATAGCAGAAATATTGCTGAGACGGGCGTATGGAATTGTCCGTCTGTTGTTTCAGTTTGATATATGCCAGAAATCAGCTGTTTTTTTTCTTCTATTGGCCTCACAGCTCGTTCAACCACAGTCCAGTAAGGAGGTCATACAGTCACCAAATGACTGGATGGTTAGGTGGTTGATTAAAGCAACAATTATTCATCTTCTACTGCAGTATTTATTATAAAAGTCCCTATAATAATTCAAACAGCAGGAGTTTCTGTTTTAGTCATTTAAATCAGTAAGAGTTAAAGTGTGTGGACCTTTGTTCTTATTCATCCACATTTATCTTATTGTTTAATGAAAGTCAGAATAACAGCAGCTTATTCATAACTAAAAATGTATTCTAGTTTTATCACTTTTTACAGCATAATAATCATTCAAACTCTTTCTCTGTTCTCGTGATCGCTCCCTCTTCTGGTCCCTGTTTTCCTCACATCAGTACTCGGCCTATGAAACATCTCCAGCTCTTTCATTCTCAGTGCTGGCTGCCTGCCTTCAGGCACATTTAGCTGCCTGTTTTCCCCTTTATCTCCCCACCACCACCTCTCTTATATTCTGGAGTCTCTCATTGAAACATAAGGCGTGATGTGGGAAGGCTCTGCCAGAGGTGTGCGGGGGTCAAATTCTGCCTCATTTGCATATATAGTATCACAGCAGAGCTCCCAAACCCCCTCAGGCAGTGTGGGATATGAGATGTAGGGCTGTGCTAACCCCTGGATGACTTCCCTGAAAGGTCTAGATTGGAGGGAAAATGATATACATATGCATGCATTGATCAGATATGAAAAAAACACAATATCAGAAAAGAAGATGATTTTGATTCTTCTGTTTGCCTCCTTTAGTGTCCTGTAATGAAGTACTTTTTCCGATCACAACAAAGAACTGTTCAGCTCTCCTCTTCAGAGCAGATATTACCACTTCACTTGCTTTTATTTTTCCTGTCAGTTTAACTCCAATGCTCATGTTCCACATCCTGAAAGCACAAACCCACTGTTTTTTCTAAGTGCTCTGCAAAAAAGCTGCTTACAAAGCGGAGAGACAGAAGGCACACGAGCGCGTCAACACTAATAAAAAAAACAATAATACAAAAAAATGAATGCACTTAGATTTTTAAAATAAGAGCAGCAGAGCAGAAAAAAAGCAGGTCAGCAGCATTGAGAAAGTTGATGAATAAAAGCTGCTTTTGAGACCAAAGTTCAGCTCATTTTAGAGTTTTTCAAAGAGCTGCAGATGAAGCACATGCTGTACTGTGTGCACTGAGATGAAAACAAAAATATTAACATAGATAACAAATGATTGTGTCCACCATGGTGACTTATTGGCTAAGAAATGTTCTCCAACAGTTGGGATGCATTGTAAGTTCTGTATGATGGAGTTGGCTGGCTCTCACTGGCCACTCAAAGAATGAAGCTTTGGTTGGTCCTCATTAACAAGGCTGTACTTAATCCACTTCCTTCATACTTCATTATTTAACTGCTGTGAAAAGTCCGGGAAACTGCAATCTTCACTCTGTGACTCAGTGCCTGAGCTACTATGATCCAAACTAACTAACTGCATGTGGAAATTAAAAAAAATCATCACACCCAAAAATTGCACATGCAATTAGTGGGTGTGATGCAGGTGATCTACTATAACTGTGTGCACAATTGATAACAGGCGCAATAGTGGTGTTATTATAATTACAAACATGACACATATTTGGCCATTTCATTAGGAACATTTCATTCCCATTATCATATAGCTGTTAATGTAGATATTAGCATGATCTCCCTATCCATGGTTGATACATCTATAGTATCTATATTTAGCCCCACATAGTCATGAGGCCCCTCTGCAAATGGGATGTCACACCTCAAGAGGCCTTTAATACATTTATACTTAACGGAGACAGTTTTGGTAGGGATGCACTTGTGGTCTGGGCACCCATGAGTTCGTCACTACCATAAATTCTTATTTACTGTAAGAATAAAATCGATTATACTCCAATAAAATGATCACCACAACCATTCAGACATGAGGACCCTGCTGAAAACCAGATGTAGCATCTCAAGAGGCTAACCTCTAATAAATCAGATGACAGGTCTATGGTTCATGGATCTGTCACTAACTTTAGTTCTTACTTTAGTCCACTTGTCTCCTCTTACCTCCCTTCCTTCGCCCTCAGACCAACACAGCATGGTGTGGATTTGCTGTTCATCATGAGACTGGGATCCACATTCAAGATTTCCTGCTGCTTAACAGAAGGTTTTTTCTTGAGCCATGACGGAGGGATTCTAACTGGCTATATGGATTCATGTTGGTGTTGGATGGATATATTTGTATATATATATATGTATATGTGTATTTTATATGTATATATGTATCTATGCATATTTGTGTATCCATAAAATGAAGAGCCTTATGCTCTATTGTAAAGTATCTATCTTGAGATAACGCTTGTTATGAATTGGCGCTAAACAAATAAAGATTGATTGATTGATGGTGTGGACCGCCCCCTTTAAATGAGGATTTTGCATGTGCTATAGGGGCAGTTTGGGAGAGCAGAGTGGAGTTTGAAGCATATAAAAATACTTGCAGTAACCTTTTTTTGCTGTCTGTCATTTTGAGTGACAAGATCATCAATTTTCCCTCATAGCATATTTGTATCTGTCATTTTAAAGTTTCCTTTTCTGGTTCCAGCTAAACATTATCTAAGTGACAGCATTCATACAGTTACACAGCTCCATCACCAATAATCTCTCATGTGAAGAGCAGTCTTACAGTAACGTTCATACAGACCGGGCAGGTACTCTTGCCTTTTACAAACTTACAGAGTTACACTTCCTGTGCACTGATAGCTCCTAAACTCCACTGAGTTGGAAGAGTTAGAAATTAGCATTTGTTATAAACTCTCTGTTCAGCACATTAGATTAATGCTCAAAAAAATCCAGCCAGTGATGGAAAATATTTTATAACGCGACCCATGTCTCACCACACTGACCACAGCCCTTTGTGCGTAACGCTGTCTGCTTTGCAAATGTGCTCAATTCTGAGGCAAAACATCTGATTGTCATTTTTTCCGTGCTGTCATTGAAGACATCAGCATGTGATGTCTGCTTGTTACCGCTCATTAAGGCTCAATATGTGTATGTACAAATTCCTGAGAATTTTCTCTTAGCTGATGCCCAAAAACAAGTGTCAAAATGATGTTTCAGGTTTTCAGATCTATAGGCATCACTTTATGCAGGTTTTTTTTTCTTTATTGAGAATGAACAAACAAAACATACAAACATGGTCTGCAGGGAAACAATCAAGGAACAGTGTAGCCAGGAGACACGACTGTTAAATTATGTTAATGCATTTAAAGCAGAGGATATATTGGGGGTTTTGACAGCTTTATTTATTTTTAGATTTATCTACTAGCTGTAGGTCTTTCTCAACATCTTTTAAAAACAATATATATTGTTTTTTGTTCCTGCATCTGCATTTGTGGATAAAAAACTTGTAAAATAATTAAAAGGGTTATAAGAAAAAATGCTTCTCCTCTTTTGTTAACCTTTTATTAAAGCACAATACAACATTTATCCAAGTTGAAGCGGAGCCAAGTCAAGGATGAATGTGGTGAAGTCCTTCCAGAGCTTCTGATATGTGGACACGGCCAAAATACACTGAACGCTGTCTCTGGGAACACTGAACCTTTCACTCTTAATACTGAGCTGTAAATGACACTTTCACAGTCCATCATCCCGACTGCCCCCCTTTCTTGGACAAGTACCAGCAGCTGCCACAAGCACACGTCACAAAACTGTGGTGCAAATGTATTTGTTGAAATATAGGGATTAAAACTTTTGAAAAGTAGTGTTTGCTTGTTACTCATTACTTCTGAAAAAAGTAACTTGTTACTTTACTTAGTTACTCTCTATTTAAAGTAACTTTTCACGTTATTCATTACTTTTACGTTCCTTTACATTGCTTGATCATGGACAGAGCCCCATATCTGTTCCTAAATGTGAAGGCCTAAAAAAAGTTCTACTACAGAGAACATAACAGTTATTTCTTTTGTGCTCTTTATTTTACAAAATGTCACATACCCTGTGGAATGAGAGCTCCTGCCTAGTGTTTCCACATTTTGCTTCTGAAATAAGCAACCTGGTCAATAAAAATAAGCCCAAAATAAGCAACCTCCAGCTATTTCCTTTCCTAATGTGATATATTGCTTTTTAAAAAGAGAAATCTACATAAAGTGTGTTCATTACATTTCAATATCACAGTGCTAAGTATCTATTCAAGAAAAGACCGTCGCTTGTTATAAGCAGACCTGGCAACTTTGGCTCCAGAGCATGCTCCATGTGCGTGACTGTTTTTGGGGGCGTGAGTGATAACCAGGAATCCAGGAAGTGGACGAACTGCCTACCCCAGTCGTGTTTTCCTTTACGTAAGAAGCTGGAAGATAATCAGGGGGATTCACACAGACTTAAGAGCCCCAAGAAGCAACTTCACGTCTAAAAACAAGCCCAAAAAACTACAACCGCCCGCGACCCTGACTCAAGAGATTTGCAGCCCTTAGCTGCTTATAACGAGCGGACTTGGCAACACTGCTCATGTCTGTGCAACCAGCTTCGGTGTCAGATCTGTCTGTGGGAAAAGTAACGCATTAAAAAAGGAGCTACGTTTCGTGACCAAATTTTCAGTAGTAGCGCGTTGCTTTACTTTTTACCCGAAAAAGTAGTTATGTTACTGTAACGCATTACAAAGTAACACAACACTGGTGTTGACCCATATATAAACACTTCAGAAGTGTCACTCTGACAGACAGAAGCCCTTAATGAAAGGCCAGATGACAGGATCAACGAACTCAGCTACAGCCTGACTAGAGTTGGGGGTCCACATCACATGATTTCTGACTTTGGTCCAGTTGGCAAAGACCTGTTTGAAGGCTCGAAGCAGTGTTGCAACTTCACTACAAAACCAAATCCAACCCCACCAGACTTTACAAGCTAAATTCAAAATCAACGACAGAGACACACCCCTTAGAGATATTGCTAACAGTAGCTCCATTCAGTGTGTGTTTGTTAGAGCTGTTCATAGAGTTTATTTCTCAATTTCGAGCACCTTCTTCTAAAGCACATTGTACCGCCGTCTCACATGGGCCCCAACATCAACACAAACCCACAACACAGCGTGGCACTTTAATGACACGTGCACTCATGCCTCTTACCGGGGTGAAGTTCATGACCTTCAGGATCCAGATGGTCAGCGCCAGGTTGACGATCATGGTGACGAGGAGGAGGAGGATGAAGAAGTACAAGCACCTCTTCCTCCAGCCGTAGATCCCCACCGCAGGATAGACCTGCGTGCCGCACACCGACGCCCCCCGCTGGTGGAGCGGGTTGGGCTGTGCTGCGAGGATGTACTGCTCCTGAGTCATCTGAGAGGGAGACACAAACGGAGAGGAGGGTTAGGATCACTCAGCTTTACGAGGAGCTTCTCCGAGATAATCAGTTAATCCTGGAGTCAATCTTCTCCAGAATGATCAGAGACAAAAAATAAAAACTTAATGAAGTACAAACACGAGAGAACATCACTAAATCAGTCCCATCTGTCAGCAGTAGGTTCATCCACTAAACTGCTCTCTTCTGTTTCTCATATGATTGTTTTTTAATGTCCAGTCTTTTCTTGAACAAACCCTGAAAAACATTACAGTGCATAAAGTGCAAACACAAAGATACAACAAATGTAAACAAACAAACAAAAAAACAAAATCAAAGCAAGCAAAGTTGTAAAAAAAAAAAAAAAAAAAGAATAGAACATGAATTTTTAAACAACGCCATATTAGAAATTCAGGCAATATATGACAAACACAAAAACAAAGGAGAACAGAAACAAATAAAATGATTTATTAAACCAAAATTTACCATATGAAAAACATCCAAACAAAACAAACAAAAGAAGAAAAAACAGCATACTCAATAAACCAAACAAAAAAATGGCCCTTTTGTTTTCTTCTTTGGCTTATCTCTGTTTTATTCTAATCTGTTGTTCTTTTCTTGAGACCTTTTTATTTTTTAATGTTGGGTGTGAAAAATATAATTTTAGTTTTGTTATTGTTTGCTTTTACTTGTTTTATTTAAAATTTGTTGTATTTTGCTGCCGCATACAAAAAATTGTAGGTATCTTTTATTTTGTGGTTTTGAATTCGTTTGACTCCTTTTACTTTTCTATGCTGTCCGTAGTTGTGTTTTAAATATGTGTTTGTTTAATTTGTTGCTGCATTTTATGTTGTAGTTTTGAATGGATAACTTGCTGTTTTTTTATTCATATTTGTGTGTTTAGTTTGTTGGAGAATCTTGGGGTGATTTTTGATGTTTCTTTTGGCTGTTGTGGTTTCTACGTTGTTGTTTTGCCTTTGTACTTGCTTTAATTGTCTCATTTTAACATTTTTTTGTTGTTTTTTATTAATAATAATACTTAAAATATAGTAATAATAATAATAATAATAATAATAATAATAATACATTTTATCTAAAAGCGACTTTCTTGACACTCAAGAACGCTGTACAAGATCAAAATAACAACAAAAAAATCAACAATAACAATAAAATCAACAGTTATAATAAAATTAACAATCGCAAACCACAACAGATAATGACAGGAATGGGATCGGGAAGGTATGTTATTGTAAAGAGGAATATACAGTCCTGAACAGGTGGGTCTGAAGTGTGGATCTGAAAAGGGACAAAAAGAGCTCAAGAGCGACTGGAGGCCCTGCTCCCCATGGTGCTTTTGATTGTATAAGTTTCATTTTTGGTTGTGGGTTTTTTTTTGTGTGATTTGATTTGTACTGCTTGTGTATTATTGTGATTAATTTACTATTGTATATGTACCTTATTATTACATTCTGTTTTTTTTTCCATCTCAGAATTTATGTTTTGTTGTCTTGTATTTTTTGTTTTGAATTTGTTATAATGTGTTTTTGGTTTGATTGCTGTACTTTTTGAATCTGTAGTGGTGCTTTTTTATGTTATTGAGAATCTTTGCTTTTTGATTTGCTAGTGTTTTAGTTTTTATTTAATTAATTATGTTTGAGTTGTTTTTTTGTTCTTTCTGATGTTTTCATGTTTGGTGTTGTACTTACAGTTTTTATGAATTTTTTGGCTTGTTTGTCATTTTTGGTAATTGAGTGTAAAACGTAAACTTTTTTGCATTTCAAATGTGTTTTGATTTTATGTTTTCTAAACTGATGTTGTTCTTCTTGTTTTAAATTTTGGTTGTGTCTCTTTTCAGTAATATAATAGAACATCCATGATGTTAAATTTGCTATTTTGTGATTGTGTTTTTAATTATATTGTGTTGTTTTGTATTGGGTTGTTTTTCGGCTGCTGATATATGTATGTCTGATAAATGTTTTTTGGGGGGATTTTTTTTTTGAGAATTCGTGGATGTGAATAATTACATTAATTTCTAAGGATAAAAATTGTAATTCATTTATTGTTTTCTTGTTTGTCATTTTCATTTCACCAGACAGTTGTGTTTGTATTTGTTGTTTATATTTTTTGTCTGTTGTTTTGTTTTAAAACCCTGTTTTGTTATTAAGTTGTGACTTTTTAAAATTATTTTCTGACCTGTTCCTCCACTTCCTTTTATGTTTAATATTATTCTGCATCTTTGTCAGTCCTTTGTTTCCTTTTTTATACATCCAAAGTTGTTTGTATTTTCTATTTTTATTTTTTATTTAACTGTGTACTTTATTTCTTTGTTTTGATTCCAACTATCTTGCCATCTTCTTGTTTGTTGATGTGTCCACTTCATTGTTCCTGTGTTGATTCATTCATTCCATTGTTGTGTTTTGCACTTTTTGGCCACCACAGAAAATGTTTAAGAAGATAGCAGTCAAGAGAAGTTAAGAGATAAGAGGAGATAAAATAAAAAAAACAGCATTTTCATCCCTCCACTTTCCCAGCATGCACTGCAGCGATAAGATAAGGCAGAGAATGCAGGATGGACTTTTAGGGTTTGGTCACGGTGGAGAAAAGATGGAAACAATATTAAAAAAGGTAAAAATAGAAATAAAAATAAAAGCCTGAGGGAGTTTAGAAGAGAGACTACTAAAGGATGATAACAAAGAGATCGAGGCGGAGCTGCAGCAAAGTGGAAAGAGAGAGGGAGAGAGGGAGAGACGAGATGAGAAGTGAGAGATAGAAACGATGGATAGAGAGAGAGAGAAAGTGAGGACGAGTGGACAGATAAGACAGCAGAGTCCATTAGTTGTAGTGCAGCAGGAGGAGTCATTGGTGGCTGGAGATATGGACACTGGCTGCAAGGCACCAATATCTCCGTCCATCTTTCACTCATTACCTTCCTCTCTCCACCTCAACTTCTCTCTCTCCCTCTAAATCACTTCCTATCTGGCTCCTGCACTTCTCTGTCTCTCTCTTTATCAGCCGCTCTCACTCACACACACATTATGTCTTTATTCGCTGAGGCTGCATGACCTTAGCACCTCACTCACTTGGTTTTTCTTCCCAGCCCGTGATGCTTTTTCTCCATAACGTCTCACATGATGATACCAACAAAGGTTGATGGCCAACAAAAACGCTGACTTTTGCTACACAGGCAGAAAAAAAAAAAGAAAAGGAAAAGCAGACTTGGCTCGCTGGAGTTTGTTTTGTTTTCAGGAGAAAAGTCTGGAAAGTGTGACCTGTGATGTCACAGGAGGTCTGTTTCTGTTGTGTGATAAAAAAGACAAAGGAGGCCAAAGGCGGAAAACCACAGCTACATAATTAAACGTGCTTAAGAGGCCAAAATTGAAGAAATTTAGTACAACTGTAAGGCCAAACAGGGGGCCCAGAATACTACTATACCATCAATATTTTATAAAAAATCAATTACAAACCCTAATAAAGTTGAGACTTTGTAGAAACAAAAATAGACAGAATACAATCATATGCAAGTCCTTTTCAACCGATGTTTGATGCCTGCCATGCCTTCCAAAGAGCTGGGACAGGATCAACAAAGACTCAGAATCAACCTGTTAGCAATAGTCCACAGGTGACCATGTTGATTTTACCAGGTAAGTGTAATGTTTGGGTATAAAAGGAGCATCCACCCCAAGGCCGAGTTGTTCACAAGCATGGAAGGGGAGACATTTACTTTGTAAAGAACTGTGTATGCAATAGTTCAGCAGTTTGAGAGCAATGTATCTCAACATGTTATTTCAAGGAATCCAGGGGTTTTATCATTTTCAGCTGATAATATCATCGAAGTAGCCAGAAGATCTGGAGAAGTGGCTAGGCAAAAAACAGAATACCTGTGACCTTTGATCCCTCAGACAGTACTGCGCAAAAGTTGTTCTTGTAGGTCTGGATTTCTTTCTTTCTTTTTTTCTTTTTTCTTTTTTAGTCTGAATTTCTGAGTTCCAAATGAGAAATTTCAACTGAACGACCCCTGAGACCAGAATTTCCTACTGGGAAGTCAGGGGATCCTCACCACCCCAGAGTTGACGATGGAAGATGGCAGCCCCCAGTGTGAACAGTTATTAAGCTCATGTAATAATCCACTTATTAGCACTTCTGACTCATGTTTGTTGCACTAAATCAGCACTATGATCAGCAAAGGGTTGTTTGACTTATGTTTATGGAAATGCTGCTATAGTGTTTTTACATTCTTCATGTGGTATGGACAAACTACACGATGATGATGATGTCATTCCCACTTCCTTCTTCCCAGTTCTGATGTAAATGGAACACAGTGCCACAGATTGACTGTTGAACACATACAGTGTATGTTAAAACTACCACGCAAAGACATTTCATCATCATACGGTTATATCATCAAAACGTTCAGAGAATCTGGAGAAATTACTGCACGTAAGCGGCAAGGCCGAAAACCAACATTGAATGCCCGTGACCTTCGATCCCTCAGGTGGTACTGCATCAAAAACTGGCATCACTGTGTAAAGGATATCACCACATGGGCTCAGGAACACTTCAGAAAACCACTGTCAGTAACTACAGTTCGTCTACATCTGTAAGTGCAAGTTAAAACTCTACTATGCAAAGCCAAAGCCATTTAGCAACAACACCCAGAAACGCCGGCGGCTTCGCTGGGCCCGAGCTCATCTAAGATGGACTGATGCAAAGTGGAAAAATGTTCTGTGGTCTGACGAGTCCACATTTCAGACTGTCTGTGGCCATCATGGACGTGGTGTTCTGCAGGCTAAAGAAGAAAAAGACCATCCAGACTGTTATCAGAGCAAAAGTCAAAAGACAGCATATGTGATGATAAGTAAGGTCTTCATGCCCATGGCATGGGTAACCTGCACATCTCCTGCACAAGGTTCCATTAATGCTGAAAGGTACATACCTGTTTTGGAGCAACAGGCTGTCATCCAAGCAATATCTCGGTAAGGCTTATTATGAAGCACAATATGTGAGACCCCAAACTGTTGAAAAACTTAATCGTTCAACAAACAAGAATGGGAAAGAATTCCACCAACATTTTTTGTACCTTAAGTTCCCAAGTGTGTACTAAGTGTTGTGAAAAGGAAAAGTGATGTAACATGGTAGTGATCATGGCCCTGTCCAAGATTTTTTGAAACATGTCATAGGCATCAAATTTAAGATGAGTAAATATTGCATAAAAACAATATTTTTTATGTTTGATTGACAAGCATCTTGTCTTTGAACTAATTTAGATTAATTATACTGTAGGTTAAGAAGGATTTACAGAGTCATTGTAATGTGCCAACTTCATTTAATTGGGGTTTGACATTTGGGGAATCCTATAAATATTAAAGATAAGCACAAAGGCTAATTAATAAGGCTAGAACATCAAAAGATATACCAATATGACACCCTCTAGAGGGCACAAGCCGATTCACATTCATTTTCAAAATGTTTCTAGTCCTAAATTCCTTTAATATTTTCGAACTGTACTGATTTTCTTGGTCTGAATTATTCATGCCCACTTTTTGGGCTTTAAGTTTCCTCACTTATAGCTTTTTTTGGTTGCAGTTTTCCTTCAGATCTGCTCACAGATTTTGCATCTTGGCCAAACAGCCGGCAATCTCCTCATATGTTTGTAATCATCATTTTGATTGGATGCACAGCCCACATCTTGAACAAGATAAGAAGGATTCATGTGGCCTACAAAAACAGCTGACTGAAAGCCCTTCTGAAAGTCTGTGATTGACAAAGATGGCTGTGTATATTGGTAAGTGATGTAATAACCACATGTCTCAACAATTTGTTAACCAAATTAGTTAACAGCAATTTTGTATCTCGATATTATGGAATTTATCAAATATTTGTTGCAGCTCTTAACCAACACATAACCATCACATATCCAGACTGAAAATGACTCTTATGTTTCATTTTCTGATCTGCGTGCAGTCCCACTCAGATATATAAATGCAGAGCTGAATACGAGACATGTTCGTGCAGAGTAAATCGGTCTGGCTGTTTCCAAGTTGCCTGATAGATAAATGATGATGCTTCTTTTCACAGAGAAGATGACATCCTGTAATAATCTCAGCTGGTTCATTTGCTTCTCCCTTTGACGTGCATCTGTTCAATCTGTGTGGATACAATACACGTGAATCAATAGAAGCGCATTGCTGTGGAATTGAGCATCAGAACTAGCTGCTGATCATTTTATCTCAGTATTCAGCATCTCCACTGAATCAATACCCGTGTGTGCTTGTGTGTACCTGTACCTACGTGCTGCGATGTGTGCTGGCAGCTCAGACTAACCCTGGAATGCTGATCCTTTTTTTTTCTGCATGTATCAGTGGTGAAAATCAATAGCTGCACACATGCGGCATGACTGGTTTTGTCAGTTTGGTGTTTTCTAAAAAGGGTGGGAACATAAATCAGCCAATTTACTGATCAACAAATGAAACCAAACCCTCTAAAGAAAATCGGTCCCAGTTTAAATCAACAAGGATCTGACAGTTAAATTGTTTGTGGTCATTTCCAGTTGAAACCTTGCAACATTTCTGTTTGTTTCATTTAATCAGTCAATCAGGGGTTTTCCATCACCATCCATCCGTCTGCCTCATTGCTGCCTCATAAATGGGTTCATGGTGCACATCTCATTTCACTCACACTATGCAGAGTTATCAATCCAGCCCTGAGTCTGATGGGGAAAATATGATTCATCCTTGGCCACAGATTCTTCTATTTCTATTCTGCTGGACTGCTAACCATCCCCACATCACCCCTCAGTATCATGGGCCTGAGCCTACAGCTGCTCAGCACCCAAACTGTGGAACTCCCTCCCTCCACACATGAGACCGTCAGACTCCATCACACCTTTCAAATCCCAACTCAAAACTCACCTGCACCTGTTCAAACTGGCATATTCCCTGTAATTGGACATTGTGTTTTTATGTTGATGTTTTGTTTTATGCCTTTATGCTTTCATTCTCTGTAAAGTGACCTTGGGTGACTTGAAAGGCACCTCCAAATACAGTGTATTATTATTAATATTATTATTATTATTATTAGTAGTAGTAGTCTGACATTTTCCTTCTCTTAGTTTTTTGTGACGAAAAAGCTCCATCTGACATGTTTTCTTTTCCCATCAAACCATAGACATAGCAGAGCTCCTGGGCCCAATCATATCTTCAGCACAAAGTGTTTTGGTGACATCAGTGTCTTCACTAATTTACGTCTAATGCAGATGTCATTACGCCCAGTGTTCATGCTCTTAAAATAGCAAACAATCATGTGTCTGTCAAAAAAGAGGAGTGGTGAGGTGCAACGCTGATATGTTCTCAGCTCTAGGTCACAGAAATTGACTTCCTTTTATGTGGTTTTAAGTCCAAAGTCTGTGGTTAGAGTGTTTCTGCTATTGTAAGGATATACTAAAGAGATAGACACATGTCTTCAGGATCAAAACACACTTCACTGAGCTTCTTTTATTCACATGGGGTGTACCTCTGGTGTTAAAAATCACAGAATTTGATGATAAATTCAGTTTAAAGTTTATACCTGTCAAAGCTGAGAGATAATCTAACTTTTTTGCAGTGCTCCTCAGTGTGCTATTCCCACGTGCTCCAGCACCCACAATACTCCCAGATACAAAAATAAACCAACAGGATAAAAGATTATCACTACAATCATTACTGTCACCATTATTACTTTTATTTTCATCGTTATAAATATTTCACTTTTCCTTAGAAATTCTTAGCTCTTTGTATTTCAGCTAAAATGACTTTGTAATAGTGGAATTGATAATAATTAACTTTGGCTTAATGTGGCTATTAATGTTGTGTAAAAGCCATACGATTGCATACATCCTCCAGTTCAAAGAAAAACAAAACACACACACAATCCTACCATTAATCTCTCCTCTGTCTCTCAAAGCCACCAAAAAACTTTTCTGTATCTTTTTATTTTCTGTTGGCTTTTTATTTTCTGTTGGAGGTGTGTCTAGGGCATTTTGCAATTTCCGTGCGCTTTGCCTGCACCAAGAATAGACCAGGTTGGAGCAGGTGAGCTTTCAGTGCGCTTTCCACGCAGTTTTTTTGGCACAAAATTGTCACTGGCTGCCTGTTGTGAGCTGCCACACCAATCTCGGCTCAGCCGGTCTACCAAATTGCCAAACCTGGACAAAATTACTACTGCACCCGGTGCGCCAGGCTCCACCACCCTGCATTACTTTTGTCATATTTTACATAAAAACAGATTTCCCAGAGCTACACTTACGTTGGAAAACACTTTTATAAATCTCAATGACTATTTTACTCACATATAACAAAACTGACTGGCCAGTGCGTTTTGCACACATAATACAGAGCAGTGCCAAGAATTCCTGTGGTACAGCAGACTGGTCTTTCATAGAAGTATGGAAGCAGGCCCATCCTGGGAAATGGCGGGGCTACTGCAAGGACTTGTAAATGGCATCAAACGCTGTTTAATATCAGTGTTTAGTTTAGTTGACTTGTGGTTGATTTGCACATCCCAGGTTGTGGTCCTTAAAGTGTCTGATCTGGTTAACATATCGCTCATTCCAACATTTCTCTCCTCATTTTACATATTTATCCACTTTCATGCCATTTAAATAAAAGTATCAATAGTCCAAGTGTCAAGCATACGCAAAATATTAAAAAGACAATAACAATTTCAACATGTACAAGTTGGACGAGCAGTTTTGGGTTTTATGAAACATCCATCCTCTGGGCAGATTTAGTGCAGATAAAGAAATAACTTGTTGAAAGTCTTGGCACGGCTGAATACTCCCAGCATTATTGTGCAAACTGTTAAATTCAGTGGTCCCATCCACAACATTAATGTCATAAACAGTTTGAAACTGTTTCAGAAGGAAATTTACATTTTAAAACAGGCAACAACATACATATTATTTTTTCTTGCTTTAATAAGACCTGGCATGGATTTAGGTTTAAAATAGCAGGACCTTAACCGTTTCAGGAATTCATTGTTCCAACCTCTATCAAACTCCTAACCAGTGCTTCTTGAGGCCGCAGATTGTGTAGTGTTTCTATTATTGTGAACTTTTAGAATGCTTTTATGCTGTTTAAAATCCTGTTTGCTGGTGTTGTGCCTGATGATGTGTTGTTGTTATTGTGGCTGTGGGGGAATCTGTGGAGCAGCACCTGAGTCCAGGCCAAATTTCCCTGATTTGGACAATAAAGTATATTTGATTAATTTTGATGATTTAAAATATCCGTCTACATTTAGGATGACCATGTCTTTACCAACAGAAAGCTTTCCCCTTTATCCCATGTAGGGGAAACCTCATAATTAATAAGGTTAAGTAATGAGGTTTTGCTTCTACTGTCCTGCCAAAGTTTCTGATCAGTGTTTTGATGCCTCATTGAAAAATAATACTTTGTCATGATCATTGTTTTGTGTCTTTTAGGGTATAGAAGCATAGCAAAAGGAGAGGAATCAAATAATCAATCAGGAAGTCAAACTGAACACTGAACACTGAACACTACTTTGTTAACAGCGAAACACCGGCTGCCCGGCACACACTGATTTAAAGGAATGAGAAATGACACTCTGATTGGTTTGACCTTATTAAAACACAATTATGTATAATCATGGCACATTATCCTTGCTTTTCCTGTGCTTTGCGTTTGCGGAAAACCAAAATACAGACTGACACACCCAAACGTCACATCAAAACAGGGCCTGACTTCTCAAGAAGACTTAAAGCAATTGTCCTCAGACTTTGGAAAAGTCTTCAACTTGTCAGAGGACAGACTAATTATCTCAATCCTCTTGTTTTAATATTTCCAGCCAATCAAATCACACCGTCCCCTCAGTACACAGTAGCCCATCTTGACGATCATGTGAACTTTGTCTGGGCATCAATCTGCTGTAACTCAAGATTCTCCTTAATCTCAAGTTTTCCTGACTGATATAAATTGTAGCTGTACCTCGTCTAAGTGACTCTCTTCACCTTAAAAATGATCTACGGCATATTTTTGTTCTTGTGTCACTCTCCGCTAATACACAACAAATCTTTCATTTCCTCTTATCTTGTATCTGTCTTACCTTCATGCTTCCCTTCATCTCTAAATTCTCTCTATGCCAGCCATCCTCAGTCACTTAATTTCTTTCTCTCCCTTCTCTCTCTGTTCCTAACTAATCCATTTAGTTTCTCCCCCTCCTTCTCCCTCCCTCTCTTCAAATGCATTTCTTAGATTGAACTGACAACACAGTCATCAATCAATCCCATGGTGCACCAAAGCCTGGCAGCCCTGCACAGCATGACCTAGCTTTATTAACATCATAATGTCTTGACAGCTATAAACACGAGAGCTCCTAGACCCTCGTCACCATGGTAACCAGGCGAGTACACTGTCAACTGTGGTCTAACGATGGGCTCTGGAAACCCAAACTTTAAAGGACACTGTCTGCTAAGAATGCTGTCTTTTTGATGTTTGGGTGGATGTAAAACTTGAGTGGCTTGTAAAATCCTGATTCTGATTGATTTATGTACAATTTTGAATAAATTATATGCTTCTTACCACAGCAAATGGAGTAAATGGCAGGCATTGAGGAAACAGAGGACCTGAAATCACTCTGGTAACTTACATTTCACTGGAATCTTTATTCAAACACCTCCAAACCAAAACCCGGAAAAAAAGGAAAACTTTGCAATGGCTTTTCATGCAACCAATTGAAATAATAAAAGTGATATTCTGATTCCATCCCATCTTTTATTAGAACCATTTTTCTACATGGCAGTGTAAATTGAGAACTAAAATTATATCAGAACTTTGACAAATGTGTCAAAACAATCATTTCACACTGAGCTCTGTAACACACTCTTACATGTACTAAGTACATGTCCGTATGTTATCTTAGTGGCAGGATACACTGAAGAACTTCATCACAGATTCTGATGACAACTGTTTAATTCTGAGGTTGATACAGCAGGCCACAGTCACTCAGGAGAGGCCTGCATTTTCCCAGCCCTATGAGATCAAAAGCTTCACAATCTTCAGATTAATACTGTTTACAGGGCTGGTATTATTTGCATATATATATATATGTATATCTATATATATATCTATATCTATCTATCTATCTATCTATCTATCTATCTATCTATCTATCTATCTATCTATCTATCTATCTATCTATCTATCTATCTATCTATCTATCTATCTATCTGTCCGTCCGTCCGTCCGTCTGTCTGTCTGTCTATCTGTCCTTCTGCTATCAAATGATAATATAATAAGAAAACGACTGATTATGTCCATGTGTCTGATCTCTCATATTCAAATCCTGTCAGATTTGTAAATCGTCCTGTTAGTTTTCATCCTATCATAGTCCTCAGATTTAAATAGGTGTATTATTCCAGGTGGGTCTGAAGGTTGACTGAAGTCTTCTTCAGCTTGTTAGACTCTGGGAGCACAGGCACAGTGTGAGGCCATCGCCTCGTGTGCAGCCTGGTAATGTATGTGAAAGCTTGGTAAAATTGACAGATGGCTGGATATGGATGAATTTGATGCACATGCATGGTCGGCTAATGAATAAAATGACGGATGGAGGGATGTGTGGACAGAAAGTCAGGCCGCTTCAGATTTTATTTCATGGCTGAAACCCTTATCAAAGTGCAATCAGTATGCATGTGGGCCTGATTGGTGCTGCTGCTATATGTGGAGTGCTGAGGGCGATCTGATGTATCTGTCAGGCAGCATCACACGGGCCGCTCTGCTCTCATCTGCTTATACTCAATCAATAGCAGCGCTCCAATATCGCACTGCTTCTGACGGCCTTGACATTCTCCCTCTGCTTCTTTCTCTACCTCTGCTTTTTAAAGTCAGACTACTCAGGAGAGGATGTTCTGAACAAAGGTGACCGGTGCAGATCAATGACTTAAGGATTTTTTAAGGTTGGACATGATATTTATAGAATAAAGCATCAGGATTCCATACATCTAATTAGGAATATATAATCTACAAAACAAACTGACCTAAAATACAATCATCAAGACTTATGAATCAAGACTTTTAAATGTCAACCAATACAACTTAAATAATCATCAATAACCTTTTTATCATCACAAAAAAGAGAATAAAGTAGTGCTGTCAGGTGATTAAAAAATTAATCTAATTAATTACATGACTTTTAATTAATTAATCTAATTAATCGCTTTTTAATTTCCTATCTGCTTGAAGTCCCCAAATAAAGAATTTGAGTTCTAGGACATCAAAAAATTGTAGTGCATGACTAATCGAATCAATACACTTAGGACAGAATATTTGTAAATCCACGTTTTTATTGGTGATTGAATAAAACCTAAGTCAGGGCGTCTTGTCCAGAAAATTTTGAGTTCAATCAGGCAACTCAAATTACACTTTCAGTGTGTTTCATAAATATAATTCAAAACAAGAAAAAGGTCGAGGACATCCAGAAAAACAGTTAGGTCTGATGCATTATTAAGAATGCAGTACAAATATAGATAGATAAATTCAGAAATAAAATAACGAGGAGTTAAGAACATCAGTTGTACCCAAATGCCCACACAGTTGCCATGCGGCTAAAACACAAAGACTTGCAGAAAGACTCAAATGTCACGGTCTTCTTCAGTCTCAAATATGCCATTCCTGTCGTCACCTTGGCTTTGTTTGATTTGACGAGTGACGCATGTGTAAAGAGACACTGCCATGTACCGGTCCTTCAACTGGACAATATTAAAACGTTTATGTGCTATAATTAATCTTGCAATTAATTTTTATCATGCACTAATTTGCTTGTAATTAATTAATCTAGTTAATGCACGAAAGTGACAGCCCTAGAATAAAGCCTTAATTAAAGTGTATCATCATTTGACTGCATTACTCAGCTTCATTCTGACTCAGTTTTCAGAGCAAATGAGGTTAAATATCTATCATCATGGAAAAGGATACCCATATATATTCAGCTTGCTGCATCTTTTCATTAAGTTAAAGGTGGTTCAACACAAGTAAGCAGCAAACAAACATTAAAGAGATACAGAAACAGAAAACCCTCTTACATGAACAAGGAAAGGCCCCAGAACAATCTATGTAGAGCAGTAGAGCAGAACTCCCAATTTGATGGTCCTAAAGGTGCTTACACACCGCACACTACTTATACTACCTCTGCGATCACTCTCCATGCAAAGTCAATGTACAGCCGCGATGGGGCGGGGGTAACCCTCCCGCAATGTGACAGCCGCTTTTCACACTACCACATAGCCTGTCGCACGATGTCAAAGTAAAAAAAAAGTTGATCTTTACAGACGATGTCGTGTGTGGCTGTGCGGCAACAGCCAATCAGCGGTGAGTGCGTGTGACTGTGCCCGTGACAGACAGTTATTTATCCGGACTACAGAGGAACAATCCATGTCCGTGTGGGAAACATTAGTCAGTGAGGACATTAGTTCCGCCTAGACGGACCGTGTTCCGCCTAGACGGACCGTGGGAAACTCACAGATAATGTTGCTGCAGGGCATCAGCTGCAGTGTTTTGTGGTTGTTAAGTGAATGAAAAGAATACAGCTGGAATAATGTCCGCTTATACATCCTATTATATGACATATGATATGATCACGTTGAAACTCGTGACGTGGCATCACTGAGCGACGGTCAATGGCAGCGGTGACCGAAATTAGGTATTTATGGACACTGACGCGACATGGATTTTGGTAGCTGGGTCCCTTGTGGTGTGAACGCAGCATAAGGCCTTTCCCAGTCTGCACAGCTTGGCTTGGAGAGCAATAGAACCACCGCAGCTGCCCAAGACAACCAGATCATTGCAGGTGGATCTGCCAAATTAATTGACTTTAATCAGACAGCTCCATTTCCGAAGCTCTCAGACTGAGCTCTGTCTGAATCGGCATTGACCAAAGAGCATCTGTTAAAGCAGGAAGACACAGAAGCAGTATGTGACTGCGAGGAGAGAAGTTAACATGGAGGCCAACAGCTTCAGTTGCAGTTTTGACAGATATGAACCACATTTCTGGGCTTCTCTGCCCAGGCTGCTGCCCCAATGACTCAACCAAGAAAAAGCAGAGGAAAACAAGAGCGAAGGTAAATTAAGAAGATAGATTTGCAGCTCTGACATGAATCAGTGCTTTTGTCCACCCCTACTGTGTATGTAGCTGCATGGAGCAGGTGTGCGAACCTGCTACACTAAACTCAACAAGGGATTGTGTGTCAGGAGGTACATACAACATACAACTGCTGCATCATGCGTGTCCATTTGTTATTTCTAGTGGATGTGTGTGTGCCTCTGGGATAAAACTCTAAACAAAGTGAACGGGGAGCGCTCGCTGTTGGCCAGAGGTTGTAGGTTTGGACAGGCTGCCATCGCTCTCTGTCAGTGTGGGCACTCAGGTGTTCAGCCGACGGATGGACCACACACACACACATTCACACTGTTCAATACAAAAACACATACCATGACAAAAAACAACAACACAGAAGCAGCAAGTGTTAGCACCACTGCTACATGCGATGGCAAACACAAATGTCCATCAGCAAACAAAGCAAAGATACACACTCTACACAAACACACACACAAACAGTGTGTGTGCAGTGGGGCACTCACAGCACCGACAGATTTACGAGCTTGTGCTGCAGGCCGTGTGTAAAAAGAGAAGACTTTAAAGGACGACCCTGCTCTGCCTCTCTGTTCCAAACATATGAGCACAAGTGAGTGGAGAAAACAACAACTGTGGACTAATACGGATGGACGGATGGACACGGAGGACAAAGGGATTGTGGCATTGAAAAGAGGGATAAAGACAAAAAGTAGAGGAAGGATTCAAAGAAGCACCAGAAAAGGACACGAACAAGGACAGGAAACAAACAAGAAGTACACAGAGGACAGGAAACCTGACATCCAGATCTGTTGATGTTTTACTCATGTGGAGTTTGGATTGTTGTTTTAATGTGGAAGAGCTGATTTTAAGGCCTTTTCTGAGAGTTTTAAGCTTTTGTTTGGGTATAAAAGCGGGTAAAGATCAAACACTGTGCCATGATGTTATCAAGCAGCCGTAAAAGAATGCAGAGCTGTTGAAAACATGTGACTGAATGGTGCTTAACTGGCCAATTACCACTGAGAATGCTGGCATATCCTTGCCAGGAAGCCTGATGAAGGCTCAGACAAAGCAACTGGAGCCCAATATTCCCTCACTTGCCAATTTTTTAAAGCTGGTCAGCCGATCACATGACAGCACCTTAGTGTAAGATGGTTACAGGCTGGATATCAGTGTTGAGGAAAGTATGTATGTTCTGACATCCTGATTTTCACTGATCCAGACAGTAATATTTTTTAATGAGAGCACATCAAGGCTGTATGTTATGAAAATTGACTTGCTGCTTTGACTGTGACATTTATTTGTGTGAGGCATAAAAACAACAAGATTAAACTATTGAAAGAATAAAACTCTTGATTTTGTTAATGTATCCTTGCAGTGACCAGAAAGGGAAGCATATTTGTATTTGTGTACTTTGTTGATATTACTGCCAATATATGGCTGATACTGATATCATATATCTGATATCAATAATATCATGCATCCCTTAAAGGATAAGTTCGGTTTCTACAGCTTTCACATTGTTTATAGAATGAGGTAGAACAATATACTCACCCAGAAGGCTTTCCTGATCCAAACAGTGCTTTGGGAGATATTTAGATCCAAAATCAAGCAGCGGACATCCGTATAATGGTAGCACACGGGGCATGTTAGCACCGCTCCTAAAACTGTATTAATCGTCCAAAAACTCATTAGTTTCACCAATATTTCATCATGGTCCGCCCACGCTACTCCTCCATTACAGCCTGTGTCACTCCAAACATTACTCTGTGACTGTGCTGACCTCTGAACTGAAGACTTTGTTTACGTTTGCCTCTGCACATGCGCAGTACGGCTCATTGTTTCAGGGGCGACGGCCGGCTACTCAACAACTTTCTTCTTCCAGTTTTGTGCAAAATGGACGAATATCTATTGGATGAAGATGTTGTGGCGGAGAACTTTGAATATGATGGGTGTCTTTAAACAGTTTCGAGCTAGAGTTTACAGATGAGGAGATCATCGAAAGGAGGACGCGGAGGTAAAGAGAAGAACAGCTGGCCAGAGAGCAGTCTTCAGTTCAGAGGTCAGCACAGTCACAAAAACATGTCTGGAGTGACACAGGCTGTAATGGAGAAGTAGCGGGAGCGGACCATGATGAAATATTAGTGAAACTAATGAGTTTTTGGATGATTAATGCAGTTTTAGGAACGGCGCTATGTATGCCCTGTGTGCTACCATTATACGGATGTCCACCACTCGATTTTGGATCTAAATATCTCCCGAAACACTGTTTGGATCAGGAAAGCCTTCTGGGTGAGTAGATTGTTCTACTTCATTCTATAAACAATGTGAAAGCTGTAGAAACCAAACTAATGCCATGCTTTGTGGTTGCTTCTATAGAGTTTGACTGTATCTCTGTCTTTATGATCACACCACATCCACAAATCATCTAAGGCTGGTTTCTTGAACATGACATGAGTTCACTGCACTCCAGTGGCCCCCACAGTCACCTGATTTCAATACAATGGAGCACCTTTGGGATGTGGTGGAATGGGGGATTCTCATCATGGATGTGCAGGAATGAGGAAGTTTTTGGCACATGGACAAATCAGTGCCACTAAGAATGAAGGCAGCTCTGGAGGCAAAGAGGTTCCAACCAATTGTTAGCAAATTTTGACCTGTTTATCCATTTTGTCTCTCCAATGCTGCCCCATACAACAATAAAATTCCACAGTGTTTTAGACGACTGCTCAGACATTTAAATGACTCTTTCTCTACTTTATGCCAGGAGCAGAGGGACCATTTGTCTCCATGCTTTAGCTCCAAATGGAGACATATGAGGTTTAAAACTGTTTGGATGTTCGGCATCCATCCGAGCCTCCTCCTGCTCATGTCATGGTGGTGTTTGTGGAAACTGTGCTTCAGCTCTGAGGAGGCTGCTTTCTGCCTCTGTCTCTATTTATAGCAGCTCCAGAGTGAGGAGTTGTTCTCATTTGTCTCTGTCTAGATTTATCTCCATCCAATGATGTCTTCCACTTTTTCTCTGGACCCATGAGACTAATT
Source organism: Scarus forsteni (assembly GCA_036419115.1). Lineage (NCBI taxonomy): Eukaryota > Metazoa > Chordata > Actinopteri > Labriformes > Labridae > Scarus > Scarus forsteni. Next base: position 1,789,797 of record JAZDUH010000289.1, read on the forward strand.
AGTGGATGATGAAAATGGAGAGGGAATTGAGAGAGACTCGATGAGAGATAAAGAGTACAGTATGATAAAAGGGGGGGGGGGGGGGGGGGGGTAAGCTGAGAAGCAATGAAGCAACTGATGCTTGACTCTGATAGGTAAGAACTTTGACTACTTCTGGCACTGGACCTGGTGAGAATGGTGGGTGATAAAGGATGATGTGTTTTCAAAGTTCTTTGGGTCAATCCACAAAAGTGCTTTAGCATCGTGCTGGTTCTTTTAACCTAAAGCCAGTGGGATTTTCACAAAGTTCTTGGATCATTACTTGGGATGGACATCATTACAGGACTAATACCAGAATCAGCAGATATGAAATCACTTTCTGAAAAATACTGCTGATACATATTGACCAGAAATATCAAATATAAAGGCTGTAGTATTAGCAAAAATGCAATGTCCAATAACTGTTACCTCGCCATCACTCAATGTCACTTTATTAATTAAAAGTCCAATTTATAAAATAATATTAAGTTTCCTTGTTTCACTTCTGGTTCTTAGTCAAATCAAATGTCACCATGAAAGGAACAAGTCCACTTTAGTAAAGCAGAAACAAAAAAATACTGACATTAGCAATAATAGGTTTGGAAATATTGGCATATCGAAATCATCAAAAATAAAATATTCTGAATCCCTTATCAAGCTGCTGATAAAGCAGATCCAGCCGCTTCAATTTTCCCCTCCCAAGCAGCTGTCTGCCTGCTTCCAGCTAGCAGCCAGTTACCAGCTGACTTCCACCTACTGTAAGAATAGCCAATCACTCTTTGGTTGTGAAGAGAATCAATTAAAAACAAACCCATTTGTTTATTTGCAAGGTGTCTCCATGAGTTGGCGCTTCCCTCACAAGATGACATTGCTTCAACATTTTCCTTAATCCACTGTCAACTCAACTGCATGCAAACTTTACATCACAACTTCACCCAAATATGGCCTCGAGCAGGGATTGTTAACTGGCATCCCAGGAATCACATGCGGCCCATCACCTCACTCAATGCACCCCATCAATCTTAAAAAAAACCAAATTTTTTCGAAATATATATATAAAAAGCTGCTGCTTAATATCATACATAATGTGTAGCCAGTTCTACATAATTCACAAATTAGCATAGGTGATAAAAATACAAATAAATACAAATGCAATTGTAAAAATTACATTTAGAAATCAAAGCAGAGGTCATATTTTTGCTTTAGAAACTGGTGAACATTCATTATTTTATTACATTAAAAAGAAGCTTAAATTGCCTTTAGGTATGTGTCACAATCATTAAATAATGTTTTTATGGTGTTTGAGTTGAAATATATAAGTATTGGTGAAATTCTTTTTGGAAGCTTCATATTTGTTATTTTCCTGTTTATTTATGCATTTTTTTTTATCATACGAAGAGTTCCCAACATAATGTAACAGTGTGACCCTCAGGCATTAAAAAAGAAAATGAATGGTCCTCTTGGCCCACCCATGACCCTGAGTTTACACTCTATGACTGACAGGGTGGGCGGGCTCTGTGGGGAAGTTTTTCTGATGTTTAATGCCTTTAACACTGGGTGTTTGTGCAAAAGCAAAGTCAAGCTACATCACAAAAACATTCTGTTTCTAATTACCTCTTTGCATTGAGTCAGTTGTGACATCACTCTGGTATTGGAGCCTGCATGGAGCTGACCAGGCGAAAGAGTTTTCAGCTGTCTGCAGTTCTGCTCTGCTCATCAGTGTTGTTTATGATCATCATGGAGCTGTTTGTCAAGAAGAATGAATAAATAGATCTATGAAGGTCATGTTACAGACCATTGTACAGGCCAGAGATGATGACTGGAGGGCCAGATTTGGCCCACAGGCCACTGTTTGCAGACCCTGGTGTTTGGCACCTTTTGTCTGAGAGCATCATCACTGCACCCACAGCTGGAGTTTATTCAGCCTGTGGTGCAGTATCTTGTGTCACCTGCCTGTAAATTATTAACGACTGACAGTTTTGTAATGCTAGCAGAAACAAAGTGTGACTGATGGCTGGACTCGGTGACTACACTACCTGGAAAGGCTGTGGCTATGAATTCTAGTTAAGAGGCCTGACATTCATCATGCTTCTCTCCTGTTCATTTGTAGCCAGAAGAGACTCAGCGGTTTTTCCCTTACACTCCAGACCGATTCATCCTGAACCACGGTGACATTTCTGCTGTCAGATATTCATATTAATACATCTCTAAAGATCTGCTTCTACTTCTACAACAAGCACCGAGCAGAGCAGCAGGTAGGGAGGTGTGCTGTGATGATCTGCTCTGAAGGTGTAAACAGATCATATTACAACAATCGATCATCTCTGTCGTCAGCCAAAAAAACAAAAGAAAATAACCCTCCCTTGTTTTCTAAGATATTTATTATAATATTTACATTTACATTTGCGTGTTGTTGTTTTGGAGGCGTTTATCTGCACCCCGTATTTGAATAGAGCACAAAGAAAGGATGATAAATCTTGCATACTTGGCGTCTGTTCACAGCAGTGTTTCAGCACCATGGACAGCTCTGCTGCACTGAGGAGCTCTCCAGGGTGCTGCACACACTGGCACTGCCTGCAAACATGAGAAGAGTTTGGGATCTGCTTGTTTAAGTGTGAAGTTACTGTAACATGCTTAAGGGAGCGTGGTAATGAACCAATCACAGTCAACAACCTGATCATTGGGGGAGTGTCCTGAGAGCAATCTGAGACCCCTGGACTCCTCTCTCTGCACTCACGTGACGTTACCATCATCAGATCAACTTTTACGATGATGAAGTTTTGACGAAGATGCCTTTCAAAAAATCAATCACATATGAAGCAAACAAAATGTTAAAAATTCCAATTAAATTTGGACATTGCATAAAACAAATAAACGCAAAATAAAATTATTTGCAAATCCTATTTGATCTTAATTCAACTGAACACACAACAAAGACAAGACACTTCGGGTTTGATCTACTGAGAACCAAAATAACGAGTGCTAAAGTGCATGTGCAAACTATACCTGCCCTCTTTTACTCTGAAGCCACACTGTTGTTGGACAAGCAAAATGTGTCTTTATTGTCTAAGCAGGGGTGTATCCAAAAAGGATGGCAGTACATTGCCCTAAAACCTGTATGAACCTCTCTGCATTATTGAAGCCAGATGTGTGAGTTACTTAGTCCCCCCCACCCCACCCCACTGCCATTGCCATCACAGATGCTGTCTTTTGACCTTTGCCCTGATAACAGTCTGGATGGTCCTCTTCCTCTTTAGCCTGGAGGACACCCAGCCATGATGTCCAAAAACAGTCTGAAATGTGGACTCAGACCACAGCAGACTTTCCCTTAAGGAAGGTGGTGACATGAGTATTTCTCAATTCCTCCAGACTTTTTTTGCTTCCCAGCTTTGTTGGATTGGGTTGCAGGTGTCATTTAAAAATCAGTCAGTATTTGTAAAAAAATAAAAATAAAAAATTCACCTGTCTCATGCCAATGAGACAGAATCTCCGTCGGTGAGATTAGGCTTTTTTTCAGAGTTTGTTTTGTTTGTTTGTCTGTTGTTTTTGTTAACAAGATTACACAAAACTACTGCAAAGATTTTGCTGAAATTTTCAGGAGATGATGGTGATAGTCTAACTTAAAAAGGATTAGATTTTGGTGGTGATCTAGAGAACCACCATCAGTGAACAAACATTTTTGCTCGACAACTGTCTAATAATGATATCAGCATGATTCTGAGTGCTAGGTGTGGGTTTCTAGGGCCATGAATCATATTATGATAGAAACTTTATCATGGAACTGCAGCATTTAGATGTAACAGCATTATGTGAGCTATCTTGGTGGAGGTTTACAGTCTCCAACTGCATTCTAGTCGTATTATCTTTTTATTAACATTTTACACAATGTCCTGAATACTTCGGAATTCAGGTTTGCAAAAGAGAAGAGTATGGTGTTGACCTATTCTTTTGTCAAGTGTCTTGAGATAACATATGTTTGCAATCTACCATAAAGCTAAAGATTGATGGATTATTGATTGATCAATGTAACTCCTTTCCCTGTAATCCACAGAAAGGCCTTAAGCCACATAACAGCATGACAGGGCTATGTCACATTTATTTCTGCAGGTCTTGACTGCAGTGAGGCTGTTGAATAATCCTGCATGTCTGCCTTCCTGTTCCTGTATTTTCGACTCTGTGGGAAAGATTTGCAAATGAACACTTCTGTTCGGCACAGCTTCAAACAGCAAACCTTCCTGTGGTTAGCACTTTCTCGCTCCGTCTCTCCTTTTCTACTCCACTCTCTCCATCATTATGCTTCTTTGTCTCACCATTGAATTCTGTTCCTGCCTCGTCCCCGTTCTTTCGATGTCACTAACTTCCCTCCCTCAGTATCCCCCCCAACCCCCCCCCCCCTTCCTCTCCTTCTCTTTGGCACGCTGCCTCCCGCTGAGTCAGTATCTGTCAATCAAGAAGCCGCCACCGCTCAACACCGCCAACAACAACAAGGATGGGCTCAGGCCCGGGTTTTTCCTCCGCCTGTAGAGATAGATGGAGAGCGTCACGGAAACAGAGTTGCTGGCTCGGCTGAATGCCTTCAGCAGCTCTTTGAAACTCACTCCAAAGGCTAATGGGAGAGGGGGGCTGTTTCCTGGTGTGCTTTTAAGGCTGTATCATGTGATATCAGTCAGCATGAATATCATGAGTCATATATGTTTTACATCCTCAGATTCTGCAGAATTGTACGGCAAGAATATCAAGGATGAAATAGCAAACAGTTTAATCAGGACTGCATTTTAAACTAGAGAATTTGCATTTCCTTGCAGCAAATGCGTTGAATGCTGAGTCTGAATGCTGGAACTGTGAAATGAAATTTCTAAAGCCAGTGCAAATAAAGCTGAAAATGTGACATAAGCAGTTGGAAACAGTAAAACAAAGCTTACAACTGGCTATGCTAAATAAAAATGTTAAAAGTTGTCATAGTCAGCTAAAAACTGAATTAAGGTGAAACAAAATTTCATAAAGCCGCTGATATGTTTGCCCACCCTGAAGGAGTTACAATTGTTAAAAGAGGTAACTGGATAAGAACTAAAATGACAAAGACTTTAATCAGTAGCAGACGTTTCAAAGGCATAATATCCAACATTTCACACATTTTCCTATCAGATTCACAGTAGACAGTATCATGTTGTCTCTCCGAGTCCATGCTTCACACAGTGAAAGCTAAGCCCTCCCCCCTCTGCCTGTGTTGATATCAGCTCTATGTAAACATTACCCGGTCCGGATTGGGGCTCAAACCTTCCTCAAGCCCCCCTCTCTCTGGGTTTAAAAGCCCAGAGGGGGAGCTGACCAATCACAGAGGAGGGGTGGCGCCATGGCACGCGAAGCCTCCTTGTTATTCAAACTAGTCGGCCATGAGCCTCTGCTACACCGGGGCACAAATAAATACAACGGAAAATATCAAACAGACATGAAATAAATGAAGCGAAGCCTGCGAGCTAGTTCAAGCAGACAACTCGAGCAGCGCTGCTATTCACATGCCCCATGTCACATTCACATATCATACGTCACACTCCTCTCATCCATCCTCCAATCACACTCTCCACCTCTCAATTTGGCGGCGTATTTAAACTGGGAGTTTACCCATCTCTCCCTCTACTCGGCAAACGTCTATGCTGCCAGACACTGATTTGCTGCGTGTTCTTTCACCCCCACCGCCACCCCAGCATCCACCTGCAGGCTCCAGGGGTGTTCATATGTTTTGCTCATCACTCCTCCATGCCTTCATGTAAACATTTCTGCAAGGAGTGATGAAACTGGAGCCTGGACGCCAAACCTGTAACATGTATATGCAGCTACAATAAAACAATTGAACGTGAGTTGACTGACTGAACTAAAAGATAATAAAGACTGAAGAGAGTTTATCACAACGGAGAGTCCTGCGTGAGAAGGAGGCTCGAACAGGCCGGATCTGGACCTGTGTCTGGACAAGTAAGTGTCTTTATATGTTTCTGTGTAACGTGAACGTGTTTGTGACATGTCACAGACAGGAGCATGGATAACAGACTAGGCTTTGTGTTGTGTAGTTAATGCTGTTCCCTTTTTACCTTTGTCATTTCTGCGAGTCTTTTAGGCCGACGTGAAAGCTAATATGTGCTAACGTTAGCCTGCGGCTAAACGAAGCAGCAGCAGGCTAACGCGGCTAACGCAGCTAACGCTAACATAAATGAACATAAACACACGTTCACCCTTTCGACTGTTCTGTACTGACAGGATCCAGACCATTTTAGGTCATTTATCTCACTGGGACATTGTTTAAAGTTTAGATGTCCGTCACATAAAGGTAGCAGGCCACAGAAGCAGCACAGCTGGGGGCTGTTATCTAAATGAACTTGCATATGAACGAAGTGTTGAGGTGATTTATAAATCAACTTTACCGCTGCAGACAAAGTCCAAAGTAAGAATGATTTTCTCTGTGGTATAGTGGTACAGAAGCTATGTTATGTCTCTGTGATGACCTTATTTACTAAAATACATCAGTAAATCAGCCATCTACTATATTATCTAAATACCTTATTTTTTTAAAAGCAGGATATAATGAGAAAGCTTCAACCACTGGCACCCTCCACACTTAGTCATGCTGCACAAATGAAGAACTTTGTCTTATTGTGTTGAACTTAGAATTAGGTCTTGGCATTTTTTTTTATATGTCTAATTGTACTGCAATCATTTTGTTGCAGGTAGTATTACACCAAAAGAATAACATTTTCTGTCCATGCTCACAGGTCCAACACTGTCAGAATTACAACAGTGGAAGAGCTGATGTCCAAGCCCTCTGTCCTCTTTATTAGACACGACTACTAAGTTTTTACCTGGAAGTTCAGCGGCTGTGAAGAGGCAGGCCAGAACAGACAGCTACATGCTGTGCTGACAGTGACTCCTAAAAACCTACACACCAGAGTGCTCTTTCTTACACTGACAGAGTTCATTCAGCCATCTGTAAAGCACGTGTTTAATCACTTCATACATTTCTCACACAAAATGTTTGTTTGCATTACCAGAGCTGTTCAGCATCACCTTTTGCTATCTTTCAGTCATGTTTAGTTGCATGCTGTCTCAGGACTGATTATCAAAATAAAAATAAGTGAAAATTACATTTCTGTGAATTATGTATTTTATGAGACATCCAAAAATCACTTTGAAATACTGTGGTTTATATATAACTTGGGTAAACTGCAGATAGCTGTATTTGGCTGGATTTCCCATTGTTATGCCTTTAGTCCAGAGACAGACACTCACTTATCAGTCCAGTATTTTTCTCAACATTATTCTGATGAACCACTTCAGTTAGCTTTTTCCAGATGAGTCTGACTTTTCATATTAGTTGATTATTTGTTATTAATATCCTGCACACAAAGTGCCCAACTGCCATGGCTTTATGACACACAATAAATACATATCTACTTTCTAGTGTTTCAAAAAGCCAGCAAGCCTAAAATTGTTCTTTCTGTACTTCAAACATGTGTACTAGAAAAAGAAAATTGAAGCCAAAGGTAATTATTAAAGTATATATGTGCGTTAATACAGGTTTAACTTACTCGTCTTGACAAAGTGCATAAGTTTCTGCTCTTGTACTAAAAACACAATGTGTGGAGTGACACAAGAGGCAAAATAGTTTCATAGTGAAAAAGGAGCAAGTGGCTAAATAAAACATGGAAATCATTGGTCAGCAATAAAAAATCAGTATATTTCCTCCTCAAATTATGTTTATTTAAAAAAAGATACAAAGCCTGTATGATGATAACTTTCTCAGATGTTTCACCCACAGTGCATGCACTGATTAACCATAAGGAAAGAAAATAAAAATACATTCTCTAATAAAACACTGTGGAATGAAGCAAAATGTACTTTTAGCCAATAGACAAACAGTGAAAAACTTCTCAGGACTTGTCTTGTAATTCCTAAAAACAGTATTTTACTGAGCAGCCCTCTGTTCTTAATTCTCTGCTGCTGCATCAGACTCCAGGCCGGGCTGTGGGTTCAGAGCAGCTGCTGATGGCTCTCTCGTCTTCAGTCAACTTATGTAGCAGCACCTGAAAAACATGAACACAACACATGCTGTCTGATGGTTTGGTGAAGTATATTTATGGATATGAAATAATAAATGACTACATTAACTCAGGTTCGTGTCATTGAGTAGCTCCTTTATGTAAATGTGTTATTTACAGTCAGCAGTTATATAAACGAAGTAAATACAGCTTGACAACAAAAAATATTTACTCTTTTATATTCATATCAAGGGCAAATTTTACTTTTTAGGGAGTGAAGTAGAGATTGCATAGTAAAAAAAATTGTGGTTTAGAAAAAGTCTGACATCTTTCTGCTGTAATTTCATAGGTAACAGAAAAACATCACTTTATGTTTCATGATGTTATTTTTATGGAACATTATATACTAAAGCATTAGTATGTGATAAGTAACTGACTATTTACAGGCTGGCTTATACGCTATTCACACTCAGAAAATTCATTCAGAATACCAAATACTCTGAGTACATTTTTACTTGGAGTAGAATACTTTTTGCTTTTACAATACTAGATTCATAAATCAAAAATAATGAAAGTGCTTCTACTATTTGTAACTGTGGATATGAAAACGTTTGAGCATAACTATGAAATACTTATAATTTATGTCTATAACCACAGTTTTACCATGCCTTCACAGTATGAAGTGTGATGTCCTCATAACACACTGATCACCTGTCTGTACTGAGGGTCTCCTCCGCTGCTCCGTCCCCGGCTCTGGTCACCCCTTCCCGGCCTCATCAGCTGGTCAGAGCCGCTCTCTGAGGGCCTGACGTGAGCCAGGAAAGAGAAGAGAGCGGGCGGATTAATGAAGATTCAAGACTGTAGAGATCTCTAACTTTACACCATTATAGACCTCAGACATGCTGTCGTTATTTACTTTGGCAGCTGACTTTAGCGTTAGAGCCAAAAAGGGAGGTGGACGTAGATCTGCTGACTCAGCAGGTCACAAACAAGCATATTTACTCTAAACAAACATTACTGAGACTAATCTTTACAGCCATATCACAGAGAAAGCCACGCTGATAGCAGCTATTAGCTCTTAGCAGCTAGTTAGCTCGTCCGTCTGCGTGTACCGTCGCTCGGCGGCCTCTGCAGCCTTCAGCCTCGGCGTTAATTCAGGCAGATCTCGGTAAAGACTGCAGCTCTGTCTGCTCTCTGCTCTGTATCACCACCCAGGGTAAAACTGACTGAAGTGTGGGCTAACTAGCTGTAGCTGTTCGAGCAGAGTTATAAATCAACAGCAAAGACGACAAATGCCGCTCGTAACAAAAAGATAACCTTTTATCAGAGACACAACAGTCAGAGGATTAATCAGAACGTGCACTGTAAACTTACCTCTCTGTTAGACATGTTCATGAACAGCTTCATCCTTCGGTCAGTCATGTTTCTTCTTCATGTTGACGATCTGCAGGACGTTTGGAAGGAGGGGGGCAGTGAAGTGGAAGAGGTGTGGCTAACAGCCTCTCATTATTCACTGAACAGCCCCTTTGTTTTGATTTTCGCTCAGACGCTCTAGCCCGACACCTACAGGCCAAAAAGTCGCATAGTATGCCTTTAAATATGTTCTGAAACAAGCATCCTAAAGAAAGAAATAGAGAATGGATACATTTCTGTTCATGTACATATGTGTGAATAAATTATTATGGTCATTAGTCTATATATGCATTTGTGCATGTATGTTTGTATGATGTTATGGATCTATGTATATATCAGAGTATGTGCATATGTAAATGAAAAGGTATCTTTCATCATGGGTATATTTCTGTTTATGAGTATATGTCTGAATAAAATGATGCATATGTATGTATGTATGCATCTGTAAAATGACTGAGAGTGACATTAATGTGTTAAAGCAAAAATGCAGTATGTAGGTGAAACTATGCCAAATGTGTAGAGCTCAGAAGTTAAAGCAGTTTTAGCAGGACTGTATAAATCTCCCATTTATGTCAATGTAAAACATCAGCAGAAGAGTTAAAAATGTTCAAAAATGAGCATTATAAAGAAAAACATGGAGTATTGATAAATTTCTGTGGACATATGTTTGCATATGTGTGGATAAATAATTATGTTCATTATTCTATATATGCATTTGTGCATGTATGTTTGTGTGATGTTATTTATTTATGTATTTATCAGAGTATGTGCATAAATGAAAAGGAAGATTTCATTATGGGTATATTTCTGTTGATCTGTGTATGTCTGTGTAAAATGATGCATATATATGTATGTATGTATTATGAATCTGTAAAATGAGTGAGAGATAAATGCATTTGTTAAAGCAAGAATGGAGTTTGTAGGTGTAAGTATACCAAATCTGTAAAGCTTGAAAGATGAAGCAGGTTCAGCAGAACTGCATAAATGTCCAATTCATTTCAATGTGAAAAATTCAAAGTATTTTTGTCTTTCAAAACCATCACAGTGAAGAATTTGAGAAAAAAACAAAAGACTTCTGTTCAACATTCTGATTTGCGCACATTTTTTTCTCTGAACATTACGTGCAAGAGTCCGTGCATTGTGTTTTATTTTGAAACTTCCGGTCACTCCACATGGTGACTTCCTGTCTGGTACTTTCTGAACGACAGTGAATTTACGAGGTTTGGAAGCGGCCGCGCTGTAAACAGACCTTTACGCGCATGTAGGGAGCACAGAGCTGTTACCATGCCCACTTCGTGTCTCACCAAAACCTCCGCTAAATGTCTCGGTTTCATGGAGGCTTTGTACATCAGCTGCGGGTCTGTTCCTCAGTGCTGAGCCGAAGCAGCTAGCGCTAAGCTAAGCTAAGCTCCGCCTTTCACAGCCAATGTATGCAGGAGCTGAGGGAAAAGAGCTGGGTACTTCCGGGTAAACGAAGGCTCGCTGTGCCAAAACCATGGTAAATATCAGAAAAGGGATTGCACTGTGAGCATTCCAAGACCATGCTGAAGCTATGGATGTAATTTTTATGTCCATAGAGTAAAAAATGTTGACGTAGTGGGCTTCAAAGTTGAGCGCCCAGCTGTCCCGAGGTAAAGAAAGAACTGATTCTATTTTGGTGTTGATCCGGATCAGCGTCTGGCCGCCATGGCGAAAAATGTGATTTTTGTGAATAACTACTGAACTAAAATAGATATCATTATCAATCCAGTTGCTAATTACCATTAGCTGAAAACCATGTTTTCATGGTCAAGGTATCTAAATATTTCGATGAAATAAAGGTAGGAGTAATATTTATGGTCAAAATGACATTATAGCTGAGGACTGTGGCGCTGGCGGAGGTCTGCGCTCTCCAAGTGCTTTTCTAGTTTGTCTTGGGAAAGTATGAAGCAAGAAAACTTTGCAACACACTAGTGTTTATTTTGACAGCACATATTATTTTTTTAGTTTAACTTATAGTCTTTTGCCTCTAAAATCTTTTCATTTTAGTCATAGTTTAGTCATCTAAATAGCTTCAATTTTAGTCAAGTTCTAGTTGGTGAAATTTCACAACATTTTAGTCGACCACATCTACTGTCTACTGTTACTGTCGGCTAACATATGAAGTTTAAAGGTTAAGGCATTTTATGTTTCCTTGAATTTCTGCCTGTTCCAGCTTACATGGCCTGTCTCTGCTCCTGCAGCCTCCTCACTCCTGTCAGGGGGCGTGGTCTCTGTCTGCAGTAGAGAGCTGCTGCAGCACACCTGAGTCTCATCATCGAATCACAGGATGCTTAAATCTCCTGTGGGCTGCTAACAGTGCCCGTTGATTGTCACATCTACAGTACTTGTGGTACTGTTGGCCTCATCTCTGACTCTTTTGAGTTTTCCAGAGTTTGTCAGTGTGTTTTTGAATGTACTTCTGGTTTTTGCTCTGGACTAACTTTGCCTCTCTTTTGATCTCTTTCAGCGGCTACATTTACATGCAGTCATTAACCCTTTTATAGCCAGAATATTAGCAATAACCCAGTTGTGCATGTTAACCCAGTATCCCTTTTGAAAAAAAAAAAACTGAATATACACACATTTTGGTCAGTATTGTTGTAAAGTCTGAATGTCTAAATGAACAGAAACAAATTGAGCTTCTGTGTGAAATGCAGTCACCTTTATTTAGTCTACCTGGCAGAGCATCTCAGTTACAATACCAGAACTGACAACAAACAGTGAACCTGCTCTACATAAATATATCAATTCATAAAGAGAGCAGCTCTGATTGGATCGCTCCACAACTTATCCCACCACCACCAAGCTAAGGCAGCTGTGATTGGATGTCTCTCTGAACTCATCCAACCTTTAACACAACCAAAGTAGCTGTGATTGGATAGATTCCTAACTTGTCTCTACTTTCTACATGACCACATTAGGTCTGATTGGATTAAGTCTGTCAAACACTTCAGTTTTGTTTCTATTTGTTGATGAATAGTTTCTGTGCTTTTTTTTGATAGCCTACTTTTCATAAGGTTTTAAAGATTGTTGATTGAAACTATGCTGAAAATAATTAGTCAAGAAATGAACACTGCTCCACACTACATTTTACCCTTAACTAACTAACTAGTCTTTAAATTCATAAAAACAATAACAAACTCAACATTAAAGTTAGAACAAAAGGCTTAAGTTCTTAAGGTAATTGATTCAAATGTTGTCACCTTGCTTTTGTACTTCCGAGTCAATTGCAACGATGAAAATGGAGTTCAGGAACAAAGACCACAGCTAAAACTCAACCTTGGCATGGTGGCATGCGGCTGTCTGACAACATTTGACAAGCTTTGGTCGCTTGTAAAAGTGAAAAATGAGCAATGGTGCAATTCACCCTGCAATAAAACCAAGTCTACCTAATTTTTAGGCTCAAGGGCAACTTTAGACAAACAACCCCATTGGTGCAAATGGGAGGACATGTTCATCTGGATGCTAGGATGACAGCTGCATTAGGCGTATAGTAGAAAAGACGTGTGTACTGCATGCCATTTGCACTGGGCCTATGATTCAGCCCTTGAGTTCAGCTCTGGTCATGAATGCCTGGAGCCATAAAGGTGTAAAAATACTCAGTAAAGTACAGTTGTGACATGGACATTCTATAAAGGGCCAGTATGACACTGCTAAAATCTGCTATATGACCTGCCTGAAAGTTTCCCAAAAACATTCCCCGAATCCAGGTCCTTTATCACACTTACGTAACTCATCTCTGCACCACAAAAACATGTCAACTTATATCTCCTCTGTCACACGCTGCCAGCTCTCCTATTGAAAGCCTATTACAGAACAATTGGTGCGCAGGAGAAGTCCTCCCTTTGCTGAATCTCTGTGTGAATAAAGTCAGTGATGTGCTGACAGCATTTCAACACGGGACGTCATATTTGGGGTTACAGCGCGAGAACACTGTGATCATCAGAGAGGGAGGGGAAGTAGAAGTTACTCAGAAGAATTTGTCCGCACTGTTTGTTACAGTAGTCAAGATGTGCAGTGTGACTTTGAAAAAAAGGACAAGAATATAGCAGCCTGTAGCTCCCACTGTGTGTTCTTAGGGGGGCAGAGCGACAGCATTAGACTGCTGTGTGTTTATGAGAGCGTGCCTATGAGACAGTGCTGTGTTATAGAGGGGAGAACACAGAGGACTTGCACAGAGAGAGGGGGGAGACGGACCATTTCCAAGGGCAGGCGATCTGTGAAAGATGTGATGGACGTCTGCTGTACGAGCGCCACATGCTCGTGTGTGAGTATGTGGAGGAGACAGAGGGTGTTGGTAAATCTTTCCTGGTGACAGAATCAGCACACAGGCTTTATGACCCTTCTCATCGAGGCAGCCTCCTCCATCATCTCTGAGCCCCCCAGCACTAAAACACAGACACTCCAGCAGCACACACACCCCAAATACACAAACAAAACATGCATCAGTTTCTCAAATCTGTGTGCTTACTCCTTTGGGATGCACATACTGTAGCTCCATCTTTGGGCTCTGACACATGCTGCCAGGTGCAAATGTTTTGGCATGAAGTGCTGATATTTTTTCTCATTTCTGCCCAAAACAGGTGACATTTTTACACCCAGCGATTGAACAGTGGCATCATGCAAAAAAAAAAAAGAGTTATAAGATCAGGTGTAGTCTGGGTTGTTACACTTGATCTTATCCAAAAACAATCGCATCATTTATTTCAATGGAGTGTTTTAATCCAGCATCTTAGTGATGGCATGGCAGAAAGCGTTTAAATAGTCCAGCCAACAACACAGCTCAAAACAGCAGAGACATCGGCAGTTGTAACTAAATAAATAAATAAATATGAATCAATGAAAATAGACAAAACTTTAGTCAAGGTAGTGCCCGTATTGAAAGAGTGAAACTAGCAGGAAGTTACTCCAACATGGGAGAGTGAAGGCGTTTGCATGTAGGTGAGATATTTCACACCCCTGACGGGAACATTTATTAAAAGCCTCAATCAGCGCATTCACACTATCAATACATCGACTTCATTTGGAGTCTGCAGCCAAGTTTATTTTAGCCAGAATAAGGTGTTACCTCCATATTTGCCAACAGAGTGATATGATTAAATATAACCTATTGATGGGGGACATAAACTGATACTTGGTAGAAACTACGGGTCGGCTCATCGATTTATTGACAAACAATATTCAACACCTACACAACAAGGATTTCTGACAGCTGATAGCCCCCCTGGCATGTAAACTGGCTTTTTTTTTCAGCTCCATTCATGCTGCATTGTCATGCTGCCATATTTTCACCCCTGTGAAAACAGATTCACTGAAGAGCCTGGGAGTGCTTTGCAGAAGAGTGCGGTGCATTTGGGCTGCTGCACAGACAAATGATGTGGACGTTCGGGGTTAGCTGGCTATGTTGTTATAGAATTATTGGAATAATTATTGAGATATTTTTGGTGTGTTGTAAAAATTACTCGGCCAGATAGTTGAACAAATATTAAATGTTGGGTTCAGGCTGTTCTAAGTTGACATTCTTTTCTCAAAAGTAGAATATCTGGGTAATTATGGAAAGGTTATCAGAGGGTTCAGGGAAAATCATGCCGCTGTCACTTTGACAGGACATGATTTAATCACGTAAAATATATTAAAGAGTAAAAACTAGAAAAGCACTCGGAGAGTGCAGACCTCCGCCAGCGCCACAGTCCTCACCCATATTGTGATTTTCACCATAAATATTAGTCCTATCTTTATTTCATCTAAATATTTAGATTCCTTGACCATGAAAACATACCATTAGCAACTGGATTCATAATGATATCTATATTAGTTCAGTAGTTATTCATGAAAATCACATTTTTCGCCATGGTGGCCAGATCAACACCAAAATCGAATCAGTTCTTCCTTTTCCCATGCTGAACATTTCCTGAAAATTTCATCAAAATCCATCCATGACTTTTCAAGTTATTTTGTTCACAGACGAACAGACGGACAAACGGACGGACAAACAAACTCTCCTGAAAACATAACCTCCTTGGTGGAGGTAAAAACATGTTACCGTCATGTTGACAGGATATGATTCAATCACGTAAAATACCATCAAAGTGTCTTAAAAAACACGTTACTGCCAAATTGACAAGAAATGATTTAATCATATAAAACGCAATTAAAGATTGATAGAAACCGTTACTGTCACTTTGTAGTATGACTGTTATCAAAGATGGTTTTACTGAAATAGGGCTTAATGAAGGATTCTTTTGCCATGTGTGATCACATACTCACCACTCACTGCTCATAAAAAGTCTTATCAAAATGTATTTTATGGTTATCCATCGTTGCACAGGCACCTGTGACTTGCTGAAACAGGGATTATTGAAGAAGACTTCAATCATTCAGTAATAGAGCGATGTGACTAAAGACTTTACATCGGGATCTAGAAGTTTAATCAGTTTGTCTGACTATCCAGAGCTGTTTGTATGTCTTTGCTGCATTTTCAATAAACCCACCAGGAAGGTTCTCAGTTGGTTCTGTCTTTTTGTTTTGGATATCAGTTCTTGCTCTGACAATACTGGCATCAGAAGGGTGGGTTGAGTTGTTGATATGGCTTCCTTGTCCTTTTTTGTTGGATCTACTTTCATGTCCTTGACTCAAATTTACTTTCTTGTACATGAGTGGAGTCTATCCTTATTTACCACGTATTGCCTTGAATAGGCACACCAGTTCCAATTTCCATCTGTGGCCTGTTTCCTACATAGCTCCTGTCAAACTTTATACTGAAAAGCCAAAAACTAACATAAAAAAAGAAGTCATCAACCCCAACCCACAGTTTCCACACAGTTCGCCTGTGCAGCACTCTGAATGAACCGAGCACTTAGCAGCACTTAACAGCAAATTGCCCTGTCTTTTCACTGAGTTTGTTTCCATACCCTGCACCCTCATCTGTCTCTGATGCTTAACCATCAGCTCTGCTGAGAAATACAAGGTGAGTCTACGTTAAATGGAGGTGGCTCCAACACTGCAATGACCTCTGCCATGTACATGCACTCTTATCTGAGTTTGCAGGTAATTTCAAAACACAGGATGATGTAGAAATCAAATAAATCAGTATCAGGCAGGGAACAGACATGAGGCTTGACTTGGACCTTCAACAGCTGACATCACTGATTTCAACAAACTGGCAGCCAATAGGAAAGAACAGTGCTGTATGTTTTGTAGACAGTGCAGCCCTACTCTGAGACCTTTACAGCCAAAACCAAAGTCCTGGCTGTTTCTCCTTCAGGTCTCGGTAAGACTCACCCACCATCCTCGCTCTTTGCTTACCTCTTCATTAACATCACTAACACCTCTCCCCCTCTTCTATCTCTTGGTCCAGTCACCATAACTCACTCTCCTTACATTTCTCCCTGACTTCCAACCTAATTGAGTTGTGCATTGTCAGCCCAGCAGCCCCTCTCAAAGCTCCCTTTCATGGCTTTGACCAAAGAGTGTTCGTGTTGAGTGATGTGTGTGATGTATGTCCAGCAGTCCCTCATGTCCGGGTCCCTCTCTATAGAGTGATCGTATATCAGCTCCTGAGCCCCGAGCAGCATAATGGAACGAGCTGAGACTGCCTGACAAAGAAGGGATGGAGGGGGAAAAGGGAAAAGCGTGTGGAGATGTGGAAACTAATGACATGGAGCCAGCTGATAGACTGTGTGTGACTCGAGGTATTCAAGCCTTTTTCTCTTTCATTTCTTTATCTCTGAACCATTTAAAGAAGTTTTGAAGCCAGTCTAAGCTGTAACATGGCTTGAAGTTGGAATACACCAAAAGTACATCATGACATTTTAGATCCAAGCTCCCAAAATCACATTAGACCTCCTTTATCCTATAAAGGGACTGTGAGGAGTTTCTAAGCCGACTGGCCTGGATACTCAACTTCGGGAACAAGACAATTAAAACTAGAGCAAATTTATATTATTCGAACACGTCTTAGAGCACAGGGCTGTAAGTAGCGATATATAGCCCGCTACAAAACTATGATACTAAGTTGTCCAAAAATTGCTTGTTGTTACACATCAAAAACTACCACTACGTCACTAGAATGAGATACATTACCTCGTCGCTTTGCATCCTGTAAGTTGTTGAAAAAAGAAGTTGTAAAGCAATGCAGAGTTCAGAGGAAGGTCCAAGTTGTGTTCATTTAGCACCACTACAAACACACGCTTTGGTTTGGTGCGTTCCAGTTGTAGTCAGAAGTAGGAATTTCCGGGTTCCGAGTAGGAAACTACAACTGGAACGTCCCCCGAAGTCTGAATTTCATACTGGGAACTCGGTGAAACCTCGCCACCCCCGAGTTGACAATGGAAGATGGATGCCCCCAGTGTGAACAGTTATTTTGCACCTGTAATAATCAATTTATTTGCACTTCAAACTGGGGTGTGTCACTCTAGATCAGCTGTATACATAGTATTGTTAGACTTATATTTACAAAAATGCTGCCATAGTGATAATCACATTCTTCATACAACAACGCAGGGCATGCTAACAACAGCTAACAATAGCCTGGTAGATCGGCATATTTTTTTCCGACTTCAACTGGAACGCCGATAAGTCGGAGATGATGTCACTCCCAGTGCCGAGGTCACTGGAACGCAGCATTACAACAGTCGCCGTGCGTGCTCATGGGCAGCAGACTCTTTGTTTTGCCGGAAATAGATTCTCCTCATAGCACCTTTAATGTGTGTTTTAGATGCTCCAACTTCTAAAACTTACTGTTTGTCTTTCATGCATTCCCCTCCTGCAGTTTTAAAAGGGCTGTACTTTCTACCTCTCAGTCTTTTCCCTCGGTCTTTATCTTCTCAGAATCTCATTTTCCTTTTGAGGCTTTTCATCAAATTTAATGCCTGTTCAAATAAAAATTAATGAACGGTCCACCTTCAAAATTAGGCCCTAAAACAAACACAGAGGTAATAAATGCTTCGCAGTGAGAGGATAGCTCCCTCTGGAGAGTAATGTACCAGACCAAATCAAAATACTTGGTACTTTGATGCAACATTTAACTCCACATAAACAGTAAAAACTAAGCCTGATTTGGAGCAGAGTTCCATGTGTGTTCTAACTACATGGACATACCTGCAGTTTCATGTGCTGTAAATCTTTACTGATGCAAAAATAACCATCTGTGTTAAAGAAAACATCAACTTAAAGGTAAATGAAAGGGAAAATGGGTTCCTGCTCAGGGTTGCTACATGACTGAGAAACATCAGAACAACTCTCAAAGCTATGGTCTACGATTTGGAAGCTTTGTACATTTTAATAACACCGTTTATAAGGCTGTTATGGTCCTATGGTCCTATCTACACAGTATAAAGACCAAAAAGAAAGAAAAAAAATCCATTCAGTACATCCGCTTCAAAGCTGCATACCAGCTGACCAATCAAGCCTTGAAGGCAGTAAGGTTCAATTGGTCCGTGAGCTGGTCCGTGAGTCCATCCAATCCCCCATCTCCCTCACTACGCAGCATCATACCCATGGTCCCGCCTCCTCCCCTCTACCTCCGGTGAGCAGCTAGCAGCGTTAGCTACTGAACTATCATGGAGCCGGAAAAGCCTAGCGCCAAAACCGGGAAGCCGCTTCCCTCTCCCGCGGGGCCCAACGGAGCTCTGCCCGGGGGCTGGAACTGTTAGCGGGCTAACGGCTAAAGAATGGCCTCAGTCGGCCGTCAGACCTTCAGCATCGGCTGTTTCGCCCCTGGTTGATCAGGTAATGGCTTTGTTTACTACAGCGGGAGATGTCTGCTGAATAACCCTGGTTAGTCTGTGCCTGTCCTGGCTAATGACTTGTAGCGGAGCGGGTTAGCCTGTTAGCCGCTAATCGTTAGTATTGTAAGCTGAGCTGGGAGGACAGGCCGCTCTGGCGGCGCCAGACCCGCATTGCAGCCGGTCCAATTGAAATGGCTACTGCTGTGTGTTACAAGGGGGATGTCTGTCGTGTTTGATACTTTCAGTTGAGCTGAGCTGTTTTTGATTGAGTTCGCTGCTGATATATTGTGCTAGTTGCTCGTAGCTCTGTCCGAGGCGACACGAGCTGGGGGCAGGATCTTGGAACACAGAGGGGAGGGGTGAGGGAAGGGGGGGCAAATCGTAGACCACAGCTTTAAGGCTCATGACTTCAAAAATTAGTCATTAGTAGGGCCTATGATTGTGTTTTTATGATGATAACATACATTCTGGCTGCCTCTGGATGATTAACCTCCAACAGAGTGACATTTATGAGCTGATGGAATGACCTCTATCTCAGAGCATTTAAACGCTGACCTCCATTACTTCATCCCTTCAGCCTGCAGTGCCAACCTTTGTCCCTACATAACTCTAATACTGACCTTCGTGCTGAAGTTTTTTACTCTGTCTCAAACCCTACATCTCTCCATTCCTTGACCCCAACTTCTGACCTGTCCCTTTTTATCCTTCCACTAAAAATCCCCCAGTCCCTTAGCCCCATCACTCCAACCCCTTTGTCCCTGCATCCATCAGCCCTTAGCTGTACCAGTAAATCCCTCTATTTCTGAACCCTTACTTCAGTCCAAACGCTTCACCCTCATCTTCATCTCTGCCTCCATCAAACCCTCTTTTCTACCTCCATCCGAACATCCTTCAACCTTTATTTCTACAGATGCACTTACATTTTATTCACATCCCTCCTTCCTTTGACCCTCACCTCAACCCTAATCGTCATTTGTAAGCCCTCCTCTCAACCACTGCCTGTCCTCCTTTCATCACTAAAATATCTATTTCCTACATTTGTTCCTGCATCCCTTAGCTCCAACCTTTAACATTACACCCATCCATTTCTTTCCTCAGTCCTTACATGCCGACAACCTTTGGCCCTTTAACTCTTGATCCTGACCTTCACGTCTTTATTACTTGACTTTACCTCCATGCCCGTATCCCCCATCCCTTGACACTATCCTCCATCCTTCACTCCTCAATCTTTCCCTCAATCACTCCATCCAAGAGCCCCACAGTTGCTTCTCCTGATGAATCAACTCCCCAAACCCATAGACGAGATTAGAATCCTTTACCTGGTCAGGGGGCACTAGGGGTGTAATGATCCATCGATCTACAGATACATCTCGTTGAATCGTATCAAAATCGAATCGTGACAGACTTGATATCGGCAAATATCGTAACGTTGTCATGAAACTGGTGATTTACACCCATAGGGGGCACCCTCATAAAACCATTGCAGGTGCATTTGAATTTGTGGGTATGGGTGCAGGTGAAAACAAACACATTGCAGACGAGAAGTGGGTGAGAGAGGAGGGAAAGAATGAAAGAAAGAAATAAACTTTGGTAATCTAAGCATCTGACGATCCATTAACCTAAAGTCTGGAGAGTCGCTGGTTGAAGAAAGAAGTTGGTTTGGTAGTTGGGGGACTTCCAGGGGTATTACTGTCTTGGTACAGATGTTGTTTACCCAGTTGTAGGAGTGTAGCATTGGTGGTAGCATACACACCTACTGATGAAGTAGAGTTACTACCAGATCTGACCTTAAGGTAAATGGTAAATGAACTTGAGCTTATATAGTGCTTTTCAAGTCTTTGACTACTCAAAGCTGCTTTACATCGCAGGTAACGCCTACCCATTCACACCCATTTGCTCTCATATACACTCATTGATGGTTCTCAGTTTCTATGTTAGTTATCCATCAGTATCTCTAACACATACACGCCCTTTTGTGCCCATTTACACACCACTGACGCAGCAGTTGGAGCATCTTGGGGTTAAGTGTCTTGCTCGAGGACACGTCACCATGTGTCGCCCAGAACTGGGCTTGAACCTGCAACCTTACAATCACTGACCAAGCGCACTATCCAACTGTGCCACCGACACAGAGGGTGAAACGAAGAAAGGGACAATTGCTTTGGCCTCATTCAGTGTGTTTTGGGTACATACACCTGTATAATCTCATTGTCACCATACAGCAGCATGCATGGCCCAGTCGGCACTGTCTCATTTGTACAGATTTGCCACTCTGGACCTGCATCTTCCATCTTTGCTTCTGTCTTCAATCCTGAAACCTTTAATTTCTACATGCATGCATTATGCCCCCCCCCCCCCCGATAAATCTATTTCTCTATTATTTCTGGCCATTGTGAACAAACAGCCTGAAGACATTCGCTGTGGTGTCCAATCTGATTGCTTTCAGTTGGCCTACAATTTCTTGCAGCGCCCTGTTTGCACTGACATTGTCTCTGTCCCTCTCTTTGATTCGTCCAAATATTTCCCGCTTTGACAGCCAATGAGAACCACAGCCATGCAAATCCACAAGAGAATTTGTCTTGCATCTTTTGGTTCCCACAGTCTTCCTCAAGGACGTTGTGCTATCTGCCGTATTGGAAACCAGCCAGTTTGACATAAGTATTCAGCATTTCACTGAATCCTGCGTACTGACAGTGTGAAAATAGAAATAGTATATCAAACTGGAAGGACATGGGTGTTACATACAAATGGACAGTCAATTGAAGGGCACAGCGTCACATTCTTGCATGAAAAGCTCCTTTATGTATGTTTGTGTGCAGTGTGTGTTTGTCAGCAAAGCAGTCCGAGCTGAGTTGCTGGTTTAAAAGCTGACTTGGGGCTATGGCCAGATGGACGGAAATAAATTAGCTCCAGCAGAGGTCAGAAGGAACCAAGAGTGAGAGCAGGCTTGTTTACTGAACCATTGCATTTAGATAGAATATCAAACATAAAACTACTATAAAAGTTGAATATCTGATTCAACTTCAAATAGCTGGAAGCATTCAGGAGCACTGAACTCACATATGAGCAGCTCAACAACTCTTCCAGCATACTATCGCCATTAAAAGTAATAAAGGTGAGAGTAGACTGACTCTGCCTTTGTAGAAAATTTGTCTACCCAAACATGTTGTTTTTTGTTACATGAACAATACATTAATTTACCAATAAAGTAAGGATGTTGAAACTTTATGAAAAAAACACAAGACAAGCTATTTAATGTTAAAAATGATAAACTCATTTTGAATTTTTTAGTTGTTTTTTCTTTTTTTAGGGCAGCAAATGCTGTCATCCAAGTGACATCTCTGCTTATTTCATAGACAGTGAAGACAGATTCTGCAGGAGTTACAACAGTGTGGCTTCAGAGTAACTGCAGGACAACAAGGATCCTGAACTATTGAGCAAGTCAGGCTGAACATCCAGAAAGAATGGAAAAGACTTTCTCCTGCAAGCTCCAACAATCAGTGTCTTTAGTTTCCAAACGTTTGAGTGTTGTTTAGAGAAAAGGTGATGTAGCACAGAGGTGAACATGCACCTTTTCAGCGTCTTTACCAGTTTGCAGGAATCTAATTCAAAATGACTGAAAAAAGTTTGAAAATTATACATATTTCAGTTGAATGTTGATTGTGCAGGATATGAGACTTATTGTGTTGTTGATTTTCTTTACGTTTTTGCAGCATCATTGGAAGTGTGGATTGTAATACATGTGATTAAGAACACTTATGCTCTAACCAGAGCAGAGATTAAATGTAATCAAAACAGAGCAGACCTCTAAAACAAACATCCAGATGCCTCTTTCCCAGCATGCAGCATTGACCTGTGCCTGCTGTTACCGTGGTGAAATGATTTATTAATTAGCCTGTTGTTTGATTGGCTTGTTAAAGGACAAATCTAATGAGGCACTTGTAGATGAGAGAGCTGGAAGTCATTTATCTCCAGTGTCAATCACTCCGCACCAAAACACAGATTAGAGGCACCCATGAGTGCCTGCGGACATGAACACACAGGCTCACAAAGTCACACAGGCACATTGATTTAACATTTCACCCCCGCTGTGTTGACCCTGAGCATGGCCAAGGTGTTGCGTGTCAGCTGCAGGGTCGCAGCAGGTGACCCAGCTGGGTATCTACAACACTATCTGACCTCTCCAGGCCAACAGATTAGAGGAAATAAAACAGGAGCGCCTGGGTGCAGAAAATATTGAGCTACTACGAAGCATTAGCTGTTAACCTCCTGATGAGGTTTACTATAGAAAAAAGAGCTTTCTGGAAATGCTTGGACCTGTTTCTCTGGAGTGTTTAGAGGCGGGGGTCATGGTATCACTGGAGTACAAGTTCAAGTATGTGTTTCAGCTTTTTACAAACAATTTATTGAAGACAAGTGGCAACCTCTGGTGTCAGAGCCAATGTGGAAATGAAAGGCTGGTCTTGAGTGGGCACTTGATGCTGTTGCAAGAGCCTGCAAGTTCAAACACTGTCCTATGTGCCTGTTATCAGAATGACCAAAAGAGACAAAAACAGCACTATAGTTTAAAAAATGAGACACAGTCTCTGTCGGCCATGTGGCTGGATTTTGCCCTTGTGTACTGAAGCTACAATCCTTCAAAGCTTGGAATTCTGTTTTTTCTTAGCTGGAGGGCTGACGTTTCTCTGGTATCTTGCAGGATCTTTGATTCACATGACTCTGGGTGAAGTTGGAGTCACATTTTGTTGTTCCAAAAATCACCTACACAAGACGACTTGAGGGTGGAAAAGTAAGTTGCTGTGGAGGTGCTGGATACAGTCTGCTGCTTTTGTGGCTTGTTTTCACCTTAAATTCTTTTTATCAAGCAGAGCTGTCAGCCTCATCAGCAGCTTCTGAGCCTGTTCTTTCTGCCTGAATGCAGAGCTGATCTCTGAACACTGTGGCTACTGGTCAGGCTGATGCCATCTACCTCACCATAAAAGTTTATGATTTTATTAAAGATGCTATGAGGAGTTTTGAAGTACAAAAAAGTCTCACTTTCAGATATATGCCTGATCGAAATACACACTTTAAGATGAGTTTTATAGCATCAAAATAGGTTATCTATAAATGTTATTCCTTAGCCTTCCGGTCGGGTCGGACAGGGCTGGACTGGACTGGCCTGGATACTCAACTTTGGAACAAGACAATTAAAACTAGATCAAATTTATATTATTCGGACATGTCTTAGAGCACCAGGCTGTAAGTAGTGATATACAGCCAGCTAAAAAACTTCAATACTAAGTTTTTCAAAAATTGCTTGTTGTCACACATCAAAAACTACCACTACATAACTAGAAAGAGATACATTACCTTGTCGCTTTACATCCTGTAAGTTGTTGAAAAATGAAGCTGTAAAGCAATGCAGAGTTCTGAGGAAGGTCCAAGCTGCATTTATTAGCATCACAACAAACACACGCATTGGCTTGGGTCACGTCTTTATGACAGTTGCCGCGTGTGCTCATGGGTATCAGAGTCTTTATGTCGCTGGAAATAGATTCTCCTCACAGCACCTTTAAAATCACCAGATAGACCATGAAAGACCTGGTCACTGAACATCAAATAACTTGGTGTTCTCTATTTCCTGCACAAATCCTTGACTCCCTGTTTTATCTTTGAGCACAATTGTCATTCATTGTTTTGTATAAAACATTCTGAATGTAGCTGTACTGTGCTAGAAGTCTTGGACTGTGTGTTTTTCTTGTTTAGAGAGGATTACATAGGCTAACAGTGCACTAGGAGAGCTGCAAAAAGAGCCAGGCTGTCTATCAGCTCTCTGTCCTATCATGAACATTAAACTGACGATGTCCACAAATGCAGTGATATTTACCAGGCGAGGTCTGCTGTTGGACATCATTTGGGGGAAACTAGCTGAGTAACGTATGTTTTGATCTCACAATTGTTTGTCAATCTCTAAAATATGTCCTCAAAGTGCAGAAAAAAATGTCACCTCAGACTTAAGACTTTGACCCAGGTATTAGGAGGTTGAAGCACAGTCAGTAGGAACACACCAGCCCTTTCCTGACTATTCCTAACTTTCAGACAAACATTGGATGCAAACAGGAGGCTTGAACATTAAACAGCGTGACTGCAGGGCCCAACACCTACATCAGGCTGAATCAGAGAAGACGCTTTAGCTTTACACCAAAATGCTTTGCACCGAGCATACAGTAGAACCATGTCAGTAATTTTACAGAGCAAACTAAAATGTATTGCTGTTTCTTTTATTCTTGTCTAAAACTCAAATGTACCCTTTTTCAGCACAGTTGTTAATATAAAAAAAAGCAGATTTGGAGGAACTACAGGCAGCGAGTATTTAAGGATTAAGTGATGTGGAAACCTTTTATATTTTGACATTTATCAAAGAAATGACCCTGACTTTCTTTGAATGAATAAATCACTAATATTTCATCTAACAGTGTCCAAAACAGCCATGCGTGTGCTCTTGTGCATAGCTGTGAATCCTTTCAAACTGAGACCATGCTCTGGAGGTGATTTATTCCCCTCAAAATCTACAAAGGTTTTGGGATCAATAAGGGTCAAGAACAACTTTGCAGCCATTGGAATATTTCTGAGATTTTATTCATTCTTCTTTTCCTCTGCCTCCTGCCTCTTTATAATCCATCTCCATCGCTGACATCTACAAACAGCGTGGCGACCCCCACGCTTCTCTTGCTTCCTGCTGCATTTTTGCCTTTTCTTTTCCACTCTCTCTGCCTGAAATAGATGCATTAAACATAAAGAAGTACACACACACACACACACATACACACAATATGAATCCCTGCACTGCCCTTTGGGTATCAAAAAGCCTGGGAAATGCTGATTTCAAAGAAAGGCTGTTGAATTGCAATGGTTTTCAGGGATTTTGCTGCTTTTTCTCGAGTGGCCGGGGATGCATGTTGAGATTTGGAGGAAATAAAAACAAAATCCAACCTCTGACATGGTTTGTTCTCACTCAGCCTTAGGTGTGAGAATGTTTGGTGAGTGCTGGTGGGCCGGAGTAAACATTCTTCCTCTGTGCTTCTCCACAATTGCAGGCTCCACAGTTTTAAGTCCTGCAGGCTGAAGTCAATGTACAAACTTTTGACAGGAACTCTTTTGCTAACAGAACATGCATCTCTCTCTGTTTGCGTAAGCTGCTGGCTGT
Source organism: Scarus forsteni (assembly GCA_036419115.1). Classification (NCBI taxonomy): domain Eukaryota; kingdom Metazoa; phylum Chordata; class Actinopteri; order Labriformes; family Labridae; genus Scarus; species Scarus forsteni. The sequence goes on from JAZDUH010000289.1 coordinate 1,816,193, forward strand.
GTTCAGTTTAGCTATGTCAAATAAAGTCTTAAGGTCATTGCACATTGAGCTTTATGTGTTTAAGTCTGAGCTTCTCTGCTTAGTCTGCTGCCCTGTGACCCAACCATGGATAAGTGGAAGAAAACTGTTCAATACACACAATGTGTGGTCCAGATCTGTTAAAAGTAGCTGCTGCAGCTGTTAGCATCTGTATTAATCTTTGTTTTAAGGTACCATGAGGAGTTTCTAAGTAATTACAAAGAAGTCTCACTTTTAGATATATGCCTGATCGAAATACACTCTTTAAGATGAGTTTTATAGCGTCAAAATAGGTTTTCTAATAAGTTATCGTCTTTTGGTGCATTCCAGTTGTAGTCAGAAGTAGGAATTTCCAGGTTCCGAGTAGGAAGCTGCAACTGGAACGTCGCCCGAGGTCGGAATTTCCTACTGGGAACTCGGTGAAACCTCGCCACCCCCGAGTTGACAATCAAAGATGGATGCCCCCAGTGTGAACAGTTATTTAGCTCCTGTAATAATCCATTTATTTGCACTTCTGACTGGGGTGTGTCGCTCTAGATCAGCTGTATACATAGTATTGCTAGACTTATATTTACAAAAATGCTGCCATAGTGATAATCACATTCTTCATGTGATATTTGTGAACAACAACGCAGGGCGTGCTAACAACAGCTAACAATAGCCTGGTAGATCGACATGTTTTTTTCAGACTTCAACTGGAACGCAGATAAGTCGAAGATGATGTCACTCTCAGTTCCGAGGTTACTGGAGCGCAGCATTACGACAGTCACTGCGCGTGCTCATGGGTAGCAGAGTCTTAATGTCGCCGGTAATAGATTCTCCTCAAAGCACCTTTAAGCAGTCACTTTCTGCTGTGATCTTGCTCAAAGCTCCCACCTTGTCCTGCTCTGAAGGATGCTGATTGTGTCATGCTGCTTTGGGCCGAGCACAGTCGAGCATTCACTTGGTGTGATGGATCAGACTGACTCTGCATGGTATAGCAACAAACTGTTCACAGACAATGGGCTTTCTGAAGTGTTCCTGAGCCCCCATGGTAACATCCTTGACACAATGATGCTGGTTTTAAGAGTAAGGCCACTGGTGTCCAATGTTGATTTTCAGCATTGCAGCTTACATGCAGGATTGCTTCCTGATTCTCCAACATTTCTGCTGGCATTTTGGACTGTAGGTGACAAAATCCCCAAATTCCATGCAACTGCACATTAAGGAAATGAGCTTTTAAGCTGGCAGACTATTTGCTCATGTAGTTGTTCACAAAGTGGTGGACCTCAAACCATCGTTTCTTGTGAACAACTGGTCCTTTCACGGCTGTTCCTTTTACCCATGGAATGTTTCAGACAGGTGTTTCTTGAGCATTTCTAACTTCTTTGGTCTTTTGTTGTCCCCGTCCCAGCTTTTTAGGATTGTGTTTCAGTCATCAAATTAAAATAAGAGTATTTTTGCTAAAACAGACACATATTGTTTGGATATTACATGTCTTTTCTTTGTCATGTATTCAGTTTAATGTAGAGCAAAAAATATCAACAAATTATTGTTTTCTGTTTTCTATTTTTGTGGTCACAATGTCCCAACTTCATTGAAATGGGGGTTTTACTTAGTGTTTTAGATTTTCAGCTCTAGAAACAATTGCAATAATTCATCAAATTCACTTATTTTATTTAGTCTGTGATAAATCAAAGTCTTAACATGTACAGAATCTCTTTATCTTTTGCAAAATTATGAATTGTTTGACTTTTTTGTGTTTTTATCTGCATGGTTGCAAGAAAAGAGGTAAAAAGAAAAAAAAAATCTGTCTCAGTGAGTAGGGAAGCATATGATCCAGTGAGACATCTGCATCTATACTGTGTCATGTGACTTTATTTTTATGGTTTCTCCCTGAAAAGATAATTTATGAGGAGAAGGACAGAGGCAGACAGGTGAGAGGGGGAGGACGGCTCACGGGGGAAGTTTGGATAAATTCAGAGTGATGGAGGAAAAGACGTTGGAGACAAAGCAAAGAGAAGATAGGAAACAGTAAAACAATGTTCAGTGGGCTGGAGGGCACAGAGGTGGTAAAAAGACAAAGATAACAAAATCAGGATGTACTTTGTTTTGTGTGCACCTTTGTGTGTGTTTGTATGTGTGTGTTTTGTGGCAAGGGCACCAGATGCTGGGATGATGAATGGGCTGCTATCACAGCACAGGCAGCCTAGTGACACTGAAGACCTCAGATCACATGACTGTCACGTCCACACAAACTCTGCTCGTGCGGCAGTAGAGCTGAAGTTTGTCCTCATCTTTCATCCTGCACTCTGCCTCTCAATCCTCAAAGCTCTTTTTGTCTGTTTCCCTTTTTTGTTTCCCTGCTTTGACTTCCTCTCTCCTTCCCCTTATTTCCTTTAGTCATTTCCTTGACACTCAACTTCTCCCCTCCCTCTTCTCCCCCTCTCTCCATCTTCATCTCCATCCAAGTTTCTTCTGCTGCCCCACTCTCTCCATCCTGCCTCTTAATATCTGCTTTACTCCATCTTTTGTTCCTATCACTTTCCAGCTTGTCATCTTTTGTCCCCTTAACTTCCTGTGTCCTTTTCGTCTCTCCTTGTGTCTCCTTCCGTCTTGTTGCCTATTGTTTAATCCTCTGCTGTCCATGCCACTCATCTTCCTCCTCCTCTGTTTCTCCTCTCAGTTGGAGACCACTTTAATTAAAAATGCTGACAGTAAGCCGAGCCAAAAACACTCGGGTTTAAAATTTATGCAGAAGGGTAGATTTTTGGATAGAGAAAAATGTGTTGAAAAGTTTGCTGGCTGATGTTCAATGACAAAAACAGACAGCAAAAATAAATCTACTATGATGATACGCTGGTGAATGTATGTTAACTATGCATTTATCAGACTCGACTAAAATAATGATGACCTACATTTACAGTCCATAACATCTTTGTTTTTTGGGGAAAATATTGTATCTTTCCTGATGATATGAAAATGTTAAACAAGTTTTGTCTCAGTTACCGACATCTATTCCATAAATAAGACAAAAATTATTTACAATGGTATCAATAAGACTCATAGGGCCTGGCCATCCTCAGTGTATCCTGTTAGTAGATCTTTGTGTGCACGATCAAGTTTACACATGATTTTATACATGCAAACCTTTAGTAGATCAGGCCCTTAAAATCATATCAATAATGAATCAATTGATTAAATCAATTAAACCAGCATTACTGTTTTCTGAGCTAATAAGATGTTCACCAGCTACACTGATCCTTTGTTGGCTCTCTGATTGGTTAACTGAGCTACCAATTAGAGCCAGAGATCCCCTCTTCAAAGGAGTAGTTGACGAATTCAGTCAGAAAATTGTTGTGTTGGCTGAGCCTATTTTGATGCATTATGGTAAATTATTGCCTTTATGTGGAACTTCTAAACTAAAGCATCAAAAGGAAAACCAAGCTATAATCAAACAAAAGAGGTAACACTATAATGCTGGCAAAATAATGTGCACTTAGAATTTTAAGTGTTCATTTTTCAAATTTTCTTCACATGTCCTACTCTATTCTACATTCCGTATTTGAATTTGAAAAGTCATTTTCAGTTGTTTCAAATGAGAGAGGGGCTTGCAGTAAATAAACTTAGGAGGATGGAACTTTGTAAAAGAGTACTTCCAATCAAGAGCAGAGATTGACAAAGGGTGAAATATTTGCTTGATTAGGTAGTGAGGCAGCATCCCAGCATACTACATATCTCAAAAGCAATGATGTGGAGCATCACTCTGTTCAACCTGAGATATATTTGTAGTTTTTCATTGCCAATTTTGTTTTTAAGTGTTTCAGGTGGACACCACAAAGGGTGCAAAAGATTCCAGGCAGTATAAAACTGCCTGCATTGTTTGAAATAAACTGCTAACATGGCAGTACTTCTAAGAGTTAGAAAAAAGAAAATTACATCAATAATTAATATAATGATCAAATATTTGTTAGCAACAGATGACTAGGGGTCAGACATAAGCTAGTGAGCCAGAACAGAGAGAAGAGATGGTCCAAACAACCACTAAATCAAGAGGGGATGAGGAGGAGAGGATGGTATATCTGTCAAGACAATGCTAGGAGTAGATGAAAAAGTCTGGGCTGTAGCGTATAAGAAAATGGACCAGTCTAACAAGAAACCAATATGAAGGCTGATATTTAGATGACCTGCCATGAGATCACAAGGACAGAAAGGGTCCTTTGTCATCAGAGAGAAGCTGATCTCCACGAACGACAAACTGAACCTCGATGAAAAGAGAAGTTCCACTGGGTCTGTCCTGTTAGCTCTGCAGAGGGAGCCTAATGAGGGGAACAGGCGGAGAAGTTGGTGTCAGCCCTCAGAAGATGTAGCCACTCGCAGGAGGGCACAGCTGCATTCAACCCTTACATTAAGCAGCGTCGCCTGATCCTGGCGGGGAAGGGGAGGGGGCTTGGAACAATGGGCGTCTTAAGCTGTGGTGCACGGGGATGAAATGCAAGAGCACTGGAGTCAATAGGAACTGAGGCAATTACAGGAGAAATAATGTAATCCAGGTCCCTCTGTCACAGGCTAATGCAGGCTGCAGGGTGTGTGGGGGGCTGATGCACACATATTTAGATGGTTTACAGCAGCGCACAGGGACTTATGGGTAAAAATAGAACGTTATAAAAGAGATCTAAAGTGATGTATGAATAAAGCTGGAAGAATCTGCTATGAGCACATTAAATAGAAAGTGTTTTGTCAGTATAAGATGTCCTAAATCTGTGAAAAACTCTTCAAGATGTCTAAAAAGGGATTCTGAATAAGAAACACCAAAGGTTTGTGTTGTTTTAGATCAGTTAGAATAGGAAAAATGCTCAAGTTTCACCCAAAAACTTGCAAAATATTAAAGCCAATCAGTTCAAAATGCAGCACACAATACCAAACCATATCTTCAGAACTAAAAAAACAAAAAATATCTATTACAGCCCTTGTCTTAACTATTCTGGGGTCATGATCTTTATATTAAGGCCATGCTTTAATGAACCTTGTGAAGCAAATTGGGCTGATCCAGTTAACTTGATGACAGACTCACAAAGCCACCAGTGCTCGATGTTTGTTATGAAACTAAAACCTGTCGCCACCAGAAACCAGAGGCTGTATGTGGGTGCATAAACAGAATCTTGTGTGGTGGTTATCTTCTTTAAAAGCGGCGAATAATGAGCAGGTTTTGTCTTATCTCTCCCTCTGTGGAAACCTGTGTTTGTACACATCAATAAAAGTCGGAGCATAAACATATGGACCATACTGTTTATCACCCTATGTGATGAATACATAAAAGCAAAATCTTTTAACTGAGGCCAAATAAATCACTTCATTTTAGGATCAGTCTGCCAAAACTTTCCCTGCCAAGTGCGTCATCAGAGGCCTCTCCTTCTTCAGACTGGTGCGAGCTTCGCTTCATGAGGGAATAACTGCCAGAATAAATTAACAGTCAAAAAAAAACCTTACAGCTCAGGATTATGAAGTTTGTGAGCTCATTTGAGGACATTAATTTGAGCGAAGTGTTCAGTCAGAGAGAGTTTTGTTAATCAGGGTTAGTTATCAATCACAGTGAAAACAGATCTACTGAGTGATGGCATGCCTCACTTTACAACAGTGATTAGATCAATTTTATCAAAGATGAAATCAGTTTACTGTCAAAATGGAAAATTAAAATTGCCAATATCAAAAATATAATTTAGTAAACACTACAAAATGTCTTTGTTGTGTATCTCAACAATCTTCATTGAGTTTATTCTCAAGTAACTTTGGTCTCTTTTTTCCAAAGTTGGCAAAAACAAAAACATTTGCTTTGAGGTCAGGCGTGGTTGAAATCTGTGGGCCAAAGAACTTCAGACGGCTTGGTTTCAGTTCCCACCTGAGGCCCATTTGCCAAAAATCCTTCCCCCTCTCTCTCCTCACTGTTAAATATCCACAAAAAATATCCCAAAACATTTGTTTAAAAAGGGAATGAGGTCTCCAACTCTTGCCTGCAGGGGCCTTGATCCACTTTTTTTTTCTTTTTTCTTTTGTTTTGCTCACGTGCTGCCTCTGGTTCTTTAACATTGGATCATGTTGCCATCAAGGTGAGTAATTTCTTGATTATTGATTAAGCAGATTAAAAGTGATTCATACATTACCTCAACACAATGAAAGTTGTTTGAGCTTGTGTAGAGACTCTGTCTCCAAAAGGTCTTAATGATGAACTCCCTTTGAAACTTTTCTGTGATTTACAATAGAACATTTCCCCCCCTTTTTACAAAACAATGTGGGATACATATGAAGTGTTCCCATTTGTTCTTTGGACCATTTTTTAATGATAAAGTGACCTATTAAATTTGTCTATTTGTATAAATTTATGTCAACAGGATAATTGTAAATTAGCCCGATGTATGTTGTGGTCTTGTAGGGATTTTAGTGATTATTTATCAATGGACTGCATCAACATCAAGTAAACTGAAATGCTTTTATACAATACAACTTGTTTTATGAAACTTTTTATGAAACCTATTTAAGATGTCCTGTCCTCTTGAACAAACGGTTTGCTTGATGAAGGTCTGAGACCAACATGTTGCAAATAAATTAGATTATTGCAAGTTAGACAGTGTGTGGGAGCCTATCTTCACATTAAAATCTCTCAGTTTTTGACATGTATCAAAATTAGTTACATTAAAACACACATTTAGAGTATCTGAGCTTTGTTTTGTTATATCTTTTGTTTCATGCTTGATAAAGTTCATCAATACTTACCAGTTTTATTGAAATGGAAATTTGTATTATGTGGATTATTTTGGGGTGGCACGTTGGTGCAGCAGGTAGTGCACCTGCCTCATTGCAAGAAGGTCGGGCAGATCCTTTCTGTGTGAAGTTTGCATGTTCTTTGCGTGTATGCGTGGGTTCTCTCTAGGCACTCTGGCTTCCTCCCTCAGACCAAAAACATGCTCATTAGGTTAAATGGTGACTCTAAATTGCCCTTAGGTATGAGTGTGAGCGTGATAGCTTGTCCGTCTCTCTATGTTGCCCTGCGATCGACTGGCAACCTGTTCAGGGTGTACCCCGTCTCCTGCCCAATGACAGCTGGGATAGGCTCCAGCCCCCAACGACCCAGAAAATAAACGGTGTAGAGAATGAATAATTGAATATTTTATTTTTCAGAATTATTTTTAAATTTTTAGTTGAATTTCCCGACATCTGAATCACTGACTTAGAGGTAAAAAGCTGGATTTACCCTTTTCAGGAGTTCATTTTCAGTTGACTTATCAGTGGAAGTAAGGCAATAGAACATAATAGAATAGAATAAACCTCATTCGTCCTACACGGGGAAATTTGCATTGTTAAAAAGGTTTACTACAAAGACTAGGGGTTTTTATCAAGGAGTTTGTCTTTCTTCACTTCCACTTTGTTCTCCATGCTTCGCAAATCAAGATTTTCACCCTCTCATCAGATGTAGTCCTCAGAAATGAAACAGAAGACAAAATAAAAAAAAATAATGACAGGCTGTTTTCTAAATGTAATATTTTAAACCACCCCATGCTGACGACACTCAGTTATACCCATCTGTCACTCATTTAAATGTCTGACCCTCTTTGCCTTCATGCATCAAAAGCAACATTTTAAATACAATGTCAAACCACCCAGCCCTAGCATAAACACACTCACAGACTTGATTGAGAGCTGTGAGGGGCTTTGGCACAACACCAGAGACAAGAGAAGGACAGAGAGGCTGAGGACAGAGGGGAGTGATTTGCAGCCCTTGGAAGGGACATTCATCACTGGAGGTGCAAACACCTACACATGCACACAAAAGCAAGAGCAAACACAAAAATAAAACATGTAGAAAAGCTACCAGTCACTCATAGAACCTGAAACCTTCTGAAGAGAGAGAAGGAGACATTATCACAGATATATTTAGAAACGTAACATTTGGTGCTGAAGGGATCAGGCTGACGTTTGTGTTTGATTGACAGCTGAGCCAGCAGGGTGTGGAGATATAATGCAGAAAGAGATGCTCTCTCTGGTTTACAAGACTGAGGACAGATACCATTACAGGGCTGCACTGTGCTGTTTGAGCTCTGCATGATACTGACTTTTACAGGCTGGTCCTTACGTTGTCCACACTTATGTCCCTTTTCCATTAGCCCTTCTCTACTCCACTCGACTCGAACCAGCTCTACTCTACTCGCCTTGTGCTGCTTTTCCATTAGCCCCAGTCTCCTGCCCAATGGGGTGCAGTGTCACTGTAAACAGCTGAGGGGCACTGCTGTGACGTTATTTTGAGCGCGATACAACAATCTGTGGCTTTTTGTCACAAACCGAGTAAAAAGGGAAGCAGAAGAAGGCTGCAGGTGGCAAGAAGAAATACCCCTTGAGAAGCACAGGAGAGTTTTGGAAGCTATACAACAGAATGAAGCCGAGGACGAGAGCAATCGAGCTGCAAAGAAAAGACGTATGAGGGCAAGCCAATGACAGCTACCGCTAACATGCTAGGTCGTTGCGCTCATGACTCATTGATGACGACATTGTCTGACCAATCAGTAGCCGGCAGTCGGTGATGTCATCTTTTAGTATCGACTCAGCTCGCTTGGAACCAGAGCGGAGTAGGTACTAAAACTAGCTTGTTTTAGGAGGTACCAGGCTAGTGGAAACACACTGCAAATCGAGTAGGGCTGAATAGAGTAGGGCCAAGGCGTGCTAGTGGAAAAGGACCATCAAGAAGGCATTTTGAAAAGGAGGATCTCCTCCTCCATTTTCAAAGTGTAATCCTGCCCACACTGGAGTTGTCACCATAGACTATGATATATATATATTGGAACATGGGGGTAAAATCCAACTCAAACTGTAAACATCTACTCAAACTGAAGTTATAGAGCTCAGCAGCACATTAGGGAGTGGCGATAAACCACCCAGTCCAACAGCAGGCACTCTGAATGCAACCTGACCTGTTGTTGTTGGTAGTTAGGAAACTACACAAGACAGAACAACCAATTTCCATGGCTGGTGGTTCCTGAAGCCCTACAACTGTTGAGTTGGGCCATGATCGTGCATTAGTTGTCTAGTCTGACCCTAGCTTAAGATGTGAAAAATCTGCAGTAACTGTGTGATGCTTTCAAGAAGATGAAGACAAAGAACTCTGAAGAATGATTGCATTTTGTGGAATCAATGCCATGAGGAAAAAATGCAGCTTTGAAGGCAGAAGAAGTCCAACCTAGTACTATCATGGTGTACCTAATTAAGTGGCCATGTGGTGTATGTTAAGGAATGCTCTGATTGTTTACGAAACTGGACGTAAACAAGCTGTGAGTCTCTTTGGAGTCCACAAATGATCAGGATCATTCCCTTATAGTTGGCAGGAACTTCGTTTGCTATCATTCATTAGAGTTAACACCCAGTGAACCATCTGCCACATAAATTATCCCCTACTTCAATTACAAATGTACGTAATCATTAGGTGTGCATGTTAAACACACCACCTAAACTCAGCATGACAACTCATGTGATACCTTGACTGAAAGGACTGGTGTATTTAAAGGTTGACGCCATGCACGCTTCATCAGCATGCAGCCAAAAGGCCATAATCATCCACGTTATTGGCTTAATTAACATGGCTGAGATGGCTGTAATGAAAATCATTATCTCTGCCAGTCTCTGAGATCACTGAAGGGTCTAGCTCAATCTGACGAGCGTCTGAGCATGAGAGGCAACAGCAAACGTTATGCATTCACTGTATGAATCCTGGTTTGTCAGCAGCTGCCAGCAGAGCGTCTCTTCATGGTGACTTAAGACCTTGAAGTGAGCTTTTCAAAAACAGAGCGCTGTAACCTTGTGTTAATAAACAGCCTCGTGAAAGAGGATCTGCTTCTACAGTGCGTTTACAGGAAGAAAAGAGGACCTAATTTAGCTGATGCATTAAATGACCAGCTTTGATTACACAGAGAAAACACATAATTCATCTGTTAAAGGGATAGTTCGGTGTTTTTGAAGTTGGGTTGTATCACTCCTAGCCAAGAACGAACTGGGAGGACTGGAGAGGTTCACTGCTGTTAGTGGGAGCAGTTATTTTACATAGTTGTGTGAGTAGAATGAGCCACAGAAACATGTTGGGTTGAATTTTCAGAAAAGTCAGAGGGCTTTATATCTCCTAAAGGAAGTCTCTGTGTTTGGCACTGCTACACGGCGTCCCCTCATCATCAGCAGCAGAACATTCAGCCTCTTTCCAGCTCTAATCAAATCCCCCTTTGACCTCCACAACACTGACACACAACCACTTTTCAAATCCAAACACAAAACTTTTATCAGTATATTTTAAACGTGTTTCACATAGTGCTCTGTTTGTTGCTTGTTTTAATATATTTTTATTTTATATGGTGACCTTGAGTTTCCTCAAAGGTGCCATCAAATACAGTGTTTTCATAATATCATTAAAGACATAACATGAAGGTTTGAGGGCTTGCATTGACACACATACACAACAAGGTAACTCTAGATCTCACCTGCTTGTCAGTTTCCACAGAAGTTAATTCCTTTTCTTTTTGGCTGAATCTCTTTCTGAAAGATTTTTTTTTTCAGGATATTCTGGTTTATAAAGGTCACCCTGTTCATTTGCAGTTTTACTTTCCTTTGCCATTGTTTTGTCGACGTGAGTCCACAGAGTTGAATAACTGATTGAAAGAATTAATGCACACAGGCAGAAGAACACAGCCATCTGCTGTATCATAAATATTACCAAAATTAGAGACTTCTTGGAAGACAAATAAAGTCCTTCAACATTTCTAGCTCAATCGAACATTCAACCTGACAAGTTCTGTGGCTCATTCTAATGTAAAACTCTCAGGAATATGCATAATATCTGTACCTGCTGACAGTAGTGTACCTCTCTGGTTATCGAGGCGCATCATGCTTCAAGGAGACATTTTATGCAAAAATCACTTTTCTAAGGCTCTTGAACTCATTTTTGGGTATTTTGCCTTCATCCCAGCCCACAAAATGTGGTATAAGACAAGAAAACCTGTATTTAACAGGCTGCATAAATGTATACTCCTAACCTGCTCCAAACCCCCTGTACTGTGCAGAGTGCAGTTATATTGTTTATATTCTTAGTCAGCTACATATGCAGTATCTCACATATAGGCCACAAGCCTCAGAGGACCAAAGGGCCCAGTGGATTAATGTTATCTGAAGGGAATAAGCAGCTACAGTCGGCTAAAACCTGTATGTGTGCCAGTCACCTCACGTCTGACAACTTCTTCAACTTCAGTCAGTTCAACACAGGACTGGGAACTAGGCCTGTGCTCAGAATATCAATTTGGCAAAATATCGTCATGCCCTTCTTGGGGATAGGAGTATCAATACAGATTCTACAGAATTGATGCAGCCTCAATGTTTGGACAGTTGCTGTAAATACAACTGGGTAATATTAACATTGGCACAGTTCAAAGTAGAAGCCAGGCCACATGATTAAATACATGTTCCAAATTTAAACTTAGGTCTATGATCTTTGGGGACCTGCATTAAAGTTCTTGCTTGTTTCCTGCTTGTTCTGTTTCTTGTAAGAAAAAAAAAAGTTGCTGGGAATTCTGTTAAAAGCATCGTCAGTGTTTACAATTTATGTGTATCGGGATACATATCGTATCGTGGCCTCAGTATCGGGATACTTATCATATCGTGGGGTTGCTGGAAATACCCAGCCCTACTGAGAACTAGACCTTTCCTGAATCCAGACTCAGTGCCAACAATGTGTCACCAAACTTGATGAGTATTTAGCTCAATGCAACAAGCTAATGCTAACGGCAGTGGGAAGTGAACTAGAGGTAACTGCACTACATGTTTAGAGATGTTCTCATTACTTGCTAAAAGTCTAAAGGATAAACTTCAATATATGAGCATTTGCATATTACAGTCAAGAGAAGCTGTAACGGTTGGCTGAATATTATCAGTCTCACTGCAGTGACTAGGCTAAGGTTAGCATGTTGTCCGTTAGCCTGTGATGTTTGGGGGAACAAGCTTCAAAACCAGATGTTTTGAACAGAGAGGTTATGCGAAGTAAAAAGAATGCAGCTGTGCTTTATTCATTTGTGTTTTGGACCAAAGCATATTACTAATGTTTCATGAAGACATCATAGATCTATGTTAAAGTGCAGAAAAGGAGCAAAATATGGGACCTTTACAGATGCAGCTCTACTGGAAGCTTTTTCAGCTTCTTCTGCGATTGTTAAGCACCTGATACAATCCTACTTCAAAACACTGAAGTATCCCTGTAAGATGTTTCTTGTGGGGGTGCTTGTTGGGCTCTGTGGTCAGTAACCAGGCCCAGAAATACTTTGGCTAGTGTTTTCCTCTGCTCTCTCTATCCGGTGTCTATATTTAGTATTGGTAAAAGGGAAAATGTAGATTTAGAAAAATGTCATAAACAAAGAAAGGTGTTTGACTGTAAATAAACCTGTTAAAACAAGCTTTTCCCTACTCTGTTGTATTTTGGTTGAAATAAAGAATACAATCTGTTCCAACACTGTTTGCATTTATCAAACATGTCTGAAAAGTAGACCAACCTCATAGCAAGCAATACCCAAACTGCCTCCTGCTTTAAAGCCTGCTGTGCCTTCCCTTTTCCAAAACACATTTACTTTTGGCATTTACAGCGTGTACCTCCTCTTGTCAGAAATACATGGTTGGTCATGTTGCAAAAGGGTCTTACAGTTCAGGACAACAAACAGAGCTTTGTAACATATGAGAATATAAAATGAAGGCTGGGAGGGGAAGGGCTGAGGGCTGGATCAGGACAGGCGTGTAGAAACATACACACAAACACACGCCTGCACGCAGTGGTCCAATGTTCCAGCTCATTTCAGCACAACATCATCCGACAACAGAGGAGCTTCAGAAGTATCTGCTCTCACCCTGCTCTGGCTGCCACAGGAAACAAAATCAAAAAGCCAATTTTCTTGCAGCTCGGGCCCAAACACAAACTTTTCTGTGTGCACAGCCAGCGAGAATCAAAGAGAAGACCCGGCGTAGGTCAGGAGAAACAGGCATGGTCCATCGGTTTGTATTTGATCCTAATATTTTTCTGTGCATGAACACCCATTGGTGCAGCCAGGCTATCATCTCAAACATTTCAGAGTGCCTGTTTCAGAGAGGGAGGCCTCACAGGGGACTGCAGCAAAAACTCTGGCAGTGTTGGCGTCATTAAAGCAGCAGTTTTTAAAGCAAGTATATTTTTTCCCGACTGATGTGAATTTTAAGACTTTTATCCTGTGAAGTGTCTGAATGTTTTAATGTTTCTCCAAATGTCCAATCTTTTTGTCTAAGCATACAAACAGCTGTTCAAATAGATTTGTTTGCTGTCTTCCTCACAGCTCACATTACTTTTTCACCATTAGTTTAGTTTCTATCAAATAAATCCAAGACTATGAAGGCTCACAAACTTAGATTTTTTTTTAATTTAAGCATCCTGCAGCCCTCTAAAAGGCCTGTCAGTGGATAAGTTGTTACTAATTTCATCAGATGATGCCCTGTAAGTGGATGAAACTTCATAAAGTAACCTCCAGGATGCCCTTACAGTGGACAAAATTTTTAGTGCCATGTGGGGTGCCTTGGGGTAGACAAACATAATCAGGTGCCATCTTTGGTGCCTTTCCAGAGGAAAATATCAGGCATTGATCATTTCTATGGAGGATGCCCTGACATATGGTTATTCAAGTCACTTTCTTAAAGATGCTATGAGGATAATCTATTACTGGCGACATAAAGACTCTACTACCCATGAGCACGCGCCAACTGTCGTTATGCTGCGTTCCAGTAACCTTGAAAATGGGAGTGACATCATCTCTGACTTATTGGTGTTCTAATTGAAGTCAGAAAAAAACATGCCGATCTACCAGGCTATTGTTAGCTGTTGTTAGCACGCCCTGCGTTGTTGTATGAAGAATGTGATTATCACCATGGCAGCACTTTTGTAAATATAAGTCTCACAATACTATGTATACAGCTGATCTAGAGCGACACACCCCAATCAGAAGTGCAAATAAATTGATTATTACAGGAGCTAAATAACTGTTCACACTGGGGGCATCCATCTTCGATTGTCAACTTGGGGGCGGCGAGGTTTCACCGAGTTCTCAGTAAGAAATTCAGACGTCAGGGGACGTTCCAGTTGCAGTTTCCTACTCAGAACCCAGAAATTCTACTTCTGACTACAATTGGAACGCACCAAAGACGTGACTGAAGCCAAAGAGTGTGTTTGTTGTGGTAAATGCAGCTCAGACTTTCCTCAGAACTCTGCATTGCTTTACAACTTCTTTTTTCAACAACTTACAGGCTGCATAGATTCCTTTGCTGTCTTCCTCAAAGCTCCCATTACTTTTTCACCATTATTTTAGTTTCTATCAAATAAATATCTCTTTCTATTTACGTAGTGGTAGTTTTTGATGTGTGACAACAAGCAATTTTTGGAAAACTTATTATTATAGTTGTAGCCGGCTATATATCTCTACTTACAGCCCGGTGCTCTAAGAGGTGTAATATAAATAATAAAATAATATAAATTTGCTCTAGTTTTAATTGTCTTGTTCCCGAAGTTGAGTATCCAGGCCAGTCCAGTCCGACCCGACTGGAAGGCTAAGGAATAGCATTTATAGAAAAACTATTTTGATGCTATAAAACTCATCTTAAAGTGTGTATTTCAATCAGGCATATATCTAAAAATGAGACATTTTTGAAATTACTTAGAAACTCCTCACAGTCTTTCTAATATATTATTATTATTATTTTTAAAACTGCAGTTTAGATGAACCTACAGCAGAAAAATGTTATGAAATGTCCACCACTGTGCCCTCAAAGTGGACAAAATGTGATCAAGTGCCCTCTAAGGTACTCTTTCAGTTAAAATAGTATCACCAAGAACCCTCTAAGTTGGTAAAAAAGTCCTATAGTCCCCCAATAAGGTGCTGTCCAAGTGGATTTAACTCAATAAAGGGTTGCATTGCTTGATAATGTGCCTTCTAAGGTGACGTTACAATAGACAAAACCTGGTTAAGTGTCTTTAGGTGCCCTTTTAGTGAAAAAAAAAAAAAAATCATCAAGTGCCCTCCCAGATGCCTTCTAAGTGGGAAAGACTCAGTCATGGTTTATCATACAGTGGATGAAAACTATCAGATGTCTCCCAAGGTGCCCTCCAAGTGGTCCAAACTTGATAAAGGGCTTTTGGAGGTGCTCTGCCAGTTAAATTAACATCATGAAGTGCCTCCATGGTGCCTGCCAAGTGGACAAAATTTGATACAGTGCCCATTAAGGTGCCCTTCAAAAGTACAAAACTTGGTACAGTTCTCTCCAGGGTGCCCATAGGGTGACCACATTCTGAAAATCCTAAAAAAAGGATCCTCAGCAGCATGTGTTGAATCTTGATGTTCAACATCTTGACAGGTAGGTGCATTGGAACAATAGAGGTGGTCCAGCGAAGTGCTTTATTATAAATATTAAACCTTTTACTAATATGAACATACATAATCTTTTTGTCTATAATGTGTCAAAAAGAAGAAGAATTATTTTGCACATTTTTAGTGGGAATATAACATTCTAGCAAGTACTTGTCATTGTTAATTTGGACATGCTTAAAACAGTGTTTTGTTTTTTGTTTTTTTAAAGAAATTTGAATTTTCAACAACATAAACGATTCTAAATGAACATGTACAACACCATTGAGAGGACAAATCATAAACCCAACCTATTTATATTATTCATAATTAAAATGTATTACATATAATTTTTTTAATTATCTTATTTAACTATTTATTAAATCCATAAAACAGGAACAATGATTAAGAGGGTGACATAAGAGATGAACTAGGCAAAAACAAGGAAAAATAAAGGCAAGAACACACTCCAGAATGATCCTGATGTCATTATTTATATTATGTTCCAATATTTACACAGAATATACTGAAAACTTACTCATGTTTGTCTCTGAATCCTCTCTCTGCTCAGAGCCTTAGTCAGCTGTTGACAGGTAGGTCATTTACATTATTTTTACATCATTTACAAAGATAATATCGACAAAACACAGATAAATCACTCACAAGATTTGCATTGAATCCCCTCACTCTGCACGCACTCTGCACTCTTGCTGCACTCTAGCATAGCACAAATCCTGGCCCTCCCCTTCAGGCTGTCCAGCCTTTACCATAATACACCACATATCACTAGAAAGCTCCACTTCTCAGCTTTTAAGAATCCGTTGAAATCATTTGGATAGCATGGATGTTTGAGGAGTTACAGTAGTCTAATCATGCATGTCTTGTTCTGTCACCGGTGACGGCTTCGTCTATTGAACAACCTGAGCAAAACCTGTACACTTAAAGCTAGGGTCTATGATCTGAAAACCAGTTTGACTGTTGAGACAGATTTGAAAAACGCAGTCTGCCCCCCCTTCACTCACCCCTCCCCTCCATGTTCTAAGATCCCGCCCCCCAGCTCGTGTCACCTTCTAGCAAACCCCCCCGATAGAGCAAGAAGCCGGCCGGCAGAAAGTATTCATTGGCGCTGAAGATAAATACGATTTCTCAGAGCTGAAAGTAACAAACACAACAGTCATCTCCCTACCACCACACAGCAATAGCCATTTCAATTGGACTGGCAGCGAAGCGGGTCTGGCGTTGCCACTGTTAGCCAATCAGAGCAGAGCTGATTGTGGGCGAGGATTTACGTTTCTCTGCGTGTCTTCACCAGCTCAGTTTACAATGCTACTGATGAGTGGCTAAGTTATCCTAATGTCTATTGACAGAGCCTACCCGTTCAGACCAACAGCGTTCAGTCATTAGCCAGTACAGGCACAGACTAACCAGAGTTATTCAGCAGACATCTCCCACTGTAGTAAACAAAGTTATCACCTGTTCAACAGAAATTTGGCTGCCTCAGCATCAGTTTTCAGTCCCAAATCATTCTGCAGCTTTTTCCGCCTGTCGTAGGATTCTCCAATGTTAAGTCTCCGTTGGGACCTGTATTTCTCATATTTTTTCCTTACTTCAGCCTTTTCCTCGAAACTTTTACATTTCCTTCCCTTCAATATGAAGGGTAACAGAAGCGGCCTCCCGGTTTCGGTGCTGGTCTTCTCCGGCTCCATGATGCTTCAGTAGCTGTGCAGCTCGCTGCTCACCGGTATATGAGGGAGGTAGTGGGGAGGAGGCGGGACGGTGCGGAGCAGGGGAGACAGGGGATTGGATGAACTCATGGATCAATCCGAACCGATTGGTCAACTATTTTGCCACTTTGCAGGGGATATACTGAATGGATTTTCTTCATTCTTTTTGGTCTTTATATTGTGTAGATCGGACCATAGGACCATAACGACCTTATAAACGGTGTTATTAAGATGTATCGAGCTTCTAAATCGTAGACCATAGCGTTAAGGTAATATTTAAAATCCTTCTGGCCATATTTTATGACCAAAAAGGAGGACATGTGGTCACCCTACCGCTGAGTGAGTTAAAGTTGATTAAGTGTTCCCTAAGGTGCCTTTTCATGAGTCAAAACTTGATAAAGTGCCATTTCAGGAGTCGTTACAATGGACAAAACCTGGTAAAATGAACTGTGAGGAGCCTTTTCAGTTAAAATCATACTTGTAAGTGCCCTCCACGCAGACAAAACCTGAACGAGTGTATTGTATGGTGCTCTTCCAAAGAACAAAGCCTTATAAAGTAAGGCTACAGGGTCAGGGGCCTCCTCTACTTAGGGCCCACATTATTTTACTTGTGATCTCAGCCAGATGATGCAATGAAAACACAAAACAACATTTTACAAAGCTGATGCTCCATTTTTCAGATTAGTTCTCATCCTTTTTTCTGTTATAACAGACAGTTGATTCTGGTGTGATGGATTATTTCAGAGAATCCTTGCTGCTCATGAAAAGGGCTTTTAAAGGGTTGTTAAAAGCACAAAGAAATCCTCAGTGGAATTAAAGTAGATGGATCTGAGGAATAAAACTCCCTTTCTGTGTTATTTCTTCCTTTGAAATCACACTATAAAGTTAAACTTGTCGATCAGATTAAAGCTCCCCTGCAGGGAGGAATCTAATTCTTAAAGGTTAAATATGATTTTGCTTCACTTTCTCTGGTGTTTTGTCACTGTTCACTCCAGATTTAAGGATACTTCAGGGTGGGGAAAGAGCCACCTGCTGTGTTCACCTCATATAAGTCATGCATGCAACATCTAATTGTTGAAACAAATGCTGTATATCAAAAGTGCAAAGACAGAAAAACAGAAAAATATCTGTGGAAGGCAAGCGAAAGGTGTGGATGTTAATTACAAAGATGTGGGAGTTTTAACTTAAAAAACAAACATGTATAATATTGACAAGAGGATTTGTGTTAATTAAAAAGTTTAATTTAATCCCCCTTCTGTCTGCTACACCTTACACATCTGTGTGCCTAATTAATTCTTGTGATTTCTTGAAAAAGGAGAGTTTAAAGATAAAAACAATAACCAAAAGGGTTTTTTCTTTTCATCATTCAGCTGCTTGTGAGCAGAAATGCAAAAACCCAGTGACTGTTCATGATAGCAATAATATATAGAAGCCATTTGTGTCACTTCCACCTAAACATACAAGTTCCATAGCTAATCTAGTCATGCATTAACTTGTGTCAGCTTGAATGGGGTCTGAAAAATTTCCGTAAAGAGCCCTGAAGGCCTGTTTTCAGCACTATTCAACCTTTGCAATAGGATTCCCTTAGGATGTCCTACATCAGATCAAGCTCTATCACAAGCCTGTCGTCATAGCTTCATCTGTTAGAAATGTGATTCCATGCCCTGAGTTTCCTTGTAAACAGCACATCGAGTGCTTTAACAGTACAGCTGCAGGAAAGGATTCAAAGTGCTTTGTATTGCGAGGGGTGGTCTCAAAAGCTTATAAATACACAGCTCTCTGTGAGCCAGAGTTTCTCCCTCTGTGTTCAAGTTGAAGTAAATCATTTCTTTCACCTGAATCCATGAATGCTATTCCATGTCTGTGATGTTAAACTGATAAAAAAAAAAGGTTCTGCTGAGTGAGGAAAGCCAGAGAAAAGACTGAAAAAATCCCTCTTACACCTCGTCCACATCTGTCCTTCACATCATCACGTCCGCGTTGTTGGGAATAACAAGGACGGCAAGAACGTCGTGGCACGTTGAAATCAAGTTAGCTGTGGACTCTTAGGAAACTCACATATGCCTGATTTTGTCACTGACGCTCACATGAGTTGCATTCAGCTAGGACACTTTGTTTTGTAGAACAAGATGAACCACAGCAAATAAGAGATTTGTTTTGTGGATAGTTTTGCGTGTTAGCTTCTCCCCCAAATGCACATCCAGACTTCTAGTCATGACACTGCTCCAGCCTTGTGGCATGAACTCAGCCCACTCCAAAATCCTGCAGTGCTAACATAAAACAACCCAAAGGAAAAAATTCAATTTCTCTAAATATAAAGTAGGGCCCGACTGATACATCGGCTGGCCGATTGAAGCCTTTTTCAAAGTATTCAACATCGGCCAGAGTTTTGCCGATGTAACGCCGATATATTTTTAATTTCTCATAAAACATTAAACTCTGTTCGGTGTCCAAGCTGTGCAGAATGATGACGTGGAAGATGGCGAAGCACGTCGGTGGCTGCTCTTAGCTCCCTGATGGTGCTGTTGTGTGTGGATGACTCGCCTACACTCACATGGAGTTGTTTTTTTAAGCCGGGAGGTCCGACATGACAAGCAACTTTCAGCGGTGCACAATGTCCCGCTGCTGCTGGACACAGAGAGACGACTAAGCTCTCTGCCTCGCTATGGACCAGCCTCACAGACAGACCGGGCACCGCTGAACAGTTTTCTGACCGACGCCACCTCTGTCATTCTCAATACTGATGAATTGGACCTTCTGATGGTGGGGGATCAGTTTAGCCGTGACTGTTTTATTGTGATTATGACGGAAATACATCTTTATCTGCTCGTTCCTGACACGGCAGCTAAGCTAACTAGCTAGCGCGCTAACTATGCTAGCGGAGGTTACGTCATCATAAGCAGACTCATCCAGGGGAGACTTCATCATATCTGGGGACTTTAATCAGTCAGTTTAAATAAGTTTGTGAAATACGTGCTGTGTCCCACAACATATTTTTAATTTCCTCACGCATATTAGCTTATGTTTACAATAAAAAAGTGATTCTACCTGAACTAAAACCTGCTTCTGATAAACTAATGAGGACTGAAAGGCAGATGTGACAAAGAGTTCATAAATAATCTATATATTTACATTTTTAAAAAGGTAATTTGTTTTATTTTGCAGGAATTTGCCTCAGTTTAACACACTCTTTTATATTGTACTTGAAAGCTGCAGAGAAGGAAAATAAAAGATGCCTATGAAAAGAATGTTACCCTAAATGTTGTTTTTTCTTTCCTGTTTACAACTTTTTAAAAAGTTGTTCTATCTTTACTAAAATCTTCTTCTGATTTTCATCAACAAGTAGTACAAGTAGTACTACTTTTTTGAGGTGATTTTGCATGTTTTTTGTACTCCCAATTTCCTCTCTGGTGTAAAGTTTAACAAATATTTAAGGACAAAGTATATATATTTACATATATATATATAGTTTTCAATTAATCGGCCAATTAATCGGTAATCAATATTTTTTTTCTGACAAATATCGGTATCGGCATCGGCCTCAAAAAATCCATATCGGTGGGGCCCTAATATAAAGGAACCAAACTGTTGGAGTGAGAACAAATAAAACATCTCACTGATTCATTCAGACGGAGCCCCTTAAAATTCCCCACTTGCTTAACAGGGCCCTGGCTGGTCTGTGGCAGGTCTGTTACGAGGCCTGCTCTTCCTGACAGCCATAAATTGCAATCTTTAAGCCACCTTTGTGTAAATTCGTGGAGTTAAAGGTGTAGTGTGTAGAAGTTGGCAGCATTTCACCAAACAGCAACAGTAAATATAGGATATCATGTTTCTGTGTTTAGGTACAGTCTGAGAAAGGTGTACAGTCATCACCATGAAGTTTTTATTTTCTCTTTATAAGTTAGAAAAAGCTTTTTATATTTATGTACCAGGGTCTCCCTTTTGCGGAAGCTGACATAAAGGTTCGCCATGTTGTCTACTGGTGGGTTTTGGGGCAGAAAAGCGGGAAATGCAATTTTTGAATACAAGTCTGGTTGCCGGTCCTGAAATTTACCTGGATGGCATCTTAACTGACCAAAAATCCATCAAAATAATAGTTACAAATATAAATGAGAAAACCCTCACATGGTAACCGTTGTAAATGATGCCCTATTTTAGTCTTCACGGCTCTCATTACTTAGTGATTTAACAGACGGGCTCATTCCAAATCTGAACGCTAGATATCGCTAAAATGTCAATTTATACACACAGCACCTTTACATTTGCTCCGCTGGCGTTATCTATGCTGGTAACTGGATTTTAAACATTTCATGTAAGGTTATACTGTGCAAGAAGAAGAGGGGTTTTTAATGCTTGCCAATGTCTACAGGTAGCAGGACACAAAGTTGCATGATAATTTATTACAATGCAACATCTGTAGAAGTGTGCAGAGAAACTGGTGCAGAAAAGTAGAGAACAGCTTTTAAAGGATAAAAATGGAGACCATCTTGTTATAGAACAACTCTCCCAAACGACCTCAGTGTGAAAACGATCCCAGTCCAAGGAACGTCACCACACCTCCCGTGGACATTTTCACTCATTTACTAGTCCCTGCTTGAAAATGTGATCTGTTATTCATTTGATTTCCTTCCTTTTTATCCGTCCACCACCCGCTCTCCAGCTCCAATAAAGAAGGAGACACTCGCTTGGCACAAAGGAGAGGAGGTACCGCTGCAGGGGTCGCAGCTGGTACCCTGGATGAGGGACCTGGCACAGGACAAATGAAAAAGGAACAGAGAAAGAGGAGATTGTGGAAGAATGGAGAATAGGAGATGGACAGATGGAGGGCAAAATGAAATGTGGAGCTGGAGTGAGGGAGAGAAAAGGATAATGATGATGAGACTTCAGCCAGGCAGCATGGGGCTATTGGCTTGATAAAAGGGGAACTGATTGGGCTCACAGAGTTATGGGGGGTCAACGGAGAAAGAAAGCAAGAGATGGATGGAAGGGATGGGCAGCAGATGGAAACACCCCGTTCACTCTCTTTTGATCACTTGTTTCTGATCACAGGGATTCTTCCGCACAAGAGAGAGGTAGAAATGGGCATAAAGAGGCAGCAGGAGTCTGGCAATTTCCTTTGTTATTGTGGCCTTTTCTACTATTCCAAAGTCCTTACAGTTTTTCAATCTTCCCCTCTTTTTGTTCATCTTTTTAGTAAAGTGCATGAAAAAAGGAGAATTACTTCAATCAAGAATAGTACTTGTTTTCTATTCAAGGTCTTTTACTATTACTTCATTACTTTATCCTTACAAAAGATATATTCTTCTGGTCCTTTTGTGCAGCACAACAAGCTCTCTGCAGAACACCTGGCAGATGTGGTTAGTGAACATTTCTGCTGACAGTAACTGATTTAGTCAAGCAGCAGGTACGAATAAAAGGCCACGGCTATGCAAAGTCTGATAATCTGTCTTCCTGCTCCACTGAGGCTTCAGTTTAGTCCTGGGAGTTTTGTGGTGATTCAGCTGCTCTGAAACTTGGTCCATTTCTACTTGGTAGTATTTTTCTCAGCTCCACTGCAAGGATCTGTGGGCTCCATGTAGGGATAATACATTTATTTATTTAATTGGGCCCCACCACAGTTGATCAGCATTATTGCTCATAATAACGTTGATATTACCAATGGGCTGCACGGCGACGCATTAGATGGTGCCTCCCAGCGAGAAGGTTGCTGGTTCAATCCAGTGTCTGGCAGGGTCAATCTGTGTGAAGTTTACATGAATGGATGTCCATCTCTCTTTGTGGCTCTTTGATTGGCTGGAAACCAATCAGAGTGTAGCTGTCTAATGCCAAATTACCACCTGGGATCCAAACCCCTCGATTCCAAAAGAGATAAATGGTATTGTTGATAGATGGATAGATATCATGAATAATGATTATCTGAGACACTTTTGCTGTGTTGCAGAAGCTTAGCTTGCTGCTTTTTACATTGTGTAGCTTTAGTGTTACCTTGCAGTGCAGTTGGATCTCGCTGACTCAATATCTTTAATCAGATGGATATGTCTTGCTAAGGTCATAGGTGTTCACAGCTTCAGTAGCATTTTTGTCAAATCTGTACAACATTTATTGATGAATGTAAAACAAATGACAACACTCTAAGAAAGGCTCTTCTTAATCCACTTCCATCATCTTTGGGCAAAAGTTTGTTCTTCAAATATCAATAATCTCAGACGAGATTTGAATTGTTGGGAGATATTGACACCAAATGCAGCTCCCCATGACGCCCTTGGTACTTGTGCGTTCCATCCAGCTCCTCTCCATATCAGGTTGTTAGGGTGTGCCTATGGCTGGATCTCAAGTCAGTTATTTGAGGCGTGGGTTTGTGACACGACTATGTACTTTGGTCTAAGCTCCTCCCACCGGTGATTCACAGGAAAGACGAATGAATGGAGGCAGAAGACTGAAGACTGTCGACAGAACAAGAAACAGGACATGAGACGTCTTTGCTTCTGTATCTTTGCGTGTAGGGACATCTTGTAATGAGGGTGACAGCTGATCTTCAATCAGCTTACGGTCAAACTTTTATTTATTTAGTTAGTTAGTTGTTTATTTCCACATCGCCACTCCAGCCTGCTCCCTCAGGTCCTCCTCCTCCACCCACCTCACTGTGCCCACTGCTCGCCTCAGCACCGTGGGGAGCAGGGCCTTCAGTCATTCTGCTCCCCAGCTCTGGAACTCTCTCCCACTGGACCTCAGAAATCTGACCTCCCTGTCTCTTTTTAAACTTATCCATCACTGTCTGTTGTATTTTGCTGATTTAAAAGTTGTATTGTTTTTTTTTTTGTTTTTTTTTAATTGTTGTATTATCCTGTACAGTGTCCTTGGGTGTTTTGAAAGGCGCTTTTAAATAAAATGTATTATTATTATTATTATTTCGAACATATTAACAACAAAAATATATACAAAACAAAAAAAGTAAAAGGAAATAATTAGAAAGCAGATAACTAATTTATAATATTCATCGGAAGTTACAATTTACATGCTCTAAAAGGAGTAGGAAGAAGTAAAACTTATCTAGTCCTACCCCTTATCCACAAATAAAATAAACATGAATGTGTTTTATCTGTTTATTTGACTTGATTATTAACTCTTGAACATGAAGAACAGCTGTTTGTATTTATGATTATCAGATTTTTGTTGTTGTGCCTTATAAATGGGCTGGATATACTTTTTCCCCAATTACACTATTTATTCAATTTGTATTTGATGATGATGTTAAAACTGTTGGTCTTTTTCCTTTTATTCATAGAATTAAACTGGAGAATAATTTACCAAAATTATGTATGGACTAAGATGAAGATTTTAATGATTTAATTAATTTCAAAAGTTAAATAAACACTTTAAGTTTAATAAGGAATCAGAAAAAAAGTAAATGAAATATTAAACTCTGTGATACTCTTGCAAAAAGATTTTTTCTAATATAATGTACAACTATAATTTTATTCTTAACCCTTTAAGGCCCAAGACCATAGATTATAGCCAGAAAATTCTAATTTTTTGGAGCTGAAATGTTTGTTTCACTTTCTGCTAAAATACTAAAAATATCAAAATGTCCATAAAATTCAACATATAGATTTTTTGTATCTCATTTGATACATTCGGTGTTCTTGCCAACTGTTAATCCATTTGAGGACATTTTTAGCATTTATCTGATTGTATTCAAATTTTTTTTGTAATTTGTTGATCATATTGAGTAGATAGAGGCATTATAAAAGTATGTATCAAATATGATACAATTGGCTTTCTAGGGTTAATGTATTGGTTAGCTCTGTTCAGATTTATTTAGATTACTTTCAGGTACAGTCTTTCTTTTCTTTTCTTTTGTTCTGATGTCGACTTTTCTCTGTCATTAAATTCTTTTCATTGTTGTGAGGTTTTATTGAATGTTAATGTAAGCTCTGCTATTGGCTCATCATCTCTCCCTCTCTGAGAAAGGCTCAAGGCCTCTGTGACTCCAATAGCACTAACTGGTACAGGTAATAGTCAGCATAAGCAGTCCAGATCCACTCTTGCAGAAAAAACTCCCTTGTAAAATCTCCATCCAGCCTTTGTACTGAGCAACCCGACACAAACAGGCGCACACACAAACCCACACCTTCCCCGATCAGATGTACCTGGTTGGCAGTCATCCTGGACATCTGTCTTTCTGTGGTCAAAATGTGCCAGACTGGACGAGCTGAGCCCGGCCCAGGGTCAGAGACGCACAATACATCACAAACCAAACCCTCTCTCTCTCTCTCTCTCTGTCCTCCGTCAGCTCTCGCTCTCCCTCCATCTGTCTTCCCAGCCGCTGCCTCTTCCTCTCTGTACCTCGGACTACAAATGCAGCCTCGCTCAGGGTCAGCTGCACGCTCCGCATCTTTCACTCTCTTGCTCACTTCTCTCACATTCCCCTCTTCTGCTCCTTTTCTTGTTTTGCACCATCATCCCTCTCGCTCTGCCATGTGTTTCTTGCCCTCTCGTTCTCCGTCCTCACTCCACCTGTATAGGCTCCCTCCACCTCTCTCCTTCCGTCTCTCTCTCTCCGTCTGTTCGGTCTACTCGCCAGCAGAGCCCCAGGGTTAAAACATGCTGGCACCCACTCGTCTGGCAGGTGTGTGTGTGCGAGTGTGTGAGGAGCGGGGAAGAGGCTGCTTCATTACACAGTCGACATCTGTAGCATATACGTTTGTGCAGTTCCTGAGTCACTTCCATAGAAAATGTCACATAGCATACGAACGATGCCAGTTCACCAGCTGCTCCCTGCATGGGAGAGAAATGTTGTGTGGGCGTGCAGGTGCCAAAAATATTCATGCATCAGGACTGAAACCAGCCAGGGATTATTCTCACAGGGATTAATCTGCCAATTACTTTACAGGTAATCGTTTGTGCTCCAAGTCTTTGGGTGTCAAAAATCATGAGACGGCTCATCATCATTTCAAAAAGCCAAGTGTTGATTGTATATTTTATAACTACATTTTTGTTCATGTAATTTTTAAACAATGGTCATATCGTAGTTCCATCATTTTCACCTTTTGTCCAGCACTAGAATCAAAGGGTGCTCACTTTATACATATATAAAGGATACACCTATCCATCCATAAAGCTCTCAATAATTGAAACAGAGAATCGAAATACCACTGGTAATATAAATACATCCATTCATCCAAATTCATTAATCAATATTATCTATTTAGTTACATCCATCCAAATCAATCCATTCATCCGTTCAGCTCTCAAACAAATGGAAAATAAATTCAAGTGATGAAACTAAGTCAGAATCAAGCCCTTAAGTCAATCAAACATAGAACTGACTTGAAACAACAATACAAACATCTTTGTTCACCCATCCATCCATATCAAAGCATTTAAAACTGAATCCATCCATGTCCATCCATCCACTTGGGTCTCAAGCAACTAAAATGTATAATAAAAGCTTATCCATCCATCCATCGGTGTTATATTCATAACACAAACTGCAAAACCATCCATCCATATCCATTTGTCATCCATGTATAGCCTTCAATACATCCATCTCCAACCCTATTCGTATACATCCGTGCATCAACCATACATTTACCCATATGCATCCATCCAGCCACCAACCATCTGCCAATACATCCATCCAACCATCCAACCATCCAGTTATCCATCTATCCATCCATCCATGTATGTACCTCTTTCTTAGCATAAAAAATGAAAAGAAAATAGTACGAATAATGGAAATGTGTTAATTCGTCCATCCATCTATCATTTCAGTTATATTATTCTGTCCCCATCCATCCATCATAACCATCCATACCCATGTCACCTATATCTGTTATCCATCCATCCATCCATCCAGTTCTCATGAAAAGAAATTTAGAAATACAATTACAAAGAAAATAGTAAAGGAGTGGACAGATGTAATTTGCATGCATTTATCCATCCATCCTTTCAATCTTATCCATGCATCCAAAACATTCCCATCCATCCATCCATCCATCTACCTGTCTTTTAAACTTTCTGCAGCTGCTCCTGCTTCTGTGTTGGCTCTGACACATCTTTTCTGGCTCCACACTTTTACCTTTGGCCAGGTGCTGATTACATCTGCTTAATGTTATGTAATGTTAATGTTAATTCTGGACAATACCAAGGTGCTGAAATATTGCAGGGGACGTGTTGCAGCCATCATGCATTTCTGTCTGCATATTTATATCTCTGCTGTCTAATCTTCTATATGTTACACTTCACATAAATATATGTGCGTCTGGTCTGCCTCCTCTCACAGCACGGTTGGCGTCCTTATTTACAAACTAACTCTGAGTGTTAGCTCCGTCGTTCACCAGTTGTCGCCTCATTTGGAACCAGTTTGATTCAGAGCATGCTTCATTGTTTTATTGACCATCAATGTTCCATTTGTGTAACATAGACTCACAGAGTAATTCCCAACAGCACACACCAAATGTAAAACTCTTCGATTAGCCGCAGGTACTTAATGTGACTCGCAGGGGCCATGACAATTATAACAGACCAAACACACACACGCTTCCTCCATCACAGCCAACAGAATGGCTCAGACCCAATCAAACACAAATTAAACTACTTAAATGGGTAAGAGTGTCTAAACAAATAACACAGCTGTTAATGATGCGACTTATGGTGGCCACATCCCTTTTCTAACATGTTAATGGTCACAAGCAGACACATGTGCCACTGCTCACGGCTTAGAAGTCTAATCAGAGAATCACACTGGCGAGTGTTTACAGCTTCATTGGTGCTGTTACTGGTGTAAAGGGATGCTGTTAATGCCTTAAACGAAAACAACATAAAACCAAAGTCCAGACACACGAACACATGTGTGCACTTAATTAGCGCCAAGGTAGACGCGCACACGCTCCCTCTGCAGACACTAAGATGCCTCAGGAACACACTAGCACTTCACTGACACTGTCACACACACAAACGGGGTTGCACACACACACACACCGTGATTAAAAACCAGGGCCATCTGGCGTTGTAAAGAGAGCAGAGGGAAAACACCCTCATAGATGCTGATGCAAGCCTTGAGACATGTCCTTTATATCCTCCTTTCCTTCCTGCTTTCCTTCCTTTTTCCTCCTCCATTTTCCCACTTTTCCTGTAAGTGTATTCCCTTTTCCCTGCACCCCTGATTACACTCCACATTAAAACCAAATTATCCATATTTCCCGTGTTTGGAAATCAGTGTAGAGAGATAACCCGTGTACCCACCAGGCTCCGCTCTCAGACCAGCGGCAGTGGCAGATGCTCAGGGAGGTTTGCTGCTGGTTACTCCTGCTGCTGCTGCTATGAGACTAATGAAAATATGCAAGACTCACAGCAGCATTTCGCCCAGAGTTACAGTGTTATACTTAAAGACTATCGGGGATGTATATTGAAACAATGGGGGAATAAAATCATTGAGAAAAAGGTCTGTGGAGCTGGGTTTACTTTATGTTGCCAGATCTCACAAAAGAAACAAGCCACCAGGTCCTTGGAAACAAGCAAGGAGCAAATATTCCAATGATGGATATGGGAAAAATCTCAATCATGGAGGCAATAGTTGTGGCAGTTCAGGATACAATGTTTTAACTCAGAAGACACTGAATTAGAAAAGGAGGAAATAGGGAGATAACAACACTCAATAAACTCAAAAGACTGAATAAGGTTTCAAAAATAATTGTATTGAGAAAATAAGTAAAGTAAATTTTTAAATCAAAACATAAACAAAAATATTTGGTTTATATACTAATCATTTTAGCGTCTCATAGGCTCATCAAAAAGCAAAACTTTTCAAAAATTTAGTCCTTAATTAACTAAAGAAGAAGAAAAAAAATTGTCCCAGAGTCCTACCGCATCGGTAGGCAGCTGATAATGGGTTGGTCGAGGAATGTGAAACATGGGGATGATGATGGTGATAATGATGACGTCTGTCCTTGGGTAGCTCGCCGTCTTCGAGTACAGATTGGATTCGGATTAAAAAAAATCTGGCCGATTCAACTGACACGTGACAATTTTAAACACTTAGGTAAACTATGGATGGTCTGCCTGACGTTCAACAGTATTTACCGGACAGCATCTCATTATCCGTTAAATGGTATTTCTTCAAGAAAACTACTATGAGTAGAAATCTCAGCATCTCTCTGTGTTCTTCTCGTGAATCACTCATGTATCTCTGTCGAAAAAATGTTCACTTCGGCTTATTGACGCTAATCTTGGCTGCTAATTGGCTATGACAGTCTTGCGTGAAGAAGCATGAAGAAACGTGACCTTAAGATTACGATTCCATAAAGCCTGGATCCCAAGTTTTCCTGTGTTTACAGCCAGTGAGGTAGAAAAAGAAAATATATATATACATATATACATACATATACACACACACATATATATACATACCTACATACATACACCTACAACCTATTATATTTTCAGAATCAACAACTCATTTCAAAATAGAAAATACATAAATAAATGGACTACAATATTAAATGTTACAATATTTGTGACCTGGGTTACACCTTTCAAGCCACACTCTTTACAGGAAGTGATCCAACTGTCGAGCCCCGCCTTCCAAAGCTGCTATTACGGCGTTAAACAAATTCTTCTTCTTCAGGCTTCTTCCTATTTAAAACACTTGTAAGTTTTCTACTTTTGTCTAACTTTTATTTGCATTTAATTGACTTGTAATTCATCCACAAAGGAGGTGACGTTTGTGCTGCCTTTAGTTTGCTTGTAAGATAGTTAGAAGGATAGCTCAAAAAATATACAATTACTCTGATTACATTTTCAAGGGTTGGTCATGGCACAAGAAGAAATTATTTTAGTAGTTATCGGATTTTGGATATGTATCCAGGAATATTTATAAGAGGATTTGTTCACATTGTGAGACAGGTCAAATACATGGCAAAATCCACATAGACATATTTACACTGTCAGAGTTAATATTAACACTTGTAAGGTGTCTATATCCGTCCACTCCACAAGGCACTTTTTTCACTTTATTTGGAGAATTGGTACTTTCATTCTCATAAAGTGTAATTGCTGACTCTTTGAAGCTGAAATTTAAAATGTTTTTACACTTATAAGTTTGACTTTTGATCAACTTTTCTATGTAGTTTTAGGAATGCAGTCTCTCACATTGTATTTTATAATGACTTAAAGCTAGGGTCTACGATTTGAAACCGCAGCCTGCCCCCCCTTCCCTCACCTCTCTCCCCTCCGTGTTCCAAGATCCCGCCCCCAGCTCGTGTCGCCTCATAAAGCCCCCTCGGACAGAGCTACGAGCGACTAGCACAATATATCAGCAGCAAACTCAATCAAAAACAGCTCAGCTCAACTGAAAGTATCAAACACGACAGACATCCCCCTTGTAACACACAGCAGTAGCCATTTCAATTGGACCGGCGGCAATGCGGGTCTGGCGCCGCCAGAGCGGAGCCGAGTGTGGGGGAGGATTTATCTTTCTCAGCCTGTCCTCCCCAGCTCAGCTTACAGTGCAAACGACATGCTAACAGGCTAACAGGCTAACCCGCTTCCCTACAAGTTATTAGCCCGCAGGCACAAACTAACCAGAGTTATTCAGCAGACATCTCCCACTGTAGTAAACAAAGCCATTACCTGATCAACCAGGGGCGAAACAGCCGATGCTGAAGGTCTGACGGCCGGCTGAGGCTATTCTAGCCGTTAGCCCGCTAACAGGCCTCAACCCGCTGGCAGAGCTCCGCTGGGCCTCAAGGAGAGGGAGGCGGCTTCGGTCTCGGCGCTAGGCTTTTCCGGCTCCATGATAGTTCAGTAGCTAACGCTGCTAGCTGCTCACCGGAGGTAGAGGGGAGGAGGCGGGACCATGGGCATGACGCTGCGGAGCGAGGGAGACGAGGATTGGATGGACTCACAGACCAACTCACGGACCAATTAATAGTCGCAGGTTCTTAGGTTTGATTGGTCAGCTAGTATGCAGCTTTGCAGCGGATATACTGAATGGATTTTTTTTCGTTCTTTTTGGTCTTTATACTGTGTAGATAGGACCATAGGACCATAACAGCCTTATAAACGGTGTTATTAATATGTACAAAGCTTCCAAATCGTAGACCATAGCTTTAAGTGTTAACTCTATATTAACACTGGAAAGTGTAAACAACACTGAATTTGTTTAGTGTGTCTAGTCAGAGCACATGTGTTAAAAACTACTTTCCACTATAGTTTTAATGACATCGGCATCAGTTGGTACTTGGATGACTAACTCTTTAAGTGTCTTTAACAGGTTTAGAGTTCAGAGTGGAAGATCCTACAGTGACAACGATGGATTTCATTTACTGAAACATCACTTTTGTGCTTGTTTTTGACACCAACTCTTTTTTAACGTAAAGTAATTTTTTGTTAGGGGTTTAATTCTATCCTGAGTGAAATTAAGTCTCCATTGATACATGTTTTTACAGCTTATGAGAATTAAATTATGCATCAGTCTGAAGGTCTTCACTTGGTAAAATGCTTCTGAAGGAAAAATCAGCAGGTCAGCCCTTCATTATTCATCATTCCTGACCACTCCTCTGCACCAACAGAAAATTTGACCATACTTCATGAGTTATTCTTTACATGTGAAGGAATATAGTAGGCCAAGGGTGTAAACCCTACACTGGCTCCAGAGGTAAGAGACACCAACCCCTTCAACTGTGTTACCAACTGCTACACCAGCCTCCATGCCCCAGGAGGTCAGATGGCATCTCCCCAACTACCACACAAACTTTCAAGTCTGTTTAGATAGAGACTTAAACCAGCCACCCTCTGAATCCCAGCCCAAGCCCTTGCAGACTGAGCTACACTGCTGCCATCACACTGTAACATGTTGAGTGTTGTGTGTAACGCGTTACGGTAACGTAACTACTTTTTCAGGTAAAAAAGTAAAGTAACGCACTACTACTGAAAATTTGGTAACGAAACCTAGTTCCTTTTTTAATGCAGTGCAACGTTACTTTTTCCACAGACAGATCTGACACTGAAGCTGCCTTCTCAGCTGCTCGCATTAGACACGAGCAGCGTTGCCAAGTCTGCTCGTTATAAGCTTCTAAGGGCCGCAAATCTCGTGAGTCATGGCCACAGGTCTCGGATTTTTGGGTTTGTTTCTAAACATGAAGTTGCTTTCTGAAGGGGCCTTTCTGTCTGTGGTAATCCCCCTGATCACCTTCCAGCTCCTAACATAAAGCAAAACATGACTGTGATAGGCAGTTTTTCCACTTCCTTGTTTCCTGGTTATCATGCACGCCCCCCAAACACACTCACGCACATGGAGCATGCTCCAGAGCCAAAGTTGCCA
Source organism: Scarus forsteni (assembly GCA_036419115.1). Classification (NCBI taxonomy): domain Eukaryota; kingdom Metazoa; phylum Chordata; class Actinopteri; order Labriformes; family Labridae; genus Scarus; species Scarus forsteni. Next base: position 1,848,667 of record JAZDUH010000289.1, read on the forward strand.
GGTCTGTTTATTATAAGTGATGTTCTTTTCTTGAATCGATGCTTGGCCCTGTGATTTTGAAATGTAATGTAGACAAAAAATTAACACACTTTATGTAGTTTTCTCTTTTTAAAAAGTAGTACATCACATTAGGAAAGGAAATAACTGGAGGTTGTTTATTTTGGGCTTGTTTTTATCAACCTGGTTGCTTATTTCAGAAGCAAAATGTGGAAACACAGGGCAGGAGCTCTCATTCCACAGGGTATGTGACATTTTGTAAAATAAAGAGCACAAAAGAAACCGTTATGTTCTCTGTAGTAGAAGTTTTGTAGGCCTTCACATTTAGGAACAGAGATGGGGTTCTGTCCAAAGTCAAGTAACGTAAAAGTAACACGCAAACACTACTTTTCAAAAGTAACTTCCCCAACACTGAACATGTTTTTATGTTAACATGTTCAAATTTGTTCCTGATGCCATCTCTAAAACATTCATTCAATATCCTTTGACTCTGAAATACTATTGCATTACTTTTCCTTGGTATGACGCTAACAGCACAACTTGTTATTTCTGGTGCTGTGTGATTTTAAGCATGAAGTTTGCTCAATCATTGTGTTTAACACAATCAATATCAAGAGTTTCCTGTAGTTCAAACCGGAGATGCCAAAACTCAGTGTAAGCCTCATTATTTATAAGGAGAAAACTCACTGCAAACAATAATCGATAAAAAAATGAATCAATGCAGGATCCATCACAGCACTTTTTCCAATTTATTCTTTTGAATCCTGATTCTTACATGAGGACTTCACTGAAATATGAGTTCTCGTCGTCACTGATAGCAGCACAAAACATCAGAACCACGAATGAAGCCACAGAGAAGGCAAAGTGCCCAGCCACTGTTAGCTAACACCGGAGCTACATTCTATCCCCACAGAAGAACAGAGGCCTCGATGCCAAATGTTCACTTAGCTGAGAAAGGAGAAAGAGAGAGTGGAGACAATTATTCCTACTTCAAACTGACAAACGTGACAACAGATATAATGAAATGCTGTAAAACGAGGGTGAGTCACTCTGAGCATCAGCCAAAAGACTAAACTGCAGAATCTGTGACTGATTCAGACATTTATGATATGGGACAGATGATGTGTGAAATCTGATTTAACCAACATTCAGACAGTGGGATGAACATGTAGAATCAAATAAACAGAAGAGTGAGAAGATGTTGCATTTGATGTGTTCAGCTACAGTTTCATTTATATGTAGTAGATACTATAAAAATGTATATTACAGTTTAATGTCTGAAAAGAGTGCTCCTCAGTTAGTCTAACTCCAGGCCTACCACCCTTTTCATCAGAGATAGTAACCAAAGCTTTCATAAACTCTGTTAGGACTTTGTTGGACCTCCCTTGGTCTTCAGAGCTGCTGAGGGCAAAAGCTCTGGTCCATTTTGACATGATGGCATCACAGTTGCTGCAGATTTGTTGCCTAACATGCACAATAAAAATGTCCTGTTCCACCACATCCCAAATGTACTTTATCGGATTGAGATCTGACTGTGGAGGCAACTGGAGTGCAGATAAATCATTGTCATTTCCAAAAAATGACAAACAAAAAGAACAAAAAAACAGTTGATACCTCTGAAAGTGATGGACATGATCAGCAACAACACTAGCAGTTGGGCAATGGAGTTGCCATGGGATGGATGCAAACAATTTCCTCTCTAATAGCTCACCAGGTTTTTAACTCTTGTTTTTAGCTTTTGCCACTATTTTTCAACAGTTTTGTCCAGCTTCTAGCATTTTCCTATTTTTATGACCTTCCTGCTCTTCTTATGAATACACGTCTAGTTTTTTAATATACACTCTATTGCCAACAGTATTCGCCCACCTGCCTTGACCTACATATGAACTTAAATGACATCCCACTGCTAATCTGTAGGGTTCAACATGAAGTCGGTCCACCCTTTGCAGCTATAACAGCTTCAACTCTTCCGGGAAGGCTGTCCACAAGGTTTAGGAGTGTTTATGGGACTTTTTGACCATTCTTCCAGAAGAGCATTTGTGAGGTCACACACTGATGTTGGATGAGAAGGCCTGGCTCTCAGTCAAGTTGATCCACATCAGACTCTGTCCTCCATGTCTTTATGGACCTGCTTTGTGCTCTGGTGCACAGTCATGTTGGAAGAGGAAGGAGGCAGCTCCAAACTGTTCCCACAAAGTTGGAGCATGAAATTGTCCAAAATGTCTTGGTGTGCTGAAGCATTCAGAGTTTCTTTGACTGGAACTAAGGGGCCAAGCCCAACTCCTGAAAAACACCCCCACACCATAATTCCCCCTCCACCAAACTTTATACTTGGCACAATGCAGTCTGACAAGTATCCTTCTCCTGGCAACTGCCAAACCCAGACTCTTCCATCAGATTGTCAGATGGAGACGCGAGATTGGTCACTCCAGAGAACGCGTCTCCACTGCTCTAGAGTCCAGTGGCGGCGTGCTTTACACCACTGCATCGATGCTTTGCATTGCACTTGGTGATGTGAGGCTTGGATGCAGCTGCTCGGCCATAGAAACCCATCCATGAAGCTCTCTGCACTGTTCTTGAGCTAATCTGAAGGCCACATGAAGTTTGGAGGTATGTAGTGATTGACTCTGCAGAAAGTTGGTGACCTCTTCTCACTATGCGCCTCACCATCCGCTGACCCCACTACATCAGTTTATGTGGCCTACCACTTCGTGACTGAGCTGTTGTTCCCAAACACTTCCACGTTCTTATAATACAATTGACTGTGGAATTCTTAGGAGCGAGGAAATTTCACGACTGGATTTGCTGCACAAGTGGCATCCTGTTACCAGGCGATTCTATTGTCTCAAATAATGCTAACAAGACACACATTCATCAGCTTTTCAAGGGGAGAACTACTGGCCCTAAAACCAAAAAGACATGCTAGGATTTGACACCACATCCCTGCGGAAGTGAGGGGAAGCTCCAGCTCTGTGGTTGGCATGAGGCTGGACTCTCTGGTGACGGTGGCGGAAAAAGGAACTCTGGACAGGCTGCTGGACATTTTGGATGTCTTTTTTATTTACTTTTGTAACTTCTATTGAAACTCTAATTTCCCTGAGTGTTCCAAAGGGAGTATTGAAGTACTATAGAATATAATCTGATCTGATACAATCTAATCTAATCCAATCTAAACTAATCTAAAATAGTCTTACAATACCAACACATCCTCAGCAGCTCCCTGAAATGCTGATTCAAGGCAGAATGGATCCATGTTCAATTTCTGACCCTAACTTCTGAGATAAATCTAGACTGTGAGACAAAAAGTTGGGCAACTTTTGATCCACAGAAGTAGAGGATGTAGAAATACATGTTGCTGACTGAATAGTGGACAATGTCTGTGCACTTGTTATTTCAGGCAGGGATGGGCATCGTCATTCTCATGACTGAAGGCCAAATTGTGACAAATCATTGATGCTCCTGTAGGATTTGAATGTTCAAGAAAAAAGGTGGAAAGAGACTTACAGCAAAAATAACTTCCAGATTTATCCCTGTGCCTTAGAATGCGTTTTGCTCCATTCAGTCATTTCTGCAATTTTTGGAATCAGGTTTTTACTTTCTAATTTAATCTCTCGGGGACAGACTAGTAACTACTGCATCTCCTGTTGACCTGTGGCTGCCTCTGATTGGGCGCGACAGTTTTTGAAACGAGAGAAGACAACTACATTTTTCATCTTAAACATAATAAATGTGAGATAAAACAAATCACTAGTTGTGGATTTATCACTGTTGATCCAAAAATCACAGAATATTCTGTAAAGGATGTATTGTACCTTCACAGAGTGATAAAACAGCGAGCCTGAAACACAAATGTCACCACAAATGCTCTATTATGTGATTCTAAATATAAGTAAACAAAAACATTTTGATGTAAAGTGTGCCCTACTTAAGTAACAGAGGAAATGTTCTTGTGAGGTGGAGACACCCTGTAAATGTATAAATGGGCTTGAATTTGTCAGGCAGCTGGCTGGGAGGGGAAAACTAAAGTACATCAGTGTTCTGTCTGTCAAAGTGTCCAAATTCAATAAATAAAATAACATATCAAACAAAATGGGATTATAAATTCTAGATTTGCAGGAGACAGGCATCCTGTTTTGTCCTTCTACAGCTCTCCGTGTCTGCCTCCACTGCTTCTTTATTGCTTTCCTCCATCTCATATCGATTCCCTCACTTGTCCTAATTTTCCCCCCAATGAGCTAAAAACACCTCGGAGAGTTAAACCAACCTGTGCTTGACTAATGTAGGAAACAGTGTATTTTAATATGCCGAGCTATATGCTAATCACTGAGAATGCGAGTCTGAACACCTACTTAAATGCAAACATAGGACCCTCCATCTGTCCCGGGGGCCAGAGAGGAGGAGGTAATTTACATGATTAGTTACCTATACCTAACAAGCACGGGCGCTGTTCAGGGCTTAGAGGGTTCTCCACGTAGCATATGATCTGTGTGTGTGAGTGTGTGTGTTGAATTCAGTTTTGCAGCCCCAATCCACACTTAACAGTCTAGTCATGTAATGATCTAATTAATGATGCAGTCTAATTTTGTAGAATTATTATTCTGTTAGCTATTGGAAAAGTTCAGTTTCAGCACTTTAAATGAACTACCTCAGTAAAACTTCAGGTGAATAAACTAAGAGAGCAGGTAGAAAAACTCAGAGTGGCTGTGATTGATGGAAATCCTTTGAACACTTGCAGATGTGTGCAAAAGAAGGATTTCCCCATTTTTCAATAAAAACAAAGTTAAAGGGACTGTGAGGAGTTTCTAAGTAATTAAAAAAAACTCTCACTTTTAGATATATGCCTGATCGAAATACACACTTTAAGATGAGTTTATAGCATCAAAATAGGTTATCCATAAATGCTATTCCTTAGCTTTGTGGTCAGGTCAGACAGGGCTGGACTGGCCTGGATACTCAACTTCGGGAACAAGACAATTAAAACTAGAGCAAATTTACATTATTCGGACACGTCTTAGAGCACCGGGCTGTAAGTAGCGATATATAGCCGGCTACAAAACTACCATACTAAGTTTTCCAAAAATTGCTTGTTGTCACACATCAAAAACTACCGCTACGTAACTAGACAGAGATACATTACCTCGTCTCTTTGCATCCTGTAAGTTGTTGAAAAAAGAAGTTGTAAAGCAATGTAGAGTTCTGAGGAAGGTCAGAGCCGCATTCATTAGCAACAAAACAACAAACACACGCTTTAGCCTGGGTCACGTCTTTTGGTGCGTTCCAGTTGTAGTCAGAAGTAGGAATATTTGAGTTCTGAGTAGTAAACTGCAACTGGAACGTTCCCCGAAGTCAGAATTTCCTACTTGGAACCTGGTGAAACCTCGCCACCCCAGAGTGGACAATCGAAGATGGATGCCCCCAGTGTGAACAGTTATTTAGCTCCTGTAATAATCCATTTATTTGCACTTCTGACTGGGTTGTGTCGCTCTAGATCAGTTGTATACATAGTATTGTTAGACTTATATTTACAAAAATGCTGCCACAGTGATAATCACATTCTTCATGTGAAATTTGTGAACAACAACGCAGGGCGTGCTAGCAACAGCTAACAATAGCCTGGTAGATCGGCATGTTTTTTTCTGACTTCGACGGGAACGCCGATAAGTTGGAGATGATGTCACTCCCAGTTCCGAGGTTACTGGAACGCAGCATTACGAGAGTCGCGGCGTGTGCTCATGGGTAGCAGAGTCTTTTTGTCGCCAGTAATAGATTATCCTCATTGCACCTTTAAAGTTCAAGCTGTATAAACTATGACAAAAAATAACAGGCTTAACACTCTACAGACTAAGCTTTGTCCCAGCCCTTCAGCAATGCCTCAGAATTTGGAAACTATCACAGTCATTCTGTCACACCAATATCTCTAATGACTTGGCCACAACAAGGAACCAGAATATAAATTAAGGCGGACTATTTCTTTATTTATCACATCACCCATTTTCATTTTCTGAACCAGGCTGCTTATTTTTTCCAGAAATTCAAATTCCTTATGTCCATCTTTGTCCTTGTCCAGGTTTTGTTCTCTCAGTCCGTTAACAGATCTCCCTGTGCCATGCTGTTGGACAAAAGCATTACATGAGCCTGCAGGTGCAATGAAGAGCAGGCAAGCACAAGAGAGACATAACTCTCTGGTTCAATGTCTTAATTACTTACATAATTACTTAATACTCAGTGTAATAAAAATATGGTATAAATCTTATAAAACTTACTAAAACTCTTAGCATATGCTAATCTCTGTAGAAGCAGTCACCTCCTTCTCCCACCTCTTCCTGCTTTAAAGGGCTCTGATTGAATTGTGCCACTTTGGCCCTTTACAATGGTTGTAGATTAGAGTCTGGCTTGATGAATCTGCCTGATTACTGACGCTGAATCAGGCGGATCCAGCTGCACTGCAAGGTTAAAGTTGGCAGAGTCTCAGTCTCTACAAACTCAAACAGAATTTCTACCCGCTTTATGATGACTGCAAAGGTATCAAGTCTTTGTTTAATTGGATGATTTTCTAAATTGTTTTTGCTGATACTTCTGTCCATTAACACGTAAAGAGGTCCACCTCTTTAGTCAGACCTCTGGGTCACCTGTGCTCAACAGGTGCTTTGTAATGGAGTAGATGCTGTCGTCAGGTCAAGCTAATTTCAAGAACGAGGAAATCAAAGACAGAAAAATGAGGCAGGTTAGAGGCTAAAAGAGCTACGACCACATTTCTATGATGGAACAGTGAATGTTCTACTTGTAATGGTTCAGATGTTTGATGTTGATCCTTCATAAACTTGATGGTTTAATTTTTCCTTTTTTTTCTTCTGTTTCTTAGAAATCGGTGTCTCAGCTCTGGATGTGCTCCATCCTCCTTCAAACATGCCACAGCGCAGTCTCTTTTGAAAAAGGAAAAATTGAATCATTTGGCTTTGTCTAACTTTATAGGCCAATTTCCAAACTCCCTTTTATTTCCAAGGTTTTAGAGAAAGTCATTTTAACCAACTCCAGGAATTTTTACAAAGTGCCAGTATATGTGAAGTGTTTCAGTCTGGTTCTAAGTGTCTTCACAGCACTGACTGTTCTTTTAAAAGTTTAATGAGCTTTTGTTGAACCTTGATTCTGGTCACTGTGCCTTTTTATTTCTCCTTTCCCTGGCATCTGTGTTTGACACGGTTGATCACATGATTCTTTTTTCATCCCATGAACATTTTGTCAGCATTGAAGGCACTGCTTTAAGCTGGTTGAAATTATACCTCTCTGAGAGATCATGTTATGTGCACATGGGACAGTTTTCCTCAGCTGTGGCCCCTCTGAAATGCGGTGTCCCCCAGGGGTCAGTCCTGGGGCCTCTACTGATCTCCCTTTACATGTTACTTCTAGATTTTTAGGAAGCATGATATCCCCTTTCTTTGCTTTGCTGGCGATGTACAGTTGTATTTGCTGTTGAAAGTCCCTTCCAGAGATGTTCTTCAGGTGTGCTAAATAGCATGAGTGATATTAAGACATGGATGGACCTTAGTTTATTAAAATCAAACAAAAAACAAACAGAGGTTTTCTGTTTGGTCACCCTGATCTGGTGCTGGTTCTTGCCAGCTCCCTTCGCCCACCAGCACCTTACACTGGACCCCACTCCAGGAATCTTGGAGTGACCATTGATAGTGCTTTGAAACTGGACAAACAGGTCAGCTCAGTGGTCAAGACTAGCGTTATCAGCTGCGGCTCAGCCAAAGTTAGGCCATATCTAAGCTAGAAATACCTTGAAAAAGTTAACTGTGCTTTTAAGTATGAGGCAAATATAGTCTGAGCTCAGCCGCCTGCAGCTTGTTCAGAATGAAGCTGCTCATCTCCAAACTGGGACAAAGAAACATGAGCACATAACTCTGGTGCTTTCTTCTCTTCACTGGCTTCCATTTAGACACAGGATTCATTCTACGATTATTTCATTTGTTTATAGGTCTCTGAAAGGGCTGGCTCTAGAACACTTACAGTACAGGCCAAAAGTTTGGGCACACCTTCTCATTCAATGTGTTTTCTTTATTTTTATCAATAGCCTAATTACATTGTAGATTCTCACTGAAGTTATGATAGCCATTCATTTCTCTTAACTTAGCTGATTGGTTCTTGCCATAATATTAACTCTAACAGTTGTAATAGGGCTGTCGGCTGTGCATCAGTCTGACTTCTGAACAACACAAATGATGGTCCCAACCCCATTAAAAAGGCTCAAAATCCCATTAGTTAACCCTGGAAAGGCACACCTGAGAAGAGAAAACCATTTCAGGTGAAGCTCATAAAGAGAATGAAGAGTGTGCAAAGCAGTAATCAGAGCAAAGGGTGGATACTTTGAAGAAACTAGAATATAAGACATGTTTTCATTTATTTCACACTTTTTTGTTAAGTACATAATTCCACGTGCTCATTCATAGTTTTGATACCTTTAGTGAGAATCTACAATGTAAATAGTGATGAAAATAAAGAAACACACTGAATGAGAAGGTATGTCCAAACTTTTGGCCTGTACTGTGTCTGACCTTATTTAGGTCATGAAATCAGAAGGTCCTGGATGCCTCTTGATCATTTTTAAAACTAGAGACGAGCCTCTCAGTTGGGCTCCCGCTCTGTAGAACGCATTAACACTCACTGTATGGACCGTGAATAACCTCTCCACCTCAAAAACACTGCTTACAACACACTTGTTCACTTCCACTTTTGGTGGAATCTGGTCCCCTTTTATTGAGTTTTTTATTTGATATTTTTTCTCTGCATTGCTTTGTTTTTATTGGTTGTTATTAGTTTCACAGGCTTTGATTTTTATATTTCTTTATTTTTTTATTGTATTGTTTTCTGCCAATTTGACTGTATAGCCCTTTGGTAAGCCACTGGCTTTCTTGAACGAGCTGTATGAATAAAGCTGACATTGACATTGACATTTCAAAAATATGAATCTGTTGCAAACAAACTGCTGGAATGTGCAGAAAAAGCAGCTCCGGAGGAATGCTGCAGTGGCTTCTCCCTCTCACACACACTGACACACACACTCTGAAGCTGACTGCAGACATATGGCCTGCTTCATTACCTGTAATGTGCCATAATAGCAGCTTCCACATGAGGCATATGTGTGTGGGCATCTGCATGAGTGGGCAAGCAGGTCTGAGTGCATGCAGCTGCGTTTGAGTGTGTGTGTGTGTGTGTGTGTTATTCTTCATCATCCAGTCGGTATGTGCGTCAGTCTCTGTAACTGTAATATGCTGCTTAACAATATTGTGATTAGGCATCAATCAAAGGCTAACAAGCTTAAAATATCAGACAACAGCATCAACATATGCACACAATCACACATGTCCTTAGAGAGCACGCCGCAGTACATGTGCTCGTCTGTTCCAGTAGAGTCACGGTCATTCAATAACAAACACAAGCACAATGAAACAAATATAGTCAGTGAGTGTTGACAACACAACAGCGAAACATTGTAAAACACTTTACAGACATACATACCCCAATTCCAATTAAGCTGGGACACAGTGTAAAACAGAATATAATAAAAACAGACAACAATGACCTGCAAATTAATTCAGACCTATAATAACTGAATAAACTACACAGATAAGACACTTTATGTTTAAACTGTTAAATGTGACAGTTTCTAGGAAATAGATGATATTAAGTTGTATTAGATCAGATTAGATTAGATTAGATTAGATTTGATGAGACTGAACTTTACTTCTACATTTGATAAACTCTCTCAGCGAAATTAAGATTCTAACAGCATTTGAAAAGTACATAGAAAGACCAAAAAAAGAAAAAAAAGATAGATATGAACAAATAATATAAATAGATACCTAGTAAAATACAGTATCTACTTATTTTGAATTTAATACTTACTACTCATTCCAAAAATGGGATGGGGACTACAAAAGCTTTAAAGGGTTGAGGAATACTCAAAAAACATCTGTTTGGAACATCCCACAGGTGAATCGGTTTAGAGTCATAATCAGTGATGGTGAATCATATAGTTGCACCATATGCTGCCCAATTTCAAAAGGCAGACAGAGATAACAATTCAACCCCATGGGCTCCCATATGATGCAGCACAAGCTGACATTATACAGAAATTCAGATTGTATCCGTCAAACCTCAACTGCAAGACTTCTAGACCCCACAGATCGGCCTCTGCAGAGGAGGGGTGAGGGTGATGCTGTCAACAAACATGATATAAGCGGCTGAAAGTCACCTGTTGACACAGTAACTAAATTGCTACATTCTTTGAGTGAGAAGGAAATGCTCTGCATGTGATGCTGACGGTGTATACTTGTCAGTTAGTCAGCATGCTATTTAAGCTAACATCCATTTACCAGTTTCGAGTTTTAACAGAAAGTTCATTGCAGGTTGTACTTGTTCATTCATCACAGTGGGGACAAAATGAAACACCCTTTTGTGTCTCTTAATTTAAAAAGGCAGTTCCATTATAACCTGACAAGCCAGATGGACAGCTCAATATATCTGCCACAGAAATATTTCACGTGTCCATCTGGGTAGGAGCCCTTTGAATTTGTTTTCAGGGGCAGAACGATAAATAAAAACACAAGCTTGTGATTGGACAATCATTTGGCTTGTCACATTCATCACAGATCAATCCACACAAAGCAGGGTTGCCTCTTATAATGTAGCATACATAGCGGCTAATGTAGCGGCTAATGGCTGACAAAAGCTAACAAAAGTTAATGACCATTAGCCGTTAGCCACTAACTTAGCTGCTAACAGCTAACAGCCTTTTACTATCGTCTTACACTAAATTGTTCCACACAGATGATTCATTTAACACTTATGCTACAGCCACACCGCACGCGAATTCGCAAAGACGCACGTTTAGATTACATACAGAGTCAATGCAAAGACGCGTTTGGACGCAGAGCTGTGCATATGGGGAAACGGCGCGTTTGGGGCGTCAAACACCTCTACACTCGAGTTGAAAATATTGAACTTCAGACGCAAATTCGCGTGACACTGTGCCGTGGCAGACAATCAGTGATGACATTCCCCCCAGTGTCGTTGATTTGATGACGTGTGACGCTCCGGCCACCTGCTTCTGCTCAAACCCCTCTGAAAGATGGAGGAGAGGTTTATCTGCGCTGTTTGCCATCATCCAGAGCTATACGATTTGATGTGTGTAATCTACAGAGACCGGAACAAAAAGGAGCAGGCTTGGGTGAAAGTCGCTGAGGAGACAGGTTTTGAAGGTAAGTTCTGTAAATATTTGTTTCCGGCTGGATTTGGCTGCACGGGTCATCACTGAGTCTGACTGGCTCTGGTTCTCTACTCTACCTGCGCAGTGATGCATGTCGCCCCTCAGCTTGTCAAAATGGTCCAGCATCCAGCCTCGAGCGTTACGCGCGGCGCGTCCGGTGTGGCCATAGCATTATATGTGACATGAACCTCGTCATAGACAATCCCTACAAGTAAATTTCTGAGGAGGGCAGATCTCCCCAAGTTTCACTAGGTGGCCATGAGGACAACAGGCTAATCGGCATGTTCGTTCTCAACTTCTGGTTCTCGACTTCCGGTTGTCGTCACATCTGCATTCTGCTGCTCCCGCCTCTCTTCCCTGATTGGGCCGTTAAGAATTCAGCCGAGTGAATTTGTTGGACAACGGAGGCTGGCAAGACGGACCTGCAGGATTCAGAATCAGGCAGGTCTGTCTGCTCTGCAAGGCTAGTTTCATAAATTAGTTTTGTTCTATTGTTTGGGTTTGTTTCAGCCTAAAGCCTGGTGATTGGGGACCTGTTTCCCTTCATCCCTGATGCCATTATCCATCAAACTCTCAGTCCCATTATCTCGACTTTTATCCTGTCATCCCTCCATCCCTTGACTAGCACCTTTATCCCTTCTTTCATTCTCTACCATGATCTGTTCATGTCTTTGTACCTCAAGCATTTTCTTCCTTTGACCTGAGCTCTACCTCTTTATCCATCTCTCTCCCAACCATCCTTTTTACTCTGCAAGTTGAATGGTCGGATTTTTCCTGATGTCCAACATGCCAATGTTTTCAAACTCACACACCTTTGCACACCTTTACCTGAGGTTAGTGTTTCTCATGACAGATATCTGAGGTCAAAGAAGACAGCAGCAAACTCGAGTGATTTCCTGTATAACTCATATTTGCTTTTCATAGTTTTGTAGCTTTTCCGGCCTCGCACACGCACAAATGCTGGCATGGCCCTCAGCTTTGCCAGCGTCCCCTTCCCTGCAGGACAGTAATGGCACAGGTGGCCAACAGTGGTTTTACAGCCAGTCCAGTGTAAGCAGACTCATTCGTGGAGCCATTTCACCAACCATGGTGATAATCACTCATGGCTGAAACAACAAACACAATGTGCGGTCGTCCAGCTACCTTTGCAGCTCCGCTCCATGCTTATTTTCTCCATGAATCATTGTTGACTCATGCTGTAATCAAGTCATCTCTCATTGTTTCACCATAATAAAAAGGCAGGAGGAGAGGGAGAATAAATAGGAGTCTCTAGTTGCTGTTTGGGAGTGTGTGAGCGAAGATTGGACACATTTATCAAAGAAGGAATTCAGGTAATACCAGCCAAATACTGAGGCAATGCTACGAGGAGATTTACAGTCATACTCTGTCATCTTGGCCCAAGTACCAGGAGAACAAACAAGGTGACCAAGTCCTACATTTGAATTTAGACAATTTGACCTAAAGTGGCAAACAAAAAACAGGAAGAAGGCCTCGGTCCCTCTGCATATTCAAGACATAAGGTGAATTATGGCCCAAATTAGGACACAAAGCTTGTGCCTATGGGAAAACAAACTGATTATGGCAGCTAATAGCAGCACTGTTTGTGGCCCTTTGCTGCAACATGTAATAGAAGCAAAAAAATAAGTTGATATCCCCACTTATAGAGAAAGCAGACTGAATGAAATGCTTGATTTAATCAATGAAATATATGTGGGCCCTCCCCTGCTCAGTAGCACTTCCAGGTAGCCCAGTCCTTGCAACTCAGTTCTGCCCAGCAAAAGATGTTCACTCCTTCTGTGTCCAGACTGCAAAGGAATTACACTACAAAGCCTGCAAAGATCGGATGCACATCAGCAGATTTGAATTGGGAATTGAGGCTTGTATTAAAAAGGTTGTTTAGCAACTTCAAGTCTGATTTACTAAATCAGACATTAAGGTGGTTTTCACACCTACAGCTTGGTTGCATTGCTTTGATTCAGATTTTTAAAAAATAATTAAACCAATAAAATTCCTCTAGATTGTTTCCTGTTTACATGACTGCATTTGAATTAACCCTAATCGCACTCAATGAAAGACCTAAAATTACATCATTATACTACAGTCAGCATTGCTTGGCTATAACAAGAAGTGCACAGGCTAAGCTACCCACAAAACAATAATATAATATCTATAATAGCAAAGGTTAAATGTCAGCTGTGGGGTCATACAGATAACCACATTTATCATTGTTGGAATGCTTTGTGATGTAAGTGTAAACAAACTGTGTGTAGAGAAGAGTGGCCAGTGTCTACATCAGACCACAGAGGACACCAGATAGCATGGTGACTTATTTTGATGCAACACCTGGTTCGATTGTGCCGTCACAGCAAATGAACAGTTCTTAGGATGGATTTAGAGCTGAGCATCAATGAGCGTGCGTAAATCAGCATGTATGTGTGTTTCTTTAAGAGCATGGCGAGTGTTTGGTGGAGGTTTCTAAAGCCCTGCCAACTGTTAAACCTTGTTTTTCTGCCAGTGCCTGCTGTCAGCACCACCTGTGCCATGAAAAGACACACACCGTTTTGCAGCTGTCTCACCCGAGTGCAAGCACAGAGGGTGAGGACATGCTTCAAGGGGTGAGATTTAAGATGATTAGGAAATGAAGAGGTTCAAATGTGAAAGGGGAATTCAGATAAGAAGAAATCAGGATACAATGAGAGTGCACCTGAATGAAAGGTTGGGATTTAAAAAGAAAAGCAGCTTTGTGATTATGGCTGGCAACACACAAAACAATTTTCAGATCTTAACCAGAGACTGAAAAATACTGGGAAAAGCACAAGCGGCATCAGTCACATGCTTACAAAAGGGGGCTTTTTATAGTGTATATGTATAGCTCCATTAGGATACCAATCCAGGAGAAATATACTACTTATGTAAGATACAAACAGAAATATCCACTCCAGAGGATGTACATATAATACACATGGAAAAACAACTACTTAAGTACATGTTTATGCAGGTGAGGGGAAATTAACGTCAAAATAACAGTTTCAATCATAAAGAAATAAACTGTAATCCACTCGTAGATATCATGTAACAAAATACTAGGGGTGTAACGGTACATGTACCTGTGCAATGTACATTCGGTTCGGTACAGTGCTGTACTTGAACAAGTACAATAGGGTCATGTTTGCCGCTGCACATGGCTTTAATATTCACAGGGTACTCATCTACTGTTGGTGTGGTTAGGGAAGGCTTCTTGATATTCATGAGGAACATTCAACTCTCTGCTTGGTGTTGGCTATGAATGCTATGTTAGCTTGCTACTGTTGTATCTGGATGAAATCAACCCGAAATCAATTGTTTTTAGTTATAATCCCTTTTTAGATCCCTCTTTGCTCAGATTTCTTTTTCTAAAAAAAACATAACAGTGTTAGTGGGTATCCAAAGGTCTTTTCATGGTCCATGTTGTTCCTGTAATAGGGTCATACTGACACTGAACATTTGAGGATATTGAGTTCTGACAAACACTACATCAGGTCACACCCTTGCCCACTGAAAGGGACTAAAATGTCCTAAATTGTCTCATGTGCAGCCTGTGTAAGGTTTCACAGAGAGCCTATTTCAGTAAAGAAGAATATCTTATTTGTCTTTACACCCACGCTGATCCATCTTATCTCCCCCCTTAAAGGAGAAGTTCGGTTCCTGCAGCTTTTACATTGTTTATAGAATGAAGAACAACAATCTACTCACCCAGAAGGCTTTCCTGATGCAAACGGTGCAGATATTTAGAAAAATCGAGCAGCGGACACCGATATAATGGTAGCCCGTAGGGCATAGATCGCCCCTAAAAACTGCATTAATCGTCAAATTAACTCATGTTTTTCTACCGATATTCCATAAGGTGATTTGAAAGGACCGCCATTGCAGCCTGTGTCTTGGTGTGTGGCTGAACTAACCTCTGAACTGACGAGCTGTTTACATGCTCTTTTATGCGGCAGTACTCTGGAGCGCTATGACGCTTCCTTATCTGTATATCTGTATACTGTGGCTCCAAACTCTTCCCAACATCTTCATCCCATAGACATTCCCATTTTGCACAAAACTAAGAAGAACAGTTGATTTGTAGTGCCGATCTTCCCTGAAACAATGAGTCCATAACATGTAAACAGTCCAGTTCAGAGGTTGTTCAGCCACACAGCGCTGTGTGGAGAGACACAGGCTGCAATGGCGGTCCTTTGAGCAAATCATGATGGAATATCAGTGAAAAACATGAGTTTTTGACACATTACATTAGAGCGGCACCCTTGCCCACGGGCTACCATTATATCGTGTCCGCTGCTCGATTGTCTAAATATCTCCTGTAGCACCGTTTGCATCAGGAAAGCCTTCTGGGTGAGTATATTGTTGTTCTTCATTCTATAAACAATGTAAAAGCTGCAGGAACCGAACTTTTCCTTTAAAGCCTGATATCTTTGTATTTACTCAGCGTGGTCCATTTCTCTTGCACAGCTACAAAATGCAGATATGTTTTGAGCAACAGTGAAGCTACAACAAAATAATGTTGAGGCCTAAGCATTTTTCAGCACTATCTTTCCATTCTCTCCCTGTCTTTCTCCTGGCCTCTCCATTTCTCCAGAAGCCCAGCTGCAGCGATAATGCTCCTGGAAATATTCAACTGTCTCCAAATCAATGATAGATAAATAAATGTGAGCTGGAAATGCATTCAAAGATCAAATCAGATGAGACGATGTGTTGCTGCGGGATCTTACAGGATGGACAAATCTGTGTTTCTGTCCTTGTTCAGTCAAGCAGCTCATGTTTGAAGCATCTATCATACATGTATTAGTGGAGCAGAGCTTATCCACTAATGGAAAAATGTTTGTCAGGTGCGTAGTCAGTGACTAATGCTGCTCAAGTTGTGTACCTAAGTAGTTTGCAGAACTCACAACGTGTTGCCCATATAAAATGATGTCATATACAGTACATAGTCATATATATTGTGTAATGAATTGTTCAGTGTTTTTTTTTTTTTACATTTCTTTATATTTCTCGACAGTTTCTTTTTTTTTAATGTCAATTATGACACTTCTTGCAGATTGGCATTTATAAAGTGTCCTTGGGTGTCATAAAATAAATAAAATGTTTTATTCTTCATTCCACAATGTGCATATAACCCTATAACGCCAATTGTATCATATTTGATACATACTTTTATAATACCTCTATCTACTCAAAATGATCAACAAATTACAAAAAAAACATCTGAATAAAATCAGATAAATGATAAAAATGTCCTCAAATGGATTATCAGTTGCCAAAAACACTGAATGTATCAAATGAGATACAAAAAATCTTTATGCTGAATTTTATTAACATTTTGATTTTTATGGATTTATCAGAAAGTGAAACAAACATTTCAGCTCCAAAAAATTAGAATTTTCTGGCTATAAGCTATGGTCTTGGGCCTTAAAGGGATAAAATAAATATAGGACTAAAATGTTGGGGAGAAATCACAATTTATGAGTGGAACTGAGCTGCTTGGTGGAGGCCTGCACTCTTTATAGTTTATTGTATACTCATAAAAGTATGCACATATTAATTTATTTTTCTCCTTGATTCTTAATCTTTGCATTTGTTTTCATTTACTTGTTCATATTTTATATACATTTATTTATTTAACCAAAATATGTATGTATGTTTCATATATTTTAATCTTTTCATATTTTGATATATTTTTATACATGTACCTTTATTTTTTAATTTATTTATTGGTTTATCTTTTGATTAATTGTTTTAGCTGGATTGTGAAACTCTGAAACTATGATAATTTCTTACTCCTTTCAATTCATCAAGATGCTTTGATTATTTTTTCTTAATTATTATTCCTAATAAACACAAATAAACAGATGGTTGTTGATCTTGAGTGAAAATGTCTGATGAAATGTTTTTATTTTGACCCACTGACTCCTTAACTGTCAGCCTGAGTATCTGTCCTGAACATCACCTGATTCATCGCGGGTCCTCTGCAGTGGGCAGCCTTAAGCAGTCGTCTGCTGGATTATCTTTCATTTGCTGCCAACCAACTGTAGGTGTCCCAGACTAGACTGTGTCCTTGATGTGTCTGCCTGTCCACCATCACAGTCTGCTTCCTGTCTTCTTCCTGTCTTCTGCATCCAACTGGCAGACTGGTCACCTGCCTGCTGCCGCCACTTTGGATTGGTGCTCCTTGTTTTACTGCCAGTGCTTGGCCTAAAATTCTGCTTTTTTAAATAAATGACTTTGGGACAGTAAATCAGAGGGAATCAGGCTAAGTCATCAATACTACAAAGCACAGGAAGTTTGACAAGAGAAGCCTCTTGCTGAGTCTGAGAGGTGCACTCACACTTTACAGATATGGCAAATAAACCAACGGGCACAAACGATGAGACAGTGTGCAGAGTTTCATTCACAATGGCCCAGATTCAGAGCTTCCTTTTAAACCCCAAACAGAGAGATACTCAGGAGCACCCTCTGGATTTTCAGCTGCTTCAGTTTGCTTAAAGGTGCTATGAGGAGAATCTATTACCGGCAACATTAAGACTCTGCTACCCATGAGCACATGCGGCGACTGTCGTAATGCTGCGTTCCGATAACCTCGGAACTGGGAGTGACATCATCTCTGACTTTTGGCGTTCCAGTTGAAGTCGGGAAAAAAACATGCCAATCTACCAGGCTGTTGTTAGCATGCCCTGCGTTGTTGTATGAAGAATGTGATTATCACTATGGCAACATTTTTGTAAATATAAGTCTAACAATACTATGTATACAGCTGATCTAGAGCTACACACCCCAGTCAGAAGTGCAAATAAATGGATTATTACAGGAGCTAAATAACTGTTCACACTGGGGGCATCCATCTTCCATTGTCAACTCGGGGGTGGCGAGGTTTCACCGGGTTCCCAGTAAGAAATTCCGACTTCGGGGGAGGTTCCAGTTGCAGTTTCCTACTCGGAACTCGGAAATTCCTACTTCTGACCACAACTGGAATGCATCAAAAGAAGTGACTCAAGCCAAAGCGTGTATTTGTTGTGATGCTAATAAAAATGCAGCTCGGCATTCCTCAGAACTCTGCATTGCTTCACAACTTCTTTTTTCAACAACTTACAGAATGCAAAGTGACAAGGTGACGTATTTCTTTCGAGTTGCATAGCGGTAGTTCTTGATATGTGACAACAAGCAATTTTTGGAAAATTTAGTATCGTAGTTTTGTAGTGGGCTATATATCGCTACTTACAGCCCAGTGCTCTAACGCCTAGTTCACACAGGACGCGCCGCGCGTGCAGCGCCGCGCTCATGGCGCTTGGTTGTTCACACATGAAGTGTTTTCTGCTGAGCTCTGACGCGCCGGTCACAGACATCGACTCAGCTCGGCAGTGATCCCTTCCCTCTCCTTTGTCTCAATTACATCAAGTGAATCTCTGTTCTCTCTCTGATCAACCTCCGTGTGAGTGTGTGACTGCTCATCGGAAAAAAATAGACCGACAAGCAACACCGTCAATCCTTTTTTTAAACTATTGACCGGATTTTCCTGTTCCTGACTTCCTGTCTGGTCCGATCTGCTCTGTCCAAACTTTACAACTGGCGCCTGCGCGCCACGGCTCATGGAAAAATAGAGAGAAGCGGAGCGGAGGCGCCCAGAGCGAGCCGCTGGCGATACGCTGCTGTGTGAACAGTTAAATAGGTTAACACGGGCGCCGATCCAAAACTGCTGTGCGCGGCGCTTCCGCTGTAAGAAAGTCTGTCAGGTTTAATTTTTGTCCTGCCTCCTACAATTTGTCCTTCCACGTCAAATATGTTGACCAACGAGAGCACAAAGAGCACTGAATTTGCGTCAAACACGGATGTAAACAAACTTAAGTTGAGGCCTTGAGAGCTACTGGAGAGCTTTCAAGCTTTGAAAAACAGCATCATCCTCTTATGAGATGTTGAAGAGGAGCAACAACAGACAGTGAAAGGAGAGAAACAGCAGAGCAACATGATGAGTGCCTACTTGAATTTATCAGCAAACTAACATCTTTCAACAGAACATCTGCAGATGAAGAAAAGTAGAGTAATGGTCATATTGGTTGTTAAATGCCATTTATTTGTCAAGTATGTTGGGCAAGTCCCATCACAATTTATGGCTAATCTGACAGTGACCTTTCCTACAAACAACAAAAATTGGGAAGTCTGACCTCAGCATTACCGACTTCTTCACCACTAGGGATGGGTACCTTTCACATTTGAACCGATACCATACCGATGCCCGGTACCTGGGAATCGGTATCGGTACTCAATGGTACCAATTTTCGGTACTTTTTCGTGTGTTTATGGGGTAATAAATATTAATTTGTTTGATATTAAGATCTCAAATTTTTTCAATGTAAGTTTATTTCTCAATATATAAAATCTGACAGATATATATCAAAACAACATTCAACTGTTTGTATTGTAACATTGTAGTTATTCCAAAAATTTCTTCAACATGAAAACCAGGAACTAAAATGAACCACAACTTAATAAATTAACTGCAGCCCTCACTTTAACTTTAGGGCAGTTTAACGATGGATCAGACAGAGCTGTAAATAAAAAAAGCATTTACATTAACATCACAAAGTACAAGGAACCGACCTGATAATGATAACTGACGCACCTTAAAATGCCAAGCTAATACCATCTTAAACACGAGGCTTATTTACCTGGACCAGGTATCCTCCTTGTTGCATTTGCTGCCATCACCAAATGTTAAAGCCATTTCTTTCCCTGTGTTTCTGGCTGCAGACGACTAGTCTCCATTGGACACAGGTGTGCTAACAGTGCTGAATGAATCCTTTGTGGTCGTAGATCTGAGGCTATCAAAAATTGTGCACTCTTCAGCTTTAAGGAAAATTTTGTGCGTCACCAGGTGCTTCCTCAGATTTGAAGTATTTCCACTGCTGGCCTTACACTTGGCGTCACAAATATTGCAGCGAGCATAATCTCCATCACATTTAATAAAGTAGAGCCATACTTTCAAGCAATTTCTCTCATCCATGCTTGCTTTGTTGACTGAGCCCGCGGCTGCTGACATCATTACGCTATTGCTGTGCTGCGTCCAAGTCTGGTATGGAAATTCACCTACTCTACCCAATAGTATGCCTGCTTCTTCCACTCCCTCACAGTCACAAGGATGTGTTTAGGTACCTAAACATGGCACCTTTTGATTTTATGTGAATCGGTACTAGGTAGTACCTACAGAATTCGATTGGTACCTCTTAAAGTACCGAATTCGGTACCTATCCCTATTCATCACACAGCACAGCCATCATGTCCTTTCACCATCAGCACCGATCAGCTCATCTCACAAGGGTAAACAACCACAAACAAATGGGATGAATGGACAATGTTTGCAGCAATATTGCCGTCATTTACTTGGATGCTTGTGAACACTCACGTGAACAGAAGTAACTTATGCAGGAGGCCTGAATGCAAAATGAAGGACACTGCTCAGGGAAATGGTGGACGAGGGAAACCCTCATCAGACTGGATGAAATAAAAGTGGCTCCACATAAACAAGCCAAATCAAACATGTGAGAGGATAGAGCTTGATTACAGCTCATCATATTTATTACATTTAAGTGAGTACAATATCATCTCCCATTTTGGCTCTTCTGAATTGACAGCTCCAACTAGCCTCAGGTAGAGACATTACACATCATTTGAGACTAAGTGAATCAAATAAAAAATGCAGCACTGTTGCAGCCTCATGCCCAAACCAGGCCAAGATGCTCCAGCACATTGAGATTAACATTTAAACCCTTTGTCTGGATTCTAGTGGCTGTTCTTCTTTCCTTCAAGCCAAACTCCTTAAATCCATGAACAGAGTTACAACTTTAAAAACAGAAGAAGTCGTGTTCAGGAGGGATGCCCACTGGCATTAACAGATGAATGAATTTGTTCCTCTCCCAGCCAGGCAAATGTTTAAATGTTCACAGTCTTTGGGGATTCTCTGTTGACACGGTAAACTTTTGTGAACCCCAAAGCTGGCCAGCTCTTGTTGGCCATCCTATCTCAGCATCCCTGAGGACTGAACTCTATTATTCACAAAGTCTGTTCCAGATACTCGCAGACCTCACACACAAACACACTGTGCCACCTACACACTCAGAAAGATATGTTATTTATCTCTCAACTCACTCTGTTTATAATGCTAATCCATTCTAAATAGATTATCATATTCTGCTAAAGTTTTCTGGGCGAAGTCCTGATTTAGGGAATGAGTCATCATGGAGATAAATTTGAAAGCGTAGTTTCATAAAAACAGCCAGAAGCTAAGGCCGAAATGTTGCTACAGGCTTTCTAAGAGGCACTTTTTGTATTTCTCCAGAGTAGGACACTGCAGAGGAAATGGAAATACATGATTTAAATGTTATTTAAGTTGGTATATCGAGATCTACTCCAAGGCCTGTGTGTTCTTCCACTGATTCTAAAGACCTTAGATATGATCCAAGCATCATACAAGAAACCAGCAGCCCTCTGGATGATGTCCAAGAACATCCTAAAGCCTCTCAGAGAGTTTAGTGGATCATGTGTGCTGAGGACTCACATTCAGTTCTTTTGAGAAATACTGCTGCAACGCTGGGTTACAAGTTTGTAGAGAACTGAATGTCCTCAAGAAGCTGGAGGATTAAACAGATGATGCTCGGTGTACAGCTTTGGCACAAAACTGGAAGATTTCTGTAGAGCAGGGGTCACCAATAGTTTTGAGCCTGAGAGCAAGACACAAAAGATGAGGAGTACTATGGAGAGACACTTGTTATGAAGGAGGTGCATCTTTAAGCCTTCACAGGTCAAGTTTAAAAAAACAGATGGTTTTTATTAGTACTTATACTGTATGTATTTTTTTCCTATTGATATGAGTATAATTTACAAAACATAGAGATAAAAAAGAGGCTTTTTTGAAGCTACTGGTGAGAAAACGGTACTTTTAGAACAATCATTGAGGGCACCTCAGAGACTTCCTGTGGCCTACCAGGTGCCCACAGGCCCCATGTTGACCACCCTTGCTGTACAGATCATATCGGGAACAGGGGTGCCTTAATTCTGATGGCCCACGACATGAAAGGGCTCAAAAAATGTAAATAGATAGAGGTATAAATTGTCCTAGAATGGGTTTCTTGAAGTGGGGTTGTGTGAGGTACATGAGCTTGAACATGTGCCACAGCGTCACAGCTCAGTAATCTCTCTGTTCAGAAAAACTCAGGACATATGCTGTACAGGGAGCCATATTATCCACGCAATAAAAAGAATTGCGGGGGAAAAAAACCCTGCACCATGCCATTTACTACGCACAACCACTCTTCAGATATCCGAACTATCTCTTTAAAGGGACAGGAGTTCCAGCAGACAGAGAGAGAATACGCCTGGATCAGGGGTATTCAGTATTTGAAAACTAGAAGGATTTTGGAACATTAGTGATTGTGAAGACACTTTAGCAGTAACTGATCTCAAAAGTATGAGCCTGAGATGTCCTCTTATTTAAGATATTCAGGACTCATATCTAGCGGTTCAATGTGGTTTGTAATTCTGGGGGACTGGGGGCCAAATCTGCCACTAGGGTTGCAAAGCGGTAAAAAATTGTTGGATAAATTCCAGAAACTTTTCACAGGACTTAAGATGGAGACTTTTGGAAATATTCCAATTAATAAACTTTATTGGGGGTTATTCAAAAAAACTGTATCATACAAACAAACATAAATAAAATATATTTTGTTTAGTCATAGGCAGACATCCATGTACAAATAATACAACATCAAAACGTTTATATTTTTAAGTTTTGAAAGTTATAATTATTTTAATGAACATTAAATTTCAACTTCACTCAGTCTCTTCAACCTCAAAAATAGCTCCTCAATTGTCCAGGGCTCTAAAAAACCTCCATGGACGTGATTAGGGAATGCAGAGTGCATGTTGGGGGCATGACCTAAGTAAGCAGAGTGTCATCTCCATGTGACTGAGGAATAGCAAGATATTGTAAGGTCAAGATTATGCTTAAATATTGATTTACCAGAATATATGAAAAACCTCTGGTAAAGGCCAACCTTAGATTTGGTAAACTACAGGTTTATTCCCATTTATTACCTTAAATTACAGTCAATTCCCATGGAATGTTAAGAACTTTTAAAATTCCCATAATTTTTCAGCCCCATTTGTTGCTCAGAAGCGTGGCATAAACTCTTGTTCAAACTTTAATTCAACTGTCAGTACAGAATAAAAGAGAAGCTCTGTGAGATTAAAGACTCAATAGAAGGTTCACATCAGTTAAATTTGAATCACAGAAACTCTTCAACAATGACCCACTTTATATGAACGTATAAGGACAGAGAGGATTCCCCACAGCGTTATGGTGACCCTGTGTATTCGCAATCTCTGAATGTCTTTTAAGTACAAAATAATGTTCCAGCTGTATTGTAATGTGCACTCATCATTCCCCTCTCAAAGCTTTGACTCAGATGTGCTCCATTTTTTAAAAAGATGAAACAAGACTTTTCCTCAAAACTGAGAAACATGAAGGTAAAAAGAGGGGAGTATAAAAGAGACCCTTATCTATTTTTTATTTCAGGTTTCAGTGAACTCAAATGCACTGATAATATTTACCATTTTAGTATGTGTGAGAGAAAGTGAGGTGAAATATTACTGTCAGGCTCCCCTCACCATGGAAACGGCTCACTGCTGTAGTAACCATCCTTCTCCAAACGGAATATATAAAACATTCGTTTCACTGCATATCATTTGCAATATACATTTACAAGCCACATTATTAGGTACAGCTGTTCCACTGCTTGTTAATGCAAATTTAGCCAATCACATGCAGCAACCTCATTCATTTGGGCACCTGGTGATGATGTCCTTTCTTAAGCTCAAACTGAGCAACAGGATGGTGAAGAAAGACTTTTTATGGGGCTACAAACCAGACAGGCTGGTCTAAGAATGGTCC
This sequence comes from Scarus forsteni, assembly GCA_036419115.1. Lineage (NCBI taxonomy): Eukaryota > Metazoa > Chordata > Actinopteri > Labriformes > Labridae > Scarus > Scarus forsteni. The sequence continues at coordinate 1,872,912 of JAZDUH010000289.1, forward strand.
GAAAGTAAAGAGAAAATATCCAGGGAGTGTGGTACATTGCTGCTGTCAGAGGACAATAATCAAGGTTGTTTAATATGACAGAAAAGCAACACAAACCCATAACACACATTACAACTAAGGTCTACAGAAGACCATTTCTGATTCACAGCACGTCCTGGAGCAGATGAGCAACAGCAGCAGAGTTTCAAGGAAACTGAGGCCACAGTTTGGATGGGGATAACAAAACTGGGCAGTAGAATCTAATGAGTCTGGATTTCTGTTGCCACATTCAGATGGTCGGCTTAGAATTTGGCTTAAACTTCAGGAAAGCATGGATGCATCCTGCTTTCCATCAACAATCAGGGCTAGTAGCGACAGTGCAATGAAAGTCATTTAAGACCCACAGCATACCTAAGAAGAATGCAAGGATGATTTATGTTTGAAGGCCAACATGAAGTGATCATCAGGATGGTTCTCGGATTTATCAATGTGTTTGTGCATCATTGCTGATTAGTTCTGTGGCAAACAAAAATCTTTGAAACTTACATGTTATGTTAACCATAATTAAACATTACCAATTCAACCAACTTTCAAGAGTTTTTACGCTTGATCAATATGCAGGTTTAAAAGCTTATCAAGCTATTGCAGAAGTACAAAACGAGTTTGAGTTTCACACAGCTACCACACTTCCAACACACAGTGCCACACTGTAACTTCTTGTTTAAAAATGTCATCCCAGTGGAGTTGTTGCCCATAGCATGACATGTGAATGTCAGACTCCAGCTTGAACCTGCAACATTCTGTTTGTTGGTAGAGCATACTGTCTGATTGAGCATCCGATGCCCATAAAAAACACAATAACACCTTTATTTTCATCACAGAACCATTCATGTATTTATCCAAAAAGCTGTTCAAGGACCCCGTAGACCTTGAAATCAAGAAAGTCTTATATGATATTTCACCTCCATGCTTTAGGAGTTGCACCTGCACCACTCCAAGGTCACTGACCATATCAACCCAGTCATGACCAAATAATCCAGATCTTAATCCAGTGAAATACCTTTTGGGGTGTGGTGGACCAAGAGGTTCTCATTTGGACATACAGATGACAAATCTGCAGCATGTTGTGTCAATTTGGATCAGCAACTCTGGAGAATACTTCCAGCACCTTGTCCAATCTGTGCAAGTAAGAATTACAGCAGCTCTGAAGGCAAAGGGGGTCTGGACCTGTATCTAAAGGTAAAGTGTTTACTATTCTTCAATTACTTTTCTTTTCTTTCTTCTTTTCTGTATTTTCTTATCATGATACAAAGAACACTTCACCATCCACTCCTTGAAAAGAATGAAGAATTTGATGGTCGCTGTAGATGTTTGCTTTAGATTTGATTATCTAAACGGCACAAAATTGACAAACGCTGCCTGGATTATTTGAGGATTATGTTTGTGCAGCAAACCAAAGCAGGAGGTCATTTATAGATATCAACATAATCAATAAACAGAGAAGAAAGCAAAGCTTACTTTTTCAGAGTCCAGGGAGTAAACCAATGAAGCCAGATTGAAGGGTAATCCTGGTCTGCTGCGTCCTAAAATCCCTGTGAAGACATGATTAAAGAGACGTTAGGTTTGTTAGAGAAGACTGTCTCATTAACCACCTCACCAACGTTTATACCTCTGCACATGGACAACTCACGACAAAAGCACAGGTTGTCCATATGTACGTCCACCCATATGTTCAATTCAGGTCTTGTTGATAAATTACTCCAGAAAGTCTAGCAGCATTATTACAGCATTATTGCAATAATGTTTCCTAATATTGGTAAGTAATGAGTAGAAATCAAGGCTCAGCAGTTCAATGACCTGTCGAGCTTTGTTTTGCACTATTCGGATGTTACATAACCCACATGACCCTTTCACGTTCTGACCCCTCAATGACACAACTCTCTCTTTCCACGGCTCTGGCCATGCCTATACCAAACATACATAGTGCTATGTGCAGGTAACAGGTGTGTCCCTATGAGTTTAGACGACACAATTCTCTCTTCTGGGAGTCTTGCTACTTTTAGTAAACTTTGAAAATACAATTTTCAGGCAGAGATGTGGCATTTTGTTGTTTGGGTTTATATTGTTACCATGTTTGAAAATAGTAAAACTATGTGACTTTTGGTTGGGAATACTTCCCAGGCTGTTGTAGGGAGCTCCACCTTAAGTATAAAATATCCAACATTTTGAGGTCCAAGGGGCCAGTAAAGTTACATGCAGTGAGGATTATTTGGCCAAATCCTAAGCAGTGACAAACCTTTAAACAGGTTATTCAGATTTTGTCCATTACAGTATGAAGAAGTCTCTGAACACCTCCACCCCTGCATCTTCTCCTCTCGATGTCACATGATCATTCTCCCATCTCCCCAGAGCTCAGATGAGTCTATTCAAAGGACATCTCATCATCCAGAAATGGAGGCCCTGTTTTAACCCTATAAAGCCAATTGTATTATATTTTAAACATACTTTTATAATACCTCTATCTACTCAATATGATCAAAAATTCACAAAAAAAAAAACATCTGTATACAATCAGATAAATGATAAAAAATGTCCTGAAATGGATTATCAGTTGCCAAAAACACCTAATGTATCAAATGAGATATAAAAAAACCTATATGTTGAATTTTATTAACATTTTGATTTTTATGGGTTTTTGCATAAAGTGAAATTAACATTTCAGCTCCAAAATATTAGAATTTTCTGGCTCTAATCTATGGTTTGGGGCCTTAAAGGGTTAAGGATATTTTTGCTTTGTTTAAGTCTTCATGTGCTGTTGTTGTTTATTACACTGTGGCCCTTTTTTCCAGATCCTCTCTGTTGATGAAGGTGCCCAGCTTGGGGCAAGGGGTAATTGAAGAGAGAGGGAGGAGGAAGACGGCAGGGTAGAGAGGGATTGGAGGAAAGGGATGAGAACCTGCAGAGCTGTGGGCCAGATTGAAAATGAATGCGACTCTTGAGCAGGAAATGTTTAACATTAAGCTGTGAACAGACACAAACTCAGGAAACACACCTGTGGCTGTGGCTCATACCCACAAATCCATGTGTCTAATGATTATTTACATCTCCCTAGTGAAGTGGTAATCCTGTCAGCAAATACAGTATAGAAACGCTGGAATACCTGTTTTCCATGACAAACAGATGATAACGTGAAGGGATGTTGAACAAAGCTTAGCCCTTAGTCCCATATGTTTCTCAGTTTTTGCTTGGTGTTTTTGGTTCAGTTTTGTTCATTTGGCTGTTTAAGACTTTTTATTTCTTTCTGGTGTGTTTTAGGCATTTATCCAGAACAGCAATTTGACATTGAGGAAGTGATTTATTTAATTCCGAAACAATTCCTTTAAATTACTTTTATGCCAAAAGACATTTACATTAACAGCTCGACACAGTCAATGAAGTGGAGCTTTAAGCAGAATTTTGGGAGCGAGCTTCCTGTGTTCCTAAAAATTCAAACTGACCATTTCCCTGTTTTGTTTTGCACACTCGATGCACCCCTCCCTCCCTCCCCTTTCTTAAATATTCTTCCTTCCTTCTTCCTCAGGGCCTTATAAAGGGGGGTCCATTGTGCCCGGGAGCTACGGCGGATTCCCCATGAAGTTTCCCCAAACTGTTATTCGCTTCATGTACCTGCTATGTTGCTTGTTATCCACTGTAAGCAATAAAAATTGTCAAATTCATCCTGTTGATGGTGTGGTCGTTACTCATGAAATAACATTCCTCCTGTGTTAGCGTCTGCACTGACCTGTTTTAGGTTTTAAATGCATAAAGAGCCACTTAATAATTGCATCAAAGCTTTATCATTTATCAATAATGATCATGTCAATGTCCAACCAGCAGACTCAATCAGCAAAGTTTTTATGTTTTAACTAAACAGACATGTTTCTTACACGATTCTACAATTTTCAAGTTTCCTACCAATGCTGCTGTGCAGTCGCCATTCATTCAGTGTGTGGGTGGGCCTAAGCTGTCTTAAGACCCTAGGACTCTTTTAAAAAACAGCTGTCATAATGATCACTGCTGGAAGTTAAGGTGGGAGTTAATCTGGTCAGAGAGGAGGAGAAACACAGATGGAGAGAGAACCAGCAAGAGGGGATTAATGGCAACTCCCTACAGCTATTTCTGCTCTTTATCTCCTATATTGTTTAGTCAAGAGCTGCTCAAACACATCACACATGCACAAGCACACACCTGTCAAAAGAGACCATTGAGGATCATGAGTCAGTAGGCTGCTGCCAAAATGACCTCCTTTTGTTTACAAATCTCATTATCCTCTTCAGTCCACGGCGAGCATGGTGAGTAATTACTCCACCAGTGTTCAAGTCACACTGCTGGTGTAATATTCACACTCTGTTAGGGTGGATGATAGCTCTTAGTTCACATACACCACTCTCTTTGTGATGAGGCAATGGTTCACAATAGAAGATGATTGATGTGGAAGGATCCAAAATACTGTATCAAACTGAAAGCAAGAACATATGCTAGATATAACTTTTAGCGCACATGACGAAGGAAGTGACTGAGAAAACACAGGGTGAAGTTATGAATGATAGTTATTTGGTGAAAAGTTATCAGGGGTACTGAAAAATCCTGAATATTTTGTTTCTTTCTGACCAAAAGGTTAAAGTGCTTCCTGCAGTTCAGAACTAGGAGCAGATGCCAGGTCGGCACTTCGCCATTTATCATTCCTCACTCGTCTGCACCACCAGCAATGTTAACTCTTCTTCATTCACTTAAAGACAAGGGATGCCCAGGAAGTCAGCTCGCTTCCTTTAAAGAACTAAAAAGTGCTGTTTTTGTGTCTTCCTGAGTCCACAGAACAAAACTGCGAATTGGCAGAATCAATGCCCAAAAGCGGAGGAACACATAGCCATTCGCTGCATCACAAAAGAGACAAACACATGTGATGTTAGCTGTCTGATTATCACTGAAGCCTTTGGAATTCTTGAAACAACCAATCAATCAATCTTTATTTACATAGCACCAGATCATAACAAGTGTTATTTCATGGCTCTTTGCAATAGAGCAGGCTGAAGACTAACTCACATTTATAAACACACATAAGCATTTATACAAATAAAGATAATATATACAATTGCCACCTGGATTTAACAAAGCAAATAGGTATGAGCCTTGTATTGGATAATTACTGCACGGGTGATTTTCTTTAAGCTCGCGACAAGTTATTAACCCCAGCTGATGCAATGACGAGCTTCTCAGTTCCTAAACAACCAACACACATTATGCACAACGTGCAACTAGAAATACATGGAATATGTATATATATGTGACATGTCATTTAATTACAGATAAACTTTATTTTTCCAAAACATTAATGCACCCAAAAACAATTCTATGCAGCGTTCTCTTAAACGGTGGTCTTATTTTTTCATGGGAGTTCTCATAGGTGGAAAAATTATCACCTGTACTTGGTACAACATCCCTCTGTTTGAAGCTGGTTCTGTGTCACAAACTTTTACAAATCATGACTTACTGAGGGAGAGGAGAGGTCTTTCTACTGCATCTAATGTACTTAGTGGACATATAGAGCTAATACAACCCCACTTCAAAAAAACGTAACTATCATGTTAAGTGTTTGGCCAAATAAAAAAAAGAAAAACAGCAGTTGAACTGAGGGGTATGTTCAATAGTGAAAGTAAGAGCATTTACACACACACAGCGCAAAGAGAACTCTGGGGACTGTGACTGAACAGCTGTGTACCCTTAAGAAAACCACTAATCAGTAAGGCTAAGCAGAAAAAAAGGCTTCAGTTTGCTAGGGAGCATAAAGATTGGACTGTGGAGGACTGGAAGAAGGTCATGTGGTCTGATGAGTCCAGATTGACCCTGTTCCAGAGTGATGGCAGCCTCAGAGTAAGAAGAGAGGCAGGTGAAGTGATGCACCCATCATGCCTAGTGCCTACTGTCCAAGCCTTGGGGTCAGTGCTGCAGTTGGTTGGGCCGAGGTTCAACAACATTATGGCCCAAAGAATGAGATGACGACCTAAATATGAGTTTAACTGAAAAACTCAATGGAGTTTTTCTTCCCTAATAGCTTTCGCATATTCCAAAATGACAATGCCAAGATTCATTGGGCTAAAATTGTAAAAGAGTGGTTCAGGGAGCATGAGACATAATTTTCAGACATGAATTGAACACCACAGAGTCCAGACCTTAACCTCATTGTGAATCTTTTGGATGTGCTGGAGGAGGCTTTGAGCAGTGGTCAGACTCTTCATCATCAAGACAAGATCTTGTTGAAAAATTAAGACAACACTGGATGAAAGTAAATCTTGTGACATTGTAGAAGCTTATAAAAGCAATGCCACAGTGAATGTGTGCTGTAATCAAAGCTAAAGGTGGTCCAAAAAATATTACAGTGCGACTGTTTTATTGTTTTGTGTTTTTTTTTGTGTTTTTTTTTTTTTTTTGGTGGGGACTCTTTTTTTGGGTTGGGCAGTGTACTGTATATTGTATGCACACATCCATCCATCCATCCAGAGATGTCCAAGCAGACACAAAGGGACTGAAAACAAAAAAATTGACAGGGACAAACCCATGGACACCCACATCATAAATCTGTCATAATCAAATACACCTCTGCTGAATATTTACTCAATCAGTGTTTATTTGTTTGGCACCATACTTATCAACTTTAAATTTATTTAAGGTAAGTCTGTTGAGATGTGGCATCTCATTTTCAAGAAGGACCTTGTGTCTATATGGTTGTAAGATAGTCACTCGGGAGGTAAAATCAACACAACCATAGATTGAGAGATCAATCTAATATGAACATTAATATTTACAATGACTTTAATCTGGAGAGGAATGGTGTTAATTTATATGCTTGCATCTAGCTGGACTTAAGCTCCGTCTTCTCACAGGAATAGGCTGTACTGAGGCGTTATAGGCTGTTTAACTAATAGGGAGGCTCTGCTTCTAAACCCATGAATCCTCAATGAAAGAAAAACAGGCCTGATTTAAATGTCTTTTTCCCATATAAAGACATTAAAGTGTCAGGTTACTACAACCTGCCTCAAGTGGACAGTTGGGATACTGCAAGTGTAGGTACTTTCGTATTAACACTTATTTGCAACCACATGGGTTGCTGCATGAGCCAAATACAGCGAATTTCTGGAAGGACAATTACCATGACTGAAATTTTTTATGAATTCAACTTGACATAGTTTGTGACTTGTGTTTACATAAAACTCACATTATCAGATGGAATAACTGTGCCCATTAACAGCAGTGCACCTTCCAATCATTTAATCCCATTCTCTTTAAAGGAGGAGCCACTTTACAGAGTGTTGTCAAGCACAAACTTGAAAAACACTGCAAATATCATTTAATGGGGCTCCTACACATTCTATAGTATGCTCTTTTTCACTATTCTCACTTTGCATTCTGTTGATTCACACGTTAAAAATGGCTGTTCAGTACAGAAACACTTCCACAGCTGATCAAGTTTAATTGCCAGCACCTGTAAGAAAAATATCATCCTGGAAGACTAATACTCCTTCTTTCTTCCAATTACTTTGCACATCTGCTCTGAGGACTCCAACTGGAAACCATGGATGAATGTAACCACATATATTAATTGGTCATTTGTATTCAAATAAAGCACATACCTCAGTATGGGTGGCTCCCAGCGGAAACTGACCTCCTAACACTGGCTGTGTTAATACCTCGCTTTACTCTCAGAGATATAAACGCAAACTGAATACAAATGGGATGTATTCAGGCCTGCTTTTTTTGCCTGTTTGCAGAGTAATAACTCATAATGGTGCTCAGGGGAGTGGGGACTCTTAGTAAACACACACCAACTGTTTTTAGTAATCTTTAAAGCTAACTTTCTGTCACACTCTGTTGGATTTTAGCATAGTAGCAAGGCATGCGTTTGATGATTTACCATATCTGTCTGTCTAAAAGTCTATGCAGAGAATATCTCCCCAGAAAATGTTGCTTTCTCTACATCTGAGTCATGCCGTCAACAATAATCAAAGGCAGTCAGTGTGAGAAAGGAAAAACTGAATGACAGTGCAGTGTGTAAAGGATGTCAAACTTCTGAAATGTGTGTCTTTGAAGAGAGATCACGGAGAATGAAAATTCTGTGACGGAGTGCCTTAAGGCTGGGCAAAATGCCACAACATTATATCCTGTGCCTTTTGCAGATCAAATCCAAACCTTGGCCACATTGCCATTCTACCTGGACCAAGGCTGATGTTATAAATGTTTCTGATAAAAATAGCACTGGCTGCAGTGCCATTTTTCTTCAATTAATCCACGGTCTCTGGCATCTACAGGTGCTCCCCATGAGTGATTCAAGGACAGTGTATTTTTGTAGGCTAACGTATAAGTTAGCATCACACTGGTTCTCTTGACTTAATGTCTGTGGGTTTTTCAATGTGTTTTGGATCATTGCTTACACGTTTAGTGCTTTGTGATATCCTTAAACAAACCTTAATCCATCTGTTATCTATTTTGCTTATCCATTCTGGGGTCACAGTGCCTGGAGCCAATCACAGGTGACATTGAATAAAAGGCGAGGTCCACCCTGAATCAGTCACCAGGAGATCGCAGGGCCCCATAGAAATTGAAACAATCATTCATGCTCACAAGGCAGGTTGGAGTCACCAATCAACCTAATGAGCATGTTTTTGGTCTGTGGAAGTTACATGGAATGTCCACAGATAACCTCTGCATGCACAGGAGAACAGAATGACCCTGCCCTACATGGGCCAACAAATCAGCAACCTTGATGCTGTGAGGCACCTCCTGAGTCACCGTTCAGCCACAAACAAACCTATTTCTCACATATTTTAAGTTTAAACATGATCAGCAAATGTAAAATACTATTATCAGTCTACTGTGAAACTACAACATGGCGGTTTGACTAAGTAGCAACAGCAATATTTCCAACATCTCATTGTGACCTGTTGTTTGAGAATTCCTTCTTAATCAAATAACAGTATATGAATTGTGTTTGTTAAAGGGACCCTCCAACACTTTTGTTGTTTTTATGTCTTGCCTCATTCCAGAGTCCGTGACAAGCAGGTAAACAACATTCTTTTGACTGTACGTCCAGTAACAAAGAAGAGATGGCCAAAGCTCACCCACCACTAGTTAGCTTAGCTCATATGCCGGGGGTTAATGGTTAGTGCTTCAGCCTGCTTCTGCCTACAATCATCAGATAAACTCTAACCAGTCCTGTGTGCTTGTTTCATTTTTGTTTATTTGACTGTGTTATGCTACATTTTCTATTTTTAGACTAAGATTAGCACTTGCAATTTTTTAAAGAAATACATATGAAACTAGGCTGAATGGTGTATGTGCTAATCAAAGTGGAAGTTCTTCTTATCAGGTCAACAAAACAAAGCCACTGTTTATGAGTCGTAAAAGATTGGTACTGAGGACTTATGGAGATTCCCGGGGCTGACGGAGATTTACAACCACACCTTTTTTAACCAGGATATATGGAGGAGGAACTGCATGTTTTGAAAGCAGAGCAAGCATTGAGAAGCTGAGATGGAACATTTGTTTCAAAACTTGCATAAAGTGCTAATCTTAGTCTAAAAATACTCCCATAGTTTGAGGTAAGATAACAAGCAGTGGCCGATCTTTGCTGTTACTGGATGCACAGTCAAAAGAATTGTGTCTACCTGCTTGTCAAGGACTTGGGAGGGAGGTAAGACATGAAAACAACAACATAAAAAAGCTGGAGTGTTCTTTTGAGTATAATAGGATGTGTGCATTTTGGTCTGCATCCATTTTTGTAGCCCTTTCTAGCACTTCGTCAGCAACCATCTTTTTGAACGCACAACAATGCTTAAAAATCTAAAAGTAGGCCATAACAGATGCAGTTTTTTAATTTCAGATAAAACATTAAAATCTTGTGTGCATGTTGATCACAAGACTTGTTTCAGGCATTCATCTGAAAAGGGTGTTTTCAATCACATACAGTAGGCTATACTTTCAGCCTTAGTAACTGGGAAGTGCTAGATGCTAAGTTGTGTGCTTTTAGACACATTCCTAAGCCATCCTATTTTGAAGTAGTATATTTGGTTAGTGACCAAATATCCTACTTCAAATGCTTAAATATTCTTGGACTGTTAACCTCATGGGCTTTTTGAGTATGCAGCTGCAGGCAGCACAGCCTAAAGTTGTTAATATCAGGCATGTTTGCTATTTATGACTGAAGGTCTGTGAGGCTCTGACTGAACTAAAAGAGAGGTAAAATTGTTCTGTTGGTGGTGCAGACTTGAGGATTATTGGACAAATACGAGCCCAGAATTATACCTCTTCTTGATCAAAAAATGGTACTTTACATTCTTTAATCATCAGAACTTTTGTATCTTAGAACCAAACAGTAGTTGGGCTGTTCAACTGTACTGACAATACCCTGTTCATTGTATCAGTTGCAACCTTATATTGTTTAATTCATGTACAATGTTTATGATCATCTATTCTATGTACCAAAACTTCTTGTTTAAAGTTCTATCAGTGCCTGTCAAAAGCAAGCAGACAGCTACTTTGATACCAACTTCAGAGAGAATGGAGCACAGAAAGGGTTCGTAATGGGAATGATGACAGAATAAACAGGTCTCACTGGATTTCGATTTGGGACACCCTTGTTCCCTGCAATCACAAGAAAAAGCTCATCTGAAGCTCTGCATGAAAATGTGTCCCGCTGTAACTCCAAAAACTCTCATCTGAAACTGTTTGGCACACATTTCTAACTTCTAAAGTCACATTTGAACAGAAGGAAGTGTTTTTTAAAAATTGGATGTACACACAGGAAAGTAAAAGAATAGGTCCGTCTAACTCTGAGAGCTCTTTGTACGATCACTACATAATCAAGACATGACTTGGTTTAAAATGTAAAAGGAAAGTCAGAGAGACTAGCAAAGGCTCTCAGAAGATAGGTATGCTCCTCCTCATCCAGAGTGAAATCTTAAAAAAAACTCTCGGATATGCAGCCATCACATTCCTTTTTTTTTTTTCAGATGTTCATTTGAACAACGGGTTAGACCATGAAGGGAAGGTTTGAGGGTTTTCTTTAAATAAAGTTTTATGAGGTACATATCAACTGCGATGATCAGCTTTGCTCCTGTACAGAAGAAGGTCAAACAGTACTATTACAGAGTGATGCAGGGATATCTTTGTAGGCCATTGAAGGAGATAGTATCACACTGGTTCTTAAAGCCAATGGGATTTTGTTATTATGTTCTTGGGTCATTGCTTATTATATCATCCGTATTGAAAATATACATATGTGACACCCTCATGCATAGTTCTTTGTTCAAGCCTACTTTTCATATTTTTAGCAACTTAGAGGCAGATGCAATGATTCCAATGAATAATACACTGTTGAAATTTCTTTGAGTAGTTTCTTTTCATCCAAAGTCCTGATCCAGTTGGTCCCGTTGGCTGTGGCAATGGCATGTGACTTACCATTTCACGAAACATGATCATAAATGCTTGAAGTTCAGTCCCGGGCCATTTTTGTAGTCCTTTTTAGCTGCTATGCTTTTTGAATAAACAGTAATGCTTTAAAGTTTAGAAAAAAAGACTAAATCAGATGCCATCATATTTTAGATCTAACACTGAATTCTTGTAGGCATGCATTCATCAAACCTTGCTTCAGGTATTGATCCAACAAGCTTTTCCAAAACTTATTTTCAGCCTTTGGGAACCAGGAAAAGCTAAGTGCAAACTCACTCCTGCATTTTTAGCCTCATGCTGCCTTCCATTAACCTCAGAACTGGAAAGAGGGAACTGGGAGTGACGTCATCTCCGACTTATCAGCGCACCAGAAAAAACATGCTGATCTACCAGGCTATTGTTAGCCGTTATTAGCACGCCCTGCGTCGTTGTTCGCAAATACCACGTGAAGAATGTAAATAACACTATGGCAGCATTTTTGTAAATATAAGCCTAACAATACTATGTATAGATGCTGATTTAGAGTGACACACACTAGTCAGAAATGCTAATTATTGGATTATTACAGGAGCTTAATATCTGTTTATACCAAGGGCATCCATCTTCGATTGTCAACTCGGGGGTGGTGAGGTTCCTCCGAGTTCCCAGTAGGAAATTCTGACTTTCGACTACAACTGGAACACACCATTACTCTTGCAACTGCAGGGAATGGGCGGCGCCATATCTGCAGTGCATACCAGAAGTTGGTATTCTTCATGTATTTTATTACTTATCCAGCACTAAGACGCTATGCAGGAACTTTCCCCCACCCCACCCCCAGAGCCATGTAAAGTAGTTGGTCTTATGTGTGTATTTTATGACTCATTTGGCTCTGAATAAATTTAACTTTCTAAGATAACAAGCAGTGGGCGACCCTTGAATGTATCTTTGTTGCTTACCACAATTGAACCAGGATTTGAACCTGGGACGACTGGGTCGAGATCCAGCACTCTACACATGAGCCACCCTCTTCATACACACCACATACTTCCAGTATGGACTTGCATCAGCACAGCACTTGAACTACTATCTTAAACTAACTACAATACCTGTTTGTTCTTCTCCCAGTTGTCTTGTCTTGTCTTGTCTTGTCTTGTCCTGTCTTGTCTGTCACTGTTTCCCCTTCTTTCACACTGTGGTGTGGCACGGCCCTCCCCTTCAGCTCCCATCAGGGGTTAAAAAAAGTTTTATATGATGGAGTAGCCTACAGGAAGGGCTGGTGATGGTCACTATAGCAGTGAATCATATTCAAATATCTCTCACTGCTAGAAAAAAAAAAAATGAATGTATCTTTGTTGTTCCATTCAAAATAATGATGTCTACCTGCTTATCAAGGACTTGGGAGGGAGGAAAGACATGAAAACAACAACAAAAAAAGCTGGATTGTTCTTTTGAAAATGATAAGATGTGTGCATTTTGGTCTGCAGCCATTGTTGTAGCCCTTATTAGCAGTTCATCAGGAACCACCTTTTTGAACACACAGCAATGCTTACAAATCTAAAAGCAGGCCATATCAGATGCAGTTTTTCTAAATTTCAGATAAAACATTCAAATAAACAAATTTAACACTTTTTCAGATTTTGTTCAAAATCTTGTAAGAACAAGGCATGACCAGTGCATAGGGCATCCTGGCCACTCTGTACATATTTTAGGGCTTTCTGTATATACTTTCCCTTGTTCTTTTGTTTGTGTGTTCACTTTAAATAATACTTTCAAAAGAATTGGCTTAAACTATTCATGAAGAACCCAGCTTCAATTTGGACCATTATTCCAAATTTAAATTTATCTAAAGTTGGAGGCCTTTATTTCCTTGTACTCTGTAATTAAAATGTTGACGAAAACCCTCAAAACTATCCCACTTTCATAAACAGATGCTTCTCTCTTGGTCATAGATCTACAAACATAGGTACTGGTATGGAACAATACTCTACATATATTAACAACTTTTTTAAAAAGACCAACTTCCGGTGTGCACTCCTGGTATGTGCTGCTCATATGGCGGTGCCCGGTACCTGCAGATGGGTACTCTTATTTAATTCAGTGCTCTCCATTACTGGTTTACACGGCTCTGCATTCGCTCTACAGTCCTTGCTTAGCTGAGGGTGTAAATTCAAGTGAATCTTTAATGGTTTTAAAGTGAAAGTAAGAGGAAGCTGAGGGGAAAGACAAAATCCCTGTGTCTTATTGTCAGGCTGTCAGGGGAAGTAATTAAAAAAGTCATTGATTCTGCCAATAGGAGGGAGAAGAAGGACAAAATGAGACAGAGAAAGTCCTTCAAGGTGATCACACAAAAAGGTTGTACAGTACACATCCCATATACTAAAAGCATGTGTGTATCCAAATATCTATATGTGCGCCTGTTTGTGTACCACTGTGTGTGTGTTCCTGCACGTTCCCCATGGGTGCATCCACCAACTCTCTGCACTGGGTTGCATTATTGTATTGATTAATTGTCATTGATAACTGATGGCTGCAATGACTTGTTTTCTTGTTCTGTGTAGCGAGTGGAGATCTACTAGAAAATGAAATATGCCTTCAGTAATTGGTTTTAAATGGAAACGCTGACTTGGGGGGTTCAGGGAGTTTACTGCATTAGTGCCGAGGTTATTGTGTGTGCAGATGTTCCTGTGTGTCTGTGATTAGTGTATGAGCGTGTGTTTGTTTGAGCCTGTGCATGCTCTGTATTTCTCCATCTTAGGCTGAGTTAAGACACTCATTAATTGCCTGAGGACTCCATTAGCCGGGCTGATTACCCCTGCATCAAAGTGACAGGTTACGAGCTTGAGCGTAACCTGTCTGCTCACACACTTTCCCAAACACACACACACACACACACAAAAATGGGTAAAAATAACAACAGAGGAAGCTGATTGAAGGCCAAATGAAAGGCTCAGGGATTCAGCCATATGCAGTGCACCTGGCTGCTGAAGTGGAAAGCTAAATGAGTTCTGGGAGCTGCCAGAAGTTGATAAAATCCTAAAGTTAAACAGGTCCCACGGGCACCCATAAAACATTTTAAGTGATGTTAATTTCATTAATGCTGACATATGGACAGCGTCCTCCTAAAGGAATGTGCAATTTAAGCACAGTATGTGAAAGAAACTTGGAGATTTTAAGAGATGGTTGGAATATTAGCTTGATGCTAACCAAACAGCAACATCCTGCATTGAAAATCAGGCCAATATGGAAGTGCTGACTGTAGTTCCTCCAGATCATGGTTGGGCAACTTTTGCCAGTGAGACAACATTTTTGCAATTTAAAGGAGACATATCATGCTGATGCATGATTTAATACTTACGTATAATATAATAAATTTGAAAACAAGACCTTACACCCCCCTTAATTTTCAAAAAATGAGATATTGTATTTTTTCTGATATCCTAGAACGAGATTTGATGCTTCTGAATATAGGTCATTGCGAGATGTCCGCGAGATTTAAATCATCATGACGACACAAGGTACCTTTCTTTTTATTGGAGTAATCTGATAAAACGCTTCCTCCTCTGTGATGTCCGTTAGCCACAAAACCGTCACCGAGGAACACATTCGTCCAGCAGCAGTATATAGATCCCTAGCTCACACTCACTCATTACCAGCTCTGGCCTGTAGGGGGACTCAATACGCGGTTGCTGCTTAGAGCCTGCTGGAAAATACAGTAGAAGAAGAAGGACAGGCTGGCTCAGCCCCCGATAGAACCACCAATCAGAGCACAAAGGACTGTGACGTTGCGAGGTAACTGTAGGTCATCCTGAGATCCTCATGTTTCAACGAGAGCTTGATAATGGCCTAAAATGAGGATTTCGAGAACGCTACTGTGGGGCAATGAAGGAACTAAATGACTTGTACTGAGGGCAGAAATGCTTTACAGGCATCCTAGTCTGGCATAGTGAAAAGGAGAAACAAGCATGATATGTCTCCTTAAAAGGGTACAAAACGAGATAAACATAGAGTACATAGCTGTCACAAAAGTTTATTGTTTCAGCATCTCTGTTACAATTAGCTCTGTTATGCCTTGGATTTCACTCTCTCAGTATTCATTATATTCAGATGAAGCAAAGTGAGACAGCATTTTTCCTTTTTACCTATCCAGTAACTCTGTTTCATCTTTGTCTCCCATCATACACATCAGTCTGTCTGTCTGTATGTGCCTGTCCATCAAATAGGATTTCATATGGACAGATTGGTTCGTCAATTAAATCACAATATCGCCAAATTTACTTTCCTAGCGGTGTTTTATTTTCTGTCTCCCTAAAAAAAAACAGTCGATCTACTCACTAACTGCTGTGCAGCAGCTTTTCAGGTTAGGTTTAACCTAATTTTTCTTTTTGTGAGTCTTCTGTTGGTGAGACTCAATGGTAATATTAATGAGATTTAGTTAATTCAGTGTCTCCAAAATGTATCTCCACAGTAAGTATTTGCCTAAATGCATTATAGTCCATTGACAACAACAGAGCTGAGAGATGTAATGTTTATCCCGTTCCTACACATGGTCAATAAACGGTGAAAAGTCTGGTTTAAAGCAGCTTTTCTGTTGGATTTGACACACAGTCAGTGCAGTTCTTGCCTGTATAGGCGTAGGTCACTCACGCACCATCAGTGACAAGTGATGTGTGGAAAACAAGTCTTAAACCTTGAGTCTGAGTTGAAAGAGCGAAGACCCGGGTCAACATTGGTGTTGCTTTCCGACGGTGGAGGGAACTCCGCAAATTGAAATACCTGAATGTCGCTGTCTTCGTGCTGGACAGGTAAGCAGCATTAGCTTTGTGGTGCTTCACATAACAGTAACAGCTGTCGGGCATTCATCTTATTGTCTAATCTGCCAGAATGTACGGTTATTGTGATGTTATCAATAATGACAGTTGAGTTGTCTGACGAGTCGGGGTTACCTTAGCCACGTTGATCAGCTACGCAGTTTCTATGCTGTTTCTATGACGATACACGTCCATGAGCTTTCGGGGGTGGAGCCAGGGGTGAGGTATGAAGGGGGAGGCGGGTCTACATTTGTTTATAAACAACCTCTCCACTCGTTTTCTCCCACATCGCTGACTACACCTTTAACTGAAGTCCCCATCACTGATCTGTACCATACCACAAAAGGGCTGTTAGATAACTAAATAATTACTGCCCATTTAGAATCACCTAAACATCTCCACATGCAGAAAAAAACATTCATTCACAGCTCCTGTTTAAGACCTTCTAAAAACATCTCTGTAACCTTTTCACCCTCTGTTTCCCCTCAGGTTGACTTACAGGGGTTCCTTTAACCCTTGCCCCATGAGCCCACACCTCTCCTTAAAAGCAACATGTTCCCATTCACAGACAGAGAAAAGACAGAGTGGCGTTCAGGGGGAGGTTGAAAAGGCTGAGGGGAGATCGGTGGATTGTGGCAGAAAGTGATGAAGAGGGACACACAGACGCAGAGGAGGGATGAGGCCGAATGAAAGTGTTCAGGGAAGAAGAGGATGGAGAGTGATGGATTTAAAGAGTGAGACACAGAGAGCACTGCCGGGGAGATAAAAGGATTGTCGAGGTTTTACTTTTTGAGGGGAATAGCAGCAATTTTATGTGTCAGTGATCCAGTCAGAGGATCTTTGTCCAGACAGAAGTGATTCACATCTTGGTTATTTTACCTAATCACTTTCTCTTCAAGGACTGGACCTTGCTCTGCTCTCTCTTTCAGTGCATTTTCCCCTTATGCTCCATCAGTGCTCATGCTCTCTGATGTTACTCGAGCTAAAAAACAGTTTTGCTTTGGCGATTTAAGTAGAGATTCATGCCCTGACATGCACCTCTCAGGGATTGAAGGATCATTTCAGGCTTGTCAAAGGTGAATTTATTTTAATAATCTTTAAGTGCCTGATCTACAAAACCCAAAACCAGTGAAGTTGGCACGTTGTGTAAATCGTAAATAAAAACAGAATGCAATGATTTGCAAATCCTTTTCAACTTATATTCAATTCAATACACTGCAAAGACAAGATACTTAATGTTCAAACTGAGAAACTTTATTTTCTTTTGCAGATAATCATCAACTTAGAATTTAATGGCAGCAACACATTGCAAAAAAGTTGTCACAGGGGCATTTTTACCACTGTGTTACATCACCTTTCCTTTTAACAACACTCAGTAAACATTTGGGAACTGAGGAGACCAATTTTTGAAGCTTTTTGGGTGGAATTCTTTCTCATTCTTGCTTGATGTACAGCTTAAGTTGTTCAACAGTCCGGGGTCTCCGTTGTTGTATTTTACGCTTCATAATGCGCCACACATTTTCAATGGGGGACAGGTCTGGACTACAGGCAGGCCACTTCCAAATAAGTGTTTGATGAGCATTCCTCAACTTTCTCAGTCTTTTTTGCCACTTGTGCCAGCTTTTTTGAAACATGTTGCAGGCATCAAATTTCAAATGAGCAAATATTTGCAAAAAATAACAAAGTTTATCAGTTCAAACATTAAATATCTTGTCTTTGCTGTGTATTCAATTGAATATACGTTGAAAGGGATTTGCAAATCATTGTATTCTGTTTTTATTTACGATTTACACAACATGCCAGCTTCATTGGTTTTGGGATTTGTACTAAGATCCAAAATAACGGGTGCTAAATTGCATGTGCAAACAAAAACATTGCATGTGCTATTAGTGGGCATGTTGCGGGTGATCTACTATCACTTCATGTGCAATTGATAGGAGGGAGCTGCTCAGTACACACAAAGGACGGCACACACACTCACAGCTCTACAAACCCCAACTGAGTCTGGATACCCTCTCTTACATTTGTTACACCTTCAGAGACGAAGCGAATGTGGGCTTACCTCGTCCCCCTCAATCCATCTCATGTCAACAACAGAGGTGAAACATCTTGGTAAGATCTCTTACTGTCTCCACTTACATGAATAAGTGGGGTTAGAACCAAAACAGTCTTGGTGCAGACCCAAAAATGTAAGACTCTTTTCCAGCCTCCTTACCTCTTTGTTCCTGATGTACACTGCAGAAAGGAGTGAGTCACAGGGGAGAAGAGCCGATGTACATTGTTCTGCATTTGTGTTTAAAGCAGCTAAAGAATAATGGCATGCTTAAATATTCTGCTTTCTTTAAGTGAGAGCTGCCTTGACATTTATTTGTACAGTTTACAATTAAACAGGGTTATTTCCTTTTTTCCACATCTGCTACTCTAAACGTGCACGGGTACAAAATAAAGGCTCAGATTGTGACTGGTCAAAGTCAGGACAGGCCCGATTATCCAGGGGTGTGAGGGGTGTCCAGGCACTACCCTCCATGATCGAGCCAGAAGTTTGGGACAGGCCCAACTCAAAATTTAAAAACACTAACATGTTCAACATTTACAATCAGGAATCCTGATGTTTGTGGAAAAACTGTTGACAACCAAGCATGTTCTCTGTTATGTCACATTTAGGAGGTCAATAGCCAACCAGGAGGCATGCATAATCATGGCGACACTTGATTGATATGAGCGAGTGTTTTCAAAACTAAATCACATTTGAAAGGGGCACTACTGGATCATTAGGGGCTGTGCCATTCCTTTGTGTGGCCTTGGCTGACATGTTCACTTATCCTCTCGCCCATTGGCTCTGAAAGGTTTTTCTGGGTCCTAACCTGATGTCATGGTTTGGTGTTTTTTGTGATATGAGATCCAGGAGACTCAGACCTGATTTGGGGGGTTATTATATTGGCAAATAGACCCAGGAAAGTGAAAAATTTGGGTCATTTCAAATCTTAGTCAACATCAGCAACTTCACAATTATGTGGGGATGTGGCTTTAAGAGCCACAAATAAGATTACTTGATTGCTAAGAGGGCAAACTGGGCCTAAAATCTAACTTAAACGAAAAATCAATCCACGAAGTGTTTTCTGTCTGTCTGGTATAAATTCATTTTTGCAATGATATATGTGTGTGACTTTAAATCCTCTGGCATATTTTCTAATTAAAAGAATGACTCCTAAAAATCAATCTACACCATCATGAGGAAGTTCTTCAGCAGTGCAACTCTAATTTGGAAAAGCATGCAGCCAAAATTAAGCCAGGTGGAACTTCTTTCTCAACAGCTCCAGCTGATGCACCTTCAAAGTAAAGCGAGTTCAGAGCAGCTGCATTTTCCTTCTATCTTTGTCTTCCCATCTGTTTCTGAAAGAAGAGAGGAAGTTGCCGGTTAGCTTCCTGACCCGGTCCTGCTCTTTACAGGAAACTTCCTCGGTCTGGAAAAGGAAGGATACAGACAAAGACAGAGGAGAAACTGGGAACTGGAGATCATTTACTACATGCTTATTAGCCGTTAGATACAGTCTGGGAAATGACAACCAATCAGCTTGCAAGTGCATTGACACCAACTGTGCACGTGAGAGTGCACTGATGCTCTGATGAAGAAGTTCGTTGATGAATATGGTTAACATGAGGGAGGTCATGTGAGGGGACAAAAAGAGAAAAGTTTGTGTTGAGAAAGGAGCAGACTAGGGATTAATGGAGAAATCAAAGATTTAAGATTTCTACTTTGTCTGTTTAACTTTCAACTAGACAGTAAACTTTAGAGCACAGTGATGGACCTATTGGTTCAGGGCAGTGATGATGGCTGTGTAGCCCTTTTTGCAGTTTGTTGCAATAAATGCTTGTTCAAATAATCATCATGTCTGCGATTTTTAAAATCATTATTTTATTACTTCTAACTGGATCTGAACTCTCACATCTTAGAATAGAACTAGTTTTGAATTAAAGGGACAGTTCATGGTTTTTAGGTTGGGATATATGAGGTGTATTGCACCACCCTGAACATGTTGTTGCCAAGAATCTTGGACCCCAGCTAAAGAGGCTGAGACAAAAATGATGGTTCCCTTAAATTCATATTTTGTTGCACAACTGTTTGAGGCAATCAGGCGATTTCTATAACTCTCAACAAGACTTCTGCACCTGTCGACAGGTATGTTGGCCCAGTCCTCATGAGCAAACTACTCCAGCTGTCTCAGGTTTGAAGGGTGTCTTCTCCAGACTGCATGTTTCAGCTCTTTCCACAAATGTTTAATAGGATTTAGATGAGGTAACACAGAAGGCCACTTCAGAATAGTCCAATGTTTAGTTCTGAGCCATTCTTGGGCGTTTTTAGCTGTGTGTTTTGGGTCCTTGTTCTTTTGGAGGATCCATGACCTGCAGCTGAGACCAAGTTTTCTGACACTAGGCAGCACATTTTGCTCCAGAATGTCTTGATAGTCTTGAGATTTCATTGTACCCGCACAGATTCCAGACTCCCTGTGCCAGATGCAGCAAAGCAGCCCCAGAACATAACTGAGCCTCCTCTATGTTTCACAGTAGGTACAGTGTTCTTTTCTTTGTATGCTTCATTTTTGCGTGTGTGAACATAGAGCTGATGTGACTTTCCAAAAAGATCCAGTTTTGTCTCATATGTCCAAAGGACATTCTCCCAGAAGCTTTGTGGCTTGTCAATGAGCATTTTGGCAAAATCCAGTCTCCCTTTTAATGATCTACTTCCAACAATGGTCCTCCTTGGTCATCTTTCATTAAGTCCACCTTTTGGCTCAAACAGCAATGGATGATGTGATCTGATGCTGATGTACCTTAACCTTGGAATTCACCTCTAATCTCTTTGTTCTGGTTGTTCTGGGCTCTTTGGTTTCCATTTGTATTATCCGTCTCTTCAACTTGTCATCAATTTTCCTCTTGCGGCCTCGTCCAGGGAGGTTGGCTACAGTCCTGTGGACCTTAAACTTCTGAATAATATGTGCAGCTGTAGTCACAGGAACATTAAGCTGCTTGCAATGTCTGATTTTACAGTATTTTTTTTAAAATTTATTATTACTTTAGTCAGTTTAAAGTTGTTTCAGTGACCATTGGGGTTTTTTCTTTGTCTTACAGAAGGTTACCAACAGTTTTGTCCCCATCTGTATGTCATATGTGTGTGTTTATGTGTGGAGGAGTGTAAGGGGACAAGGGTGCAAACCCTACACCTGCTGGCTCGGTGGTAAGGGAAGCCAACCCTTTAAACTGTATTGTAAACTGCTGTAACCAGTGGCAGTGCCTCAGAAGTCAGCTTGCATCTCCTTAGCTACCAAACCAGCTGCTGAGCATGCTTTGATTGGGATTTGAACCAGCCACCCTCTGGTCCCCAGCCCCAATGGACTGGGCTAAACTGCCACCTTATAGGTCAGATTCATCAGATTCATTACATCAGTTTTAAGCTTTATTTTTAAACCAACACTTTTGTAACTTGGAGTACATTTTCAAGGATTTGAATCCATCCAGAGTCTAATTAACTCGGCCCTTGATGAAATTTTGCCAGGAACAAAATTTTAATTCCTCTCTTTTTTGCAGTATAGCTGTTATGCAGCCAACACACACCCAGTCTGAGTCCTTCTCCTCCATATTTCTGTCTGTCGCTCTCCTCCCTTTTCTCTGACTCTTGCACTTTCTTCCTACTGTGCTCACCCTCTGTTTCTCTCTCGCCTCAGGAGTTCATCACGGGCTAATGGGCAGTGTCAGCATGGCTGTCAGTGTGTGTGTATCTGTGTGCATGTGTGTGTGTGTGGATGGTACAATGGCCTGAGAGACTTTCTCACCTGTGGAGCCATTAAGTTCAGGCATATGCGTGTGTGAATTAGTCTCTCTGTGCATACATGAGTGTGTGTAAGCGTCCATCTCTTTGCCTTTGTACTGAATATATTTGAAGCTTTAGAAGTGCTGCGACAGGCCGAGAGTCTGATGTTGAAAGACGGATCTTTGATCATTGAGAACTGATGTGGTATGAGCCAGAATGGACTATTTCACGACAGCTAAGCAAACTTCATTAACAAATGACGACTACACCCATTTTTTATTCAAACAACAGCCATACATTAATGTTTTAAACTTGGTAAAAGACGAATCCACACTAGCTCAGCTCTGGATTCAGATGCAAGCCAAAACTGAACTGGAGAGCTCGGTGGACACACACCATAACAGCCCCAAAAATATCCCTCACCTCATTACAACAAAACCAGCGACCTGAACCACTGTAAGGCTGGATGGATCCATGACACCAAATCCTGACCCTGAAATCTGAATGTGAAGCAGAAATCAAGACTCATCAGACCAGGACACATTTTTATGATCTTCTGCTGTACTGTTGTGATGAGATTGTGAGCTGCATCCTTAGTTTGATGCTCTTAGTTGACAGGAGTGGTACCTGGTGTTTTTTTTCTGTAGCAATAGTCCTTCTGCTTCTGCGACTTAATATCGTCCCTTCTTTTTTTGCTTTATTTGTGAGATTGTAACAACAACAGTAGTGAAACGATTTGAATTTATTACCTTGACAGTTGTGCTGTTATTTCTTGCATAATGGTCATATTGGCCAGTTTTATGGTAATAATACTAATAATAATACTTATCATAAAATTAATAATACTATTCCTACTAATAATACTAATAATGTTATTAATACTAATACTACTACCATCACTACTGCTACTACTACTACTAATAATAATAATAATGATAGCTCCAACACTTTAAGTAGCTTATCCATATTCATAGTAAGGAATAAACTGTCAAGCAAAGGTTTGTGACTGGCAGTGTTCATAGTTTGAGTGCTAGAAGCAAACAGTAAAAAACAGTGCACTAATCATGTAGAATTATAGACATGCTGCACATCAAATTACTCATGAAAAATTCTGCTACATGCTCATATAAGCCATTTTCACACACCAAACACAACTTCAACCCCAAGCAAATTAATTATCAAATTTTAGAACCTGTGTAGAGCCACCTGGCCAAGCTGAGACCGAGACCCTTCCATCAGACCCTTCCTTCCATCATTATCAACAATACTCGACAACCAAAACTCAGGACACCAGCAGCCAAAGAAAACAATCGTAAAAAATCACGGGTGTACAGCGACACAAAAAAATCCATCTTACCTTTGCTGTTTTGTGATGAAACGTGTTTGTGAGCTATAAATGGTGGGTTCTGTTAATACTAGGCATCCCAGTTTGATTTGAGTACAAGCACTACAGATCCCATGAATCATGTCGGTCCAGAGAGGGTTTACAAGAGGGGAGTGCAGCAGGGCCTGATTGGATCACAGTGCATTTCTTCTCCTGTAGTTGGCTAACTGTGTTTTTGGTGCAATTTTAGGTACTGCCCTTCGATCCTATTGGCTTACACAGTTCAACAAAGGTGTCAATAACCCAAATCGACCAATACACTGCTGAGATACTGCCTTGTGTCCTTCACTGTCTGTGTGAGCAGGAGATCTCGACACAGATTTCAGACCTCAGTAATCACAGTTTTTAAATCATTTGGTGGCTTTTTTAAGTAAAACATTTCCCGGACAATGACTCCAAAGGTTATTTTGTGGAGGAAGTGCTGCATATCTTTTCAAATTTTGCTTTCATTTATTGGTTTTGCCTGACCAATCTGTACTAAAACCTGCTCTGCTTCACTTTATCAGAATTAACCTTGTCAGAGGTAATGTTCATATAGTTTACTATTCATCTTTAGAGCTCTAAAGCTGCAACTGCATCATTTCAAAGGGAAATTCACTGTAAAGGTGTTTTTTAAAGGTGTAGTCAGCTATCTTCTAATCTTCTAATCTAATGCACTATTTGTCAAGTCACCGTATTTCTCCTCTCCATCCACAAGATGGAGACAAGACACTGACAGCATATTGAAAAAAACAAGTCTGGTTTCAATACACAGCCTTGGCTCTGAATTTCAGCAGGTAAATACTGTGGCTCGGGCCGAGCTACCAAAACAGGGTACACCCCCCACATCCAGGGGGCAATCATACTCATGTGCAGATCAGACAGAGGGGGGAGGGGGAGTAGTAGGTTGCGTAGCGTACACAGTTAGCGTAAGAGAGAGATACAATAGGTGCAGTAGCAATGGCTGAAAAACAGCCGGAAAGAAAAAGGTCAGAGGAGTGAAAACTGAAAAAGAAGGGCTATGACCATGAAAGATCGAAGACCCGGGTCAACATTGGTGTTGCTTTCCGACAGTGGAGTGAACTCCGTGAATTGAAAGACCTGGAAATGGACGCGGATGTTGCCGTGTTTTTGCTGGACAGATAAGCAACATTAGCTTTGTGGTGCTTCACATAACAGTAACAGCCGTCGGACATTCATCTTATTGTCTAATCTGCCAGAATGTACTGTTGTTGTGATGTTATCAATAATGGCAGTCGAGTTGTCTGACGAGTCAGGGTTACCTTAGCTACGTTGGTCAGCTACGCAGTTTCTACAGTTGTTTCCATGACGATACACGTCCATCAGCTTTTGGGGGTGGAGCCAGGGGTGAGGTATGAAGGGAGAGGCGGGTCTACATTTGTTAATCAGCAACCTCTCCACTCATTTTCTCCCACATTGCTGACTACACCTTTAAAGCAGAAATGAAATCTCATTTATGCTGTGTTACGTCTTCATTAACTCTGACCCAGCAACATATATACTGATATTTAAACATCTGATCAAATCTCACAAGTGTTCGCTTTATTATGACACCACATTTTTTTCAAATAAACTGTGTAGTTGCAGAGATATACTCTTTTCTTAATGGGCATGTCATTTTCAAGCAGAAGGCTTGAAAAGAGGTTGGGCTTAAGCCTGGATTCTTTTTGATGCTGCACTGCACAGAAAGTATCAGATTTGCATGTGAAAACTGTAAAGGAAAACTTTTTCCAGTCAGAAAATCCACATTAAGGAAATTCAGCAATAGGAAATAAAATCATTGGACTGGTAAATTCAATCAAAAATGGTATCAGTGAAATCTGATCTGTTCCCATCCCTGCTTAGGTGAAGCATGGACAGAATCATCCATGTGTTTAAAGAGAAATGGACAGAGGTATAAGATGAGGTAAAATGGAGGGATGGTGTGTGAATGAGGTGATGAAGAGGAAGTTTTGTCCTCAGGGCATTTCTCCTTTCATGAAAAATGTAAAGCTGCAAATGGGAGTGCTGAATTTCGCACATATAAATGGAGACATTCAGGGGTCAGTCGCAAAGAATCTTCAGACTCCAGCTTTTAAATGTGCAGCCATCATTGACCTGAATGTAAAATTCATCTATGAGAGCGAAGGTGTTAAGGTTAGTGGTGGGGCAATAATACAAAATGAAATGGCTTCTACCTCCATTTCTTTAATGTGCCTGATTTATGAGTCGTTGATTCATTCAGCCTTACTTCTGTCAACTAACCTTGCAGCCAAATCAACTGACCACATGTGCATTCCCTGACTACAAAAGTGCCTCTAAACAGCAGCTCTCATGGATTCATCAGGGCTAATTTGGCCTGCGAGATACTCTAAATGAGAAAAAAGAGATCTGCAGGCAAAAAAAGTTCTCTGAGAAGGATTTTCATTCAACAAGAAGTGACACAAGGTTCTTCCTCTGGATTACAAGAGCCGCCATTTTGAATATATGCAAAGAAATATACAGATACAGGTGGCCCATTGCAGAGAAATTTCATATAAGTACGGCTAAAGTGATGAAGAGGAGACAACATTCTGTGGAAACTGAGGAGCAGAAGAAGTCTGAAGTTATCTGGTGGTCTATGTGAGCCACGAAGGAGGAAGAGGAAGCAGATGTGCTGAAATGCAATTCATTTTTCTCATGAATGATTTTGTGTATCTTTATTGTGTCTGAATAAATTGTGTAAAAAAAAAAAACATGTATAAACGGGAGGCATACAAGCACATTTAAGGACAGAGCTGTGAAGCCAGGTGATCTCTCCTCCCCCCTACGCTCTGCTCTCCCTGCTGATGTGGCACATGCAGTTCGGTCTCTCTCTGTCATAAGTTCTTTAATGTCTCCTCCCCGAGGTTAAAGTGGCATCAGTGGTGTAAGACTGTGTTGTGTGACACGCAAAATGCAACAAAAAATGCACTGACATTGGGATACCTGCCTGTGAGGCTTTGGTGACGTGTGCGCACATGTGGGCCTGTCACCAAATTACAGCAGCCGAGGGTGAGCCTCGCCTGCACCAAGAATAGACCAGGTTTTTGCCATGAAATTGTCAGCCAGCCAGTCTACCAAACTGCCAAATTGGTTGTGCATAGCGGTGCGCTGGATGAAATTGTCACAATTAGAGCCCTATGCCTCAAAAATGGCTAAACATAAAAGTCTAAGTATGTTCATAGCTTTTGTTTTAAGTTTTCTGGAATGTTGATGTTTTTTTTTACATTCTAATCGCCAAAGCTTGAGGAGACCATATTTAGATTGGAAAACACTTCTCCATTGTTGATCTATGTGTGATTTGTGCAAAGTTTGTAAAGTTTTTTTTTAATTATTATTTATGTATAGCCTGGGCTGACTGAAAAAAAAAAGATCTCTTTAACTTGATTATACTTGATTGGCTTGATATTTTACATGTGGCAAAGTAATTATAATAATCATTTTAACTCGGACATGAATGCCAGAATAAGGAGAAATTGCTGTTATTTACTGGAGCACAGGAGCATCTGGCAGTATTAATCAACCATTTGTTTCCCTTTGTATTTCCATTGAGTTGAGGCCCTATTGAAGTTTAATCCAGCCATCCTACTATTTTGTAATCAGCGCTTCTAATAACATAATAATTTGACTTTGTTCCATAAAATAGAACTTACCCCGGTTAAACATGTATTTGGGGTTTATGCCTTTCAAGCTCTCCACTGTGTCAGGCAGAGGGAGGCATTTCTGTTCTTCCTTAGTCAAAATTACTCACTTCCATGAGGACAAGACAGAAGACAGTTTCATAAGAACATGTTACAAAAAGCGGTAGCTTTTATAATCTTGTTCTTCAGAAGAAAAGTCTGCACACCTCCATCTTTTTATCCACTGTTTTATAGCATATTATGCAGCGCAGCACTTTCACAAAAACTACACCTTGTACCCATCACATTACTGCAAGCAGAAAACAAGACAGGAATGCTCTAAACTCATGTAAAGTCATTTGTTTGGCGGGGAGAAGAGACAGTCTAAATGAGAGATTGCCCATGTAAACACGACTTCAGCGCATCAGATGGATACAAACAAAGACGGGGTGACAAGACGGGTTACTGTCAAGGAAAAGCAGTGAAGACTAGACAGATGTAGAGAGGAAGAAAGTGCAATGTGAAGTGTTTGCCTCAAGGCAAGGATGCAATTAGCAGGTTAAGCTCTTCAATTTTTCAATTCAAAGCCCTGTCTTTAAAAAACACACAAGCTCCCGCTCGGAATAAACCTCACCATCTCTGATGCACATCTCTTCGTAATGCTCTCTTTAACCGTATATACTGTACATGCTGATCCAGCTAACGACAAAGAGCGCCTAATAGATGGATTAATGTTTTATTAATTATTCCCTGAGTGTGTATGTGCCAGAAAGTGTGTATGTGCATGCAGCTATGTGTGCTATGTTTTATTCATCAGCGCACAAGAGGTGCTAAAGAGCTGAAGAGGATTGACGTCCCCTCGTCCCCCAGTTACTGCGATCCATCTAACAGCCATGTACATGTGCCAGCATGGATAACCAATGCATGTCAGTCTGTCTTATGCATAATTAATACAGCGGGAGAGTGTGTGGACATGAATGTGTGTGAGAGCAGAGGAATGGCAATCGTATAGCAATCTGAAAAGATAGATGAGTAAACAATGGGTGTACAGCTGTAATAATGTTAACTGTATTTAATAATTAACTTCAGCAAAAGCGCATTATGTTTAAACATTAATCCCTCTTAGACTTGTGAGCTTGTGTGTGTGCAGATCTGAATACCTACTGCGATTGTGAGGATGTGTTTTGGCTTTTGAATGAGAGGATTTTCATTAAATTCTCTGAAGCTAATCATAATTGAAAACTACAGAGACAATTAAAAACCACTTTACGCTTGATTTTTTACTGAGGTGCATCTATCCTTAAAGTATAAAAACTGAGAACTGAGAACTATCACACTGATTTTTTTTGCTTTCCTGAGGCATATACTTCAAGTGATTTAAAGTGATAGACAAAAATTCCACAAAGAAATCTTGACATATTTGGCTGTATTTTGACAGCTTGAAGGGAATCAGAGCATGTCAGTTGATCATGCACAGGGTACAAAGACAATGGTTTACATGCCTTGATTATATATGGATGTTTTGTTTCAACTTTGATCAAGCTTATCATTCTCTTTAAATATCCTTTTATTGTGTCACTTTGCTAAAAGAACACACACTGAACGAAGAACAAAATGTGCTTTGTTCACTCAAACACCCCAAAGCATAAGAGATGATCAAAAAGACAAGTAATACCACTTCATGAGCATAAAGTAAATCTTCATTAATAATACAAATCTCTAGTTAAAACCAACAGATAAGCCTTCTGTATGTTTATAATAGACTTGATTACTCTACATTGAATGTCTGTTGGCTTTAAATGCTTCACTTTTCATTTTCCTGAAAAAACACTTGGCTCTGTTCTCTAATGTGTGCTAAAAGCACACAGGATAGCCATGTTTATTATCTATGAGCACAATTACCAGTGGGAGTCATTAGTGAGCAAATATTATAAATATAGCATGAAAGTCTTGGGGTTATAAAATCTCTTGCATGTTGCACTTTTGCACTACAGTGGCACACTGATTTTGAAATAGAATTGCAAAATCATAGGACAATAGTGTCACATGAGTGATTACTTAATAACTGAAAACACCATATGACAAGTGAACTAATCATTTCAGTAGTGGCCAACTAGTTGACAAGAAAAAAAGACATTTTCATTTAAATTGATGGGCTGCACACCAGCTTTTTTTAAGGAATATCATGTGAACTTTGAGACTCTCTGGGATGTTTTGAAATTTTTTCTCCCTCTCTCTGCAATTTAAATATTCAGATTATTGTTAATAATTCAGCGGAGTGAACATGAGACACCACGCTCATTAGCCGGCTAGTGGGGGGTCCATTGCCCTCAGCTACAGGGTAGTTCAAAGTGAAAGAGATCTACTTTCTTAGGTTGATATTATAAATGTAAAAATGTACTAAGATAAGATCATTTGTCGACACAAAAAATGTGTTTGAGATGTATTATGGGAGATGTAATGGTTCCCCTGTTTTGGATAAAAGATGGACAATTAGCTTGATTTACAGACTTCAAACCATCATAGAGTAAAAGTATCTGATACTGCTGAATAAAAGGTGTATGGTACAAGACAGATAGGAGGAAATGACTATGATGAAATATAATTTTTCAGAGAACAATATAGATTAATAAGTAAAAGTGCAGTATTATACTAATTTGAAAAGCACAAATGTAAAAAAGACAAATGTAGAAAACTGCAAAATTATATAAAAAGAGCACCATGAATTATGCAATAGATAATATCATTGCTAACACAAGAGAGTCTGCGGGCTTGGAATTTGGAGATTAAAAAAAGACCCAATACTTAATCTTAACTGTAATAATAACTATACAATAATAGTGATGACCTTCAGGAACACTTAAGAGGAAAAACTCAGCAGCTGCCTGCAGTCTGTACGGTGGGAGCTTAAACCTCGAGTGGGACACTCCCTCTTCTCTACTGCACATGTCTGAGCAGCACTGAAAAGTCACAGTTAAGTTCAGAACAACTACTTGCATAATCCACTAACCTGACAAGCCAGAAGGACAGCTTCATATATCCACCACGGAAATATTTCACTTGCCCATCTGGGAAAGAATGTTCAAAAATGTTTTCAGGGGCAGAGCCTTCAAAAACTACAGCAGCTGTTGACTCACAGACCAATCCACATCTGGCCACAGTATGATGTAACCGCTAGACCCTGTTTTTAGCCGTAAGCTTAAACAACGGTTTGGTCCTTAGACTATTGTCTTAGATTAATTACACCACACAGACTTATCATTTAGTTTCTATACCTTTATGCCTCATCCATGGAGGATTTCCGTGTTCTTTCTTAGTTCCAGGAAGTGATCTCTGGTTGGGGAAAGAGCAAAACCATGATTTCCGATAAGAAAAGCTTTCAGTGACTTTCTCAGCTCCTCTTTTAAAGAAAAAAAACTGACTCCATGTCTTAAAAAACTGTAGATATCGTCACATTCACTGTGACTGCTTCAGAAGCCACTGTTGTTTTCAAACAAGCAGTCACTCCCTAGTATTGTCACACCCGTGACTCCCGCCTTTCTTCTCTGATTGGTCCGTTAAGCATTCAGACATGAAATTGTTGGACAATGTAAGGCCCCATCCACATGAAGACAAACCGAGGCCTTAACACATATGTTTTTTGCTGTTTTTTGCCATACAAAGACAGCGTTTTGAGGGTCTGTTAACGATAATTTTTGAAACCAGGTTCCAGAGTGGAAAGATTTTGAAATGCCGTATACGCAGCTCTGTGATTACTGGCTCTCTGCAAGTTTTCAGATACGCTTACATCATAGTTTCATATCTTCATTGACACGAATGCACCAAATGCGGCAACGACAACAACAATGGCGGCATACGGTGAAGCATAAGTGCTGATGAAGCTAGTGACCCTACTATCCCTGTTGCAGCAAAATCTCCTTCTTCTCAATCACCACCGAGTTGAACAAACAGTTATCGAGGACACATTATGGCACTTTATGATCACTTTATCACAATCTCTGTTTACAACTTTTGCCATAAGTGCGCATGCCCACAGTTTTTTTCTTCTGTTTCAGCTTGTTTCCGTCATATCGTTACAGCACCCCTAGAGGTCTGACATGTGTTTTACAGCGTTTTCATGTGTATCAGTGCATTAATGTAGATGCACACATTTTCTGAAATGCCTTTGTCTTTATGACAATTATTTTGAAACTGCATTTGTCTTCGTGTGGATAAGGCCTCAGTAGGCAAGGTGGACATACAAGACTTCAGACAATGAATCAGGCAGGTCTGCTCTGCAAGGCTGATAATCCACCCCGCTTATTCAGAAGTACATTTCTTTCCTACCGAGCTCTATTGGATCAATACCCTTTGATTGACATGTTTATATGACCTGATTTTTTCTCATTCAACATTCATTCAGATTATTTATTTCCATTTAGGTATGTCTATTGGCATGTTTTGCAGCACTTTACTTTTGGATTTTCTGGTGCGGTATCTTATTTTCAACCTTGGTGAAATATTTTGTTTCTTAAGTTAGAAATACTTAGTAAACTTCAGTCAGCTTGTTCAATGAACATGCTATTTAGTGTTAGCATGAAGCTAACAAACTACAAAGTACATTCCAGTCCTTCTGAGAATATGCACCCCCAACCCTTCAAGAGCATGATGCGTCAGCCTTCCCTGATTTATTCCAATATTAAGCACAGTCTTTGATGATGTCTTTAGGTCTCTCATCTCATTTTAAATCACTTCTGAGTGCATCATCCATTATGCAAAAAATCACACCCCCAGACCTGTGTCGTGCATCTCTGTATCTAACTGAATATTCTGCAAAGATGCAAAAATCATTAAAACAGAGTGATTCCACGGAGGGATCATGTGCTCTGATTTTGTTCCCGAGCAAAATCCCCAAAATACTTCAAACAACCACTCCCTCTTTTCCCTCTCTGTTCAGTGGAGCCGTTTTCAGGACATAGAGGAGATGCTTGGGAATATATTCATGCTAATTTCTCCACAGCTGGAGCGACGAAAGTTACTATCAATAGGAATATGTGACAAACCATGATGGGGAAAAAGCAGGCACCGGTGCCAAGTGTCTCACCAAAGAGATGGACTAAGAAAACGCTGTGGCAAAGGGGGGTAAGAGAGGGCCAAACTGTGAGGGTCCATACAGATGAGGAGGTCCGTACTGATGAGGACTGGTCATGGGGTGATTTGTTCCAGTTTAATGAGGATAAAGCTGCCTGCCCTTTAGTTTCAGGGAAAGAAACAGGAAAAGAAGCAATCTGCCTTCTACAACAACTTAATCAAGCAGGGTAGTGCAGTATGACAGGGCAGGAAGGGAGAAATGCCACATCGTCTGCTGTTTCGAAATGAAGATGTTGTCCAGTGATCCATCTCAACAAAGAGGTATATTGAGTTTAAGCAGGAACCACATCTCACACAGATCTACCCCATTTCATTATCTTGGGGCCTGATTAGTCCCCTCAGGCCTTATTTTTGTGCTGAGGTGCATCTATCCTAAATATGTGATATGAACTAGAACTATAACACTGATATTATATGCTTCCACGAGACATGTTTCAAGTGAGTTGAAGTACAGTGGGGCTCAACTGGCATCTAACCTGAAACTCCTTAAATTCAATCTATTGATCAGGAAGACATAAACACCGTTTGTGCAATGCTTGACAGAAATCCAACTAAGAATTACTGACATTTCCGGCACTGTTTTGATGTTGTGAAGCATGTAGGCAAAAGCTCTTGTGCTTTGGAGCATGTTGGCTTAAATTTCACAATTTTGACGTTAAAGAGGATGGATTATTTACCTTGATTATACATGGGTGTATTTCAGGTATAACAGAGACCAAACCAATTAGAGTGTTAGCTCTCATTCACTTTAAATCAGTGCAACCAGGGCGGCTGGTGTTTTGCTATGTACATTATTGGTTTAGTTGTTTGTTCTGAATTTTATCTGGAGCTTATCCTGCCACCGCTTTAAACCTTTATTTGAGCCCCTAAACATGCTCAAAAACTTACAGAAATGGCACACACCTCAAACATGATGAAAAAATCATAAAATGAAAACATTAACCAACATGGCATGGTGCCACCTATGCAAAACAAACAAAAAACCCTACTTAAACAGCCATAACTTCCAGGAGGAATGTCCGAGAGTGATCAAACCAATGCCAAATCATTTGTCTCCTTGAGTGTCAGCTTGTAACACGGACAGATGACAGAGGAGGTCATGCTGATCTAAAGTTCTAAGGGAATTTGTTGTTTCTCAAACAGTTTCCAAATAACAAGCTCTCAAATTTGGTCAACCCTGATGGAGTGCTACCAGCTGCACCCATTCAAATGAATGGGGTAAGAAAATACAGCTCCAGATAACCAGTGGAAGTTAGGCCTCTAAGGTAAAAAACAATAAGCTAAAGCTTTAAAATCCCATTGATGGAATCCTGACAAAATTTACTAGTCAAATGTCTTATTTTTAGGGACATTTGCTGCAAGTTATGGCTCCTTGAGGCTGTGACGGAACGAGAAATTCATTGAAAATCTCACGCTCTCTCAGGGCAGATGATGTCACTCACTCGCTGATTTTAACAGTTCATTGCAGCTGCTCGTGTGACTCACTGAAGGCTGGACAATGTAATGTGTAGCACATACACATTTTAAAGTCTGATAAAGACAAAATATAGATCATATAAACTGTGGTATTTCTAAAAGGGTTGAAAACCCTCAAAATGGAGGTCAAACAGGCATGAGGGACGTGTGACAGAGCGAGGACCTGACCAGTGCTGCTTGCAGCTTTAATTTAATTCATTTCCTTTAATTGTGCAACCATACTTGAAGAACACTCAGAAAACCTCATGAAATATGCTAATACTCAGATTGAAGTGTTTTGTTTCTTCATTCATGCATCCAGAGCATAAGAAGTTACCACAAGGACAAGTCAGACACTTTCAAATGAGAGTGAACATCATTCCTTTTTCAAGATATCAATTTCAAGGTTGCCATTTGCAGGATCACACTTCTGTATTTATAAAAGATATGTTTACTATATACCGATTACCTGTTGGGTTTTAACAGATTATTTACACATTTTCCTGCAGGAATCCTTGACTCTGATCTCTTTGCATGTGTAAAACACACTATACAGTCTGTCTTATTGCCTGTGAGCATGAACATCAGTAGCATTCATATGCATGCATACAAATATCTGAAAAGTAGCCTTGTGTTGCGTAAACATCTTGTTTGTATTTTTCTTGTTTCTTGTTTGTATTGGGAGCACTGGAGTCCACAGTTGCCATGCACTGTGGAGCTCTGCATGGAAGCAAGGCTGTTTCTGAGCTCTCTGTCCCATTATAACCTTTAAACTAAATTGATCAACAAATTTTGTTCCCATGGATGTGTGCTAGTCCCTCTAATCTGTTATCAAATAGCAGATACACTCTGTACCACAGACTTTAGACTTTAGACCAGGTAGAAGGAGGTTTATAGCTACATCCTCAAGTTAGGAACACATTAGCTTAGTGCTTGACCACTCCTCATTTTCGGACAAAAGCTGTGAAAATGGGAGCACATGAACATTTGCTATTTTATCAGCATGAACACTTGGCTTACAGAAGACACCAGTGCTTAAATCCTAAACACTGTGCTGGGCATACTATCTTGCCCAAGTTTTCCAGAGTTTTCAAGAGCTTGAGGTATTTTTGCCCAACTTTGCATAAACTTTATCCCTGACCAAAACATCTGACTGAATTTGGGAAGTACAAGGTCACACACCAAAGTCACTGAATGTCATGTTCCCTTTCAATCTGCTGTAAAAAAAAAGCTGTGTCTTCCTTTTTTACCCACAACTATCCTCATAGTTCCTGGCATTTACACCGTGCAGGTATATAACAGCTATACTGTGGTTATATTAAAAATGTAACATGTTGTATCATAACTTCTTTCATCAAACCGAAGCAGTAAATGTGTTTGTCTGGAATCATTAGGACTGGTCTCTGCACGTCCTGCATAATAGGACTGTGCATTCCTGCCATCTTGCATCCTCATGAGAATCAGACTAAATCAATGCAAAGAAAGACACAAACTGCATTCAACAAAATGATTCAAATCTGCTCCACAGCCGTGCAAATCTCCAGTCGGAGCCACAGTCTCTGCAGCCAAATGTTGGTACCAGTTAAGCGGTAAATTTGTTCCTCTAACCACTAATTAAGAAAGACAGCTGCTGCTTTGGAAGTCATTTTTGGGCTCTCCAGTCGTGATGCAAACTTCCACAAATTTACAGACTGTCAGCGATTATTTTGTCTAGCAGTTGTCGGTCCAACAAGTTTAAGACTGATTGAAACAGAAACAAGGGCAGAGAGATGGAAGCGTGTCTGCCTGTCTGGTTATTAGCCGAGTTCATTGATGGGCTCACAGATAGCTTAAAGACTGACATTTGGAGAAATTGTCAGGAAGTGCGAGATGCCAGCACAGACAGCTGGTAATGGAGACTGGCATATTTTGGAGAGTTAAATTTTAAACAGCTTCACTGAGTGAGCTTCACAGGCAAGGCCACTATTTACACCGGGAGACCTTTTATAGTTTCCTCTTTGAGCAGTAGCATACAGCCTGATGTGAGAGTCTGTAAGAGGCAAGGTGGCAATAGTTGGAGTATTATGTTGTGCAGAAATAAACTCTATAATAACTTTGAAACTATTACTAAACAGATTGCTTACTGGTTAACAGAATCACTTTTAGATAAAAAAGCTTTTCCCAAGTTTTTTTCAAAAAAAAAAAAAAACCCTCGGAATTGCAGGAAAAGTGGTTCATGACTGAAGTGACAAAAGGGAGATCTATAAAAGGGGAACAGGCTTTCCTTTTTTAATTCCAAAAAGTGCTATGCAGGCATCTGTTGGAGAAGTTAACTCAGGCATAGCATTTATGTAAAAAGAGTTCTTCTGAACGCTTAACTTTGTTATACCAGATACCACGTTATTGTGGATCTTTACAAACTCAAATTACTCAAATTTTCACTAATTTTGAATTTGATACCTACATGTTCAAAAAAAGCTGGGACCAGGGCATGTTTACCACCCTTACTTTTAACACCACTCAATAGGCATTTATGATATTCAATTCTTCAAGCTTTGTAGGTGGAATTTTTTCACATTATTGCTTGATATGCAAGTTCAGCTGCTCAACAGTCCGGGGTCTCCATTGCTTTCAGTAGGAGAACATGTGTCTTTACTGTCTTGCTGAAATAAGTAGGGATGCCCCTGAAAAAGTAGTCTCTTAAATGGCAGCATATGTTGCTCCAAAACCTGTATGTACTTTTCAGCATCAATGGAACCTTCACAGACATGCAGGTTACCCATGCCATGGGCACTAACACCCCCTGTACCATCACATATGCTGTCTTTTGACCTTTGCTCTGATAACACTCTGGATGGTCCTTTTTCCTCTTTAGCCTGGAGGACACCACGTCCATGATGTCCAAAAACAGTCTGAAATGTGGACTCAGACCACAGCAGACTTTTCCACTTTGCCTCAGTCCATCTCTGATGAGCTCTGCTCAGAGAATAAGGGGGTGTTTCTGGGTTTTGTTGATGCATGGCTTTGTCTTTACATTGTAGAATTTGACCTTGACCTTATAGATGTAGAGATGAACTGTTCCCCCTGCTTTTTGATAAACTGCAGTTGTTAAATATCTGACAAACAATCAATCTAATAATTTCTTGTTTTATTATTTTCAAAAAGGAGCTTGTTATCATAAGACTGTCTTCTTGTTGCCTCTTTTCAACCACGGATAAAACGTGGCATAATTTAGAGTTGTATAGCATGTGAACTTTTGTTTTCATGATGCAGAATAAAATGCTAAGAACAACTGTGCTAACTTACAATGGTTTTCTGAAGTGTTGCTGAGCCCATGTGATGTGGGGTTTTTTGATGCAGTGCTACCTGAGGGATTGGAGGTCATGGGCATTTATTTTTCACTCTTGCAGACATATGCAGAGATTTCTCCGGATTATCTAAAACTTTTTATAATCGTATGGATACTGTAGATGATGAAGGCCCTTAATTCCTTGCAATTACACATTAAAAACTGTGTTCTTAAACTGTAGACTATTACCTCACACAGTTGTTGGGAGAGACCTCTGCCCTTGCTTGTGAATGGCTGAGCCTTTGCTGGTGCTCCTTTTGTACATAATCATGGCACTCACCTGTGTCCGATTAACTTGTTCAACTATGGAATGATCCAAACAGGTGTCTTTTGAGCATGTCTCAACTTTCCTAATCATTCATTGGCCCCTTTTCCAGCTTAAAATCTTTAGCCATTCAATTAAAAATAAGTAATGTTTGAGGAGAAAAAAGTTAGTCAGTTTGAAGATTAAATACCTTGCCTTTCCAGAGCATTAATTCAATATTCATATTTACAAAAAAATTGCGAATCATGGTAGTTTTTATGTTTAGTAGTATTGTACTTATATGCATTCAAGATATTCATTATTCCCTTATTATTAAAAAAAAAAAACAGGACAAAACAACAAACAACAAAAGCTTTTTTTCACAGAAATAATCACCTCATAACTCAGAGGAATTCATGAAAACATAGTATTTTAGGGGGAGACTGGGCAGCTTTTTCTTTGGTGTGATTAGATCTAATTATTAATCTACAGAATTTTGTAATTTCATGCATTAGTCAAAGCAGATGTGTGTCTAAAAAATAGAAATGCGTGATCAGATTTGTGAGTCAGCACTGTTAGAATATTTTTATCTTGTGTTAGGGTCACGGGCCTTTGTTATTCTGTCTCTTGGCCTTGGGTCAAAGCCAGAGCCCTCAGTTTACCACTGGCCTGACACAACTTTCTCTTTTGAAATGTATGAAGTGCTTGTCGGAGCCAGTTTAAGTGCATTTAAATGCATGAACTATTTAAATGCATAAAGCCACTCAACTGCCCCAAAGTATATACAGTATCTTGAAAATCCAGTTGGGATTTTCCCCAGACGAATAAGTAAACAAGGAGCTCAATACAAAAGAATCAGCAGCTGTGAAATAAACACAGGGGAACGGAGGAGAGAGGAGTGACATTTAGACGAGAGAAGAAATTGTGGGAAACATTTGTATTCATGAGCACCAGAAATCCTACTTTAAAGCTTTTTTAGGCACTTGACAGAGGTTTCCAAAGTGGGGGTTGGGACACCTCAAGGGGCCATGATACACGAAAGATGGGATGCCCATTTCTTAACTCAGGTTCATGTTTCATTTTCAATGACTGCAGGAGCACGTCCCCAATCATGTTCAAAAACACTGCTAGTGCTCACATACTGACCAAACCTGGTCCACCTCTAGGGTGTTGAGGGTGGGGTGTGAGGTGAATCCACCTGCACAACTTTCCAAGTGGAATGTAATTTATAAAGGGAAGAGTGCTTGCAAGTGTGTCCACACACAATTTAATAAATCAGATTTTTTTCAGCTTTGGGTGCGCGTTCACTTTTAGTATGGATCCTACGCAATGTTTTATAAATGAGGACCCTTATCACTTTGAGTTTCCAAACCACAAGTTCAGTGGACGTGTCTTTGTAGAAGGGTGAATTTTAAATGTTGTTTCATATTTCACACTAGCTAATAAGCTGATTTAGATTCCCCAGAGCAGTGCTCTTGCACTGAACCGGTCCCAGTGTCAAAGAAAAACACTGTTCAGGTAGACCAAAGCCTGTCAAATGATGATTAACATGTACACCTGTCATTAGATGGGGCTTTAACTGCAGTCGTTGTTCCTTTCATCTGATCTGTAAATAAATATACAGATTCAAGTGAAAACAATGTTAATCTCAAAGTTTTCAGTGTTATAAAATAAAGATTTACTTCCAAGCCAATGAGATTTCTGTTCAATAACAGTTTGGTACTTCCTTGGTAAACCAAGACAAACCAAAGAAGTACCAAACTAGACAGGCACACTAAAAGTCAATCAATTGTGACATGAATTTGGCCAAATGTCCTAACAGTGAGCAAGCTAACATAGGGTTCACTGAGCGTAAACATTAGCATTGCTCACACCACCAGCCTCCAGTACATCAAGTCCATGTTTTACTTAAAGCTTTATGTGTATTTCTGGGTCAGGGTGCATTAATAGTCTTAAGAGGCAGGCAAAAAGACCACAGTTACAGCCCCAGCTAGGTACTTGTGGCTGTATTACGCACCAATTAACAGGCTTTGGTCTGTCCATCAAAGAGTAGAATGAAAGAAAATCAAACCAAGTAGAAAAAGAAATGACCTCATCCCCACACTGAACTTAGTCTGATGAACTGGCATGCCCCCTCACCTTCCCAGCATAAGAGGACAAACATCGCCGGTAATGACCAGGCTTTACCGTGCTCTAAGCAGTGTGCATTGAGACCTTGGTGTCTGTGTGTTTCCCACTAATGGTGCACTTCAGTTGTAAATAAATGTCAGAACTTTCAGGTTCTCAGAATTTTAACCAGAAACCCTTATAAAGTTGGATTGTTGACTCAGAAAGTCAGATTAATCGTATTAACCCAACAGAATTCATGCTATCTACTACTTACGTAAACAGCAGTTGCGTGTTTTGATGCACATCTGTTAGGCTAGGAAGCACTGGGAGCAATCAACTTTGGGGTTTTGTTCATCAGAGTTTTAAGTAATGACCTCAAATAAAATACACTTTCAGGCAAACTCTCTCTCAGAAGGATCCTTAAGAAGAACTGGTCACTGCGCCTTGCTGTGTGACATACACCCAAAGAGGCTTGACAGACTGGACAGGCAGTAAGTTGCCATGCAGTATATGTTCAGGGAATTCCTAATGGTGCTGTCATTTAAAATATGAATTTCATTTACAGGATAAACACTGTATCTTTATTTACGTAAATATGTTGTTGTTCTTCTGAGTTTATACACAGATGTTTATATAAATTATATTTTGTTTGAGGCATTAAGTTTTGGTGAATGATTGGCATTCCAGACATATAACAGTTTCAACTATGTGGCTAGTATCCAGGTAGGCCTTTGTTCAACAAGTTTATAGAGTTATCCAATGGCTATTTTGAGCAAGTCATTTGCCCATAGGCTACACAAAAGTAAGTGGTTGAGTGTGAAGCCCAAATATTACAAAAAAAAAAAAACTATTGAGTTGAAAGTGTTTGGTGACATGTTAACAAATCCCATCTGGGTCTCTGTAAACTGAAGTTGTTAAAGTGCCCTTAACCACCTTAAGGTGTCCTCCAACACTTGGAAGGGTCATCAGGGTAAGCAACAGGGATAAGCAGTATAGACAGTAGATGGGTGGATGGATATTTCATCATTTTAAACCCTGGAACCTTATTTTCCCATCACGGCCACAGAAGCAGCACACACTGTGAGATACTCTGACTCAGTCAGAGGGCATATTTTGACATTTCAGGGCAGATCCACCTCAGCCACAGCACCGGTGCTAAAAAGCACTTGAGGCAGCTGAGCACACAGGAGCTCTGCCCTGCTAGCTTTCACTGCTGCGTTAATCTGATGACAGAGATGTGTTTATAGTTGTGTAAAAACCTGTGTACATTGATTGGTCTGTGGGGTCCACGCTCTTTGGCAATCACCTCTGAGTGATAAAAGTCATCATGAAGAGACATTCAGTAACTAAACATGTCTTTGTTCCCATCTCTAAGGTGATGGTGGGAGAGGTCAAATTTTCATTGAAAGTGTTGGGGAAGGCAGAATCTTTCGAAAGCATATATGGTGGATGACTCTCAATCACATTCAATAAGGGTTGACTAGAAAATGTAGTGGGTGGGCACCAGTGGCGATTGCTCTAAGACTGCAAGGGAAGCTCAGCTTCCCCTAAAATGTCCCCCAAAAAAGTGGTGATATGTACTGCTGTGTGTACATTTCATTGACTAAATATGCGCTTCAATACCTTTATCTTTTGTTCAGAATCAGCTACTTATCACAGGTAACTGGTGGGACTTCCTTCTCATTCATCCCCGCAGCATCTCAGCGCTTTAACACAGTCGGACGCTGAGCGTCTTCTGACATCGATGGGGAAGAGTAGAGTGGGTTGTTCCACTGTGGAAACTGGACGGTCATTGGATAAACGCTGGGCTTTGTCCCGCCCATCGGACGCTCAGCGTCTCTGGGGGTCTATGAGGCAGTGGGCTGGCCTGGACGCTCGGCTTCTGCATGATGATTGGATCATCTGTCTGAGGCCGAATCCCTTTTTGATTGACAGTGAAATGAGCCAATCAGCGATCTTGAAGTATCACCATCCACTGGAGCATCTTTTAAGTTTTACATTCAGTTGTTCTGGACTGATCCAGAGGCTTTATCGATCACCAGCGACTTTATCTTTCTTAAAAACGACTAGCGCTGTGTTTGAAGATTCTCTCCTGTCACTTTTTCTTTTCACCAACCAGCAGCTGCGGAGCTACTCCCCCTGTCACTCACACTCACAGATCATTTTCTTGAAAAGGAACGGAGGGTAGAATTTACATTTAAATAAATAAACAAATTTATGATGTAGGCTGGAAAAAAATGAGCTTCCCCTCCTTGACTGACCAGCAGCCGCCACTGGTGGGCACTAATGCTGCTGTGCAAATTACAGCATGTGAGCAACTTCATAAAACAAACCCTCACCAAAACATGCAGGAAGTGACTTAAAAATAATCTACTGAAAAAATTTACTGAAAAATTATTGAGAAATCCACCATTGTTTTTGGTTCTTCATTTAAAGAATAAAAAGATCTGATAAATCTGCCCCTGAAGCTGTTGGCACCTCGGCCTATGTTAATATCTGTGTGAGCACTCACTTCCTGATGTCATTTCTCGTAGGTCCCACCCCTTCTTGCTTTCAAGGACACAGGTTGGGCCGTGCCACTTTGGGCAGCGCACCATCGTTGTAGACTAGAGCTTAGGAAAGTGGATCTGTCCAGGTACAGACACTGAATCAGGCGGATCCTCCTGCAACTTTAGGAGTTTTAAGGGGACTGAAGTGTGTGCTGTCAGTAAGGTTTAAATACAGCAAATCCAGTTGGAGCCTCTCTGATCTCAAGTCTTGTTTGATATTTATTACTGTAGGATTATGATTCAGTGCAGTCTTGATGATGGATACATGTACTGTGCTGCATACTGAAGCAGTATCACAACAAAGAAGTTTTGCTTGCAGGAAATGAAATTTGTTTAAGGCCAGAACCCCACTTCTGGAAAAACCCTGCCTTTAAATGAGGCAGCATTCTAGAAAGAGCTATTCTACATCCACAAACACAAAACTTTACAGCAGAAGTCATTTTGGCCAGTCTGAGGCAAACTTATCTGCAGGTTTAAGCAGCTAATGTTGTTTTGTCTGCCACCTGTAAATAACACATCCAATCATTAAGTACCATCCGCTGAGACCGACCGCTGCGTCTGTCTCCGGCTGTTTTTCGTTCTCACGCAGAGACGGTTCACTGACAGTCGCACTGCATCGCTTCATGTCAACACATAGATAACAAAGTCGTCTGTGCTCCAACAACGCCACCCCACTGAGCGCCTGTGCCTGCTTGTGTGGGACAAATGATTCTGTAGATGCCTGCCTTGTTTTTCTGCTTGGAGTTTAACAAACAGCGCAATGTTTTTTTCTGAATCTTCTTCAGTATAATAATGCTGCTCTGAGAACAACATGCAATTATCTCACTGTGGATGTCACATACCGACTCCTGAACATGTTGTTGCAGTATTTCTATTTATTTCTCCATAAAGCACATCAAGAATTCTCTCTAAGTTTTTTTTTTGGCCTGAATCCAAATACCTTAATGATCTGGCATGTGTATCCATGGTAACAAAAATGTAATGAGGACAGGCTTGTGAACTCTACTTTGAGGTCTTGAGCTTTTGTATTTCATAACACAATCTGATTGTTTTGCTCAAATATCTTTAAAGCATCTCCAAAGCACGGGAGAATGTATGAACTCTCTAAAGTAGGAAAAAGTAAGCGCCTTGACTCCACGATGTGTCAAGATAATGAAGTG
Source organism: Scarus forsteni (assembly GCA_036419115.1). Taxonomy (NCBI): domain Eukaryota; kingdom Metazoa; phylum Chordata; class Actinopteri; order Labriformes; family Labridae; genus Scarus; species Scarus forsteni. The sequence goes on from JAZDUH010000289.1 coordinate 1,915,950, forward strand.
TTACTGTTCTGTCAGAGCTAATGTCAACAACTCAGCAGATTCCAGACTTCATTCATGTCCAATTGTCATCCAGTATTCACTTTGGTCCTGCAGTCAGCTGAGAATATATGCTCGGTCCTTGGCAGAGGCTGATGAAGCTTTCATGCATCAATTGATTTTAAATGTACATTGTGTTACGCTTGCCGCCTTGCCAATGTTAATATGGGTTTGCCAGTGATATCTGAGGCTTATCTCTTATTACATGCATCTGTATATGAATGTAAATTTAGACTAGCATTAAAGGATCAGATTTCTAGTGTGACAAGCATTGTGGTTTTGGTTTGTGATCCAGGAATCTTCAGCTGTGCATGCAGGAAAACTCTAACGAGTGGGCCACTGTTGGACTGATGTAGGGCAGCTTGATATAAAAAAAAAATGAAAGTCACAATTTTGTTCAATTTTATATTGAAACCACCATCATTAAGCATGATTTGCATTGAGCCTCAACTGCAGTGAGGTGCAGCAGCAGTCAGTTGTTTGGCTTTGTCTTTAAAACTGCTTTAAATCACTTTCATGGTAATTAAAGTAATGTGAATGTTACAACGAAAAGCTAAAGAGCAATGTGATCAACTAAACCATCATGAATACATCAAATAAACCTGTTCAGTCACTTTTGACTTTACAAGCTGCAAGACTGACGTCATATTATCACTGTGGCGTGCCCCACAAAGATAAAAATTATTGCACAGGACATTTCACCCCTGCTATTACTGAGAGAGGCAATGTTTGGGTAGGCTACCCTGCCATCTTTTCTAATTTTATTTCTCATAATGCAGAGTGCAACAGGTGCAGTAGTCAACATGAAGGTCCGGACACAATAGTGTGTCAAAAAACCCAAAAGAAATGCAAAATCTGTAGCATCTAAATTGGGACAAAGCTACTGAGCTGGAAGTGAAAAAAAAAAAAGAACATTTGCAATGTAACCCTCAAGCTAGTTTTTAGTACGCTTAAAAAAAACCCAAGGGGACTCTTTTGCGGAAGTTAGAAAACTTTTTGATAAAATAAAATAATATATATCAATTAAACAATTATAATAAAAAAATGAATGAAAACTCTCCACCTACTATATCAATTTCAAAGCACCTCAATTTTAATGAATCCCACCCCAGAGCTTAAGCGCATCTCATGTCTATAACCAAAAGTGGGTCACATCAAAACCAGGGAGATAACCTCAATCTTAAACCTTCCAAAAATGAAATAAAAATTTGAACCTAACGAAAACACACTAGTGTCCACTTTTATGTACTTTTAAGTCAGTTTCTGTCCTTTTTCCAGTCTTTGGTGTGCGCCAATGCGCCGTCTGTCTTTCACTCTTATCCAGCCAAAAAAAAAAAAAAAAACATTCTCTTGGTATAAAAAAATAAAATAAAATACGCGATGATCTCTAGACCTCTGGTACCAGGTATCTGCACAAAATTTGAAAATGATCTCAGCCCGTCCAGCGCCCAACACCATGCAAAATAATCCTTAGTCTGGTTCCTTGGCACGCACTCCAGCCTCTGCATGGAGAAGACCAGCCGGGATCCTGTTTGGTATGTGTTTTATGTAACTGCTTGTATCTAAGATCAATTGTCCTATTGTTTTAATTTATTGTATACAGCTCGCTACATTTGTTAAGCTCAGGTCTTAAAAAACTCTAGGTCTGCCTGCTTCATTGTTCACCTTCCTGGTCCTCTGCCCCTTCTCCCCGACACTTCCTTCCTTTATCACCTCGTCCATTTCCTTAAATTATTTTATCCTTACCTAAATATTAACATAAGACAGCGGGTGCCTATTAACAATTTATCCATACAGGGATTTTTTTTTATTTTTTTATCATCTTCCTTCGCCATATCATACTCACTTATTTTTTCAGTGCCAATGACACACCAACTTTGTAAATTAAAAAAATAGAAATTACTCTAAGTCCTAAGTTATGGCTGTATGAGGATTTTGGAGGCACTAGATGATATTCATATAGCATTTTTAAGTATCGTAGGCCATTACTGGTGATATTTGTTTTGGTTAAATAACTCGAGTGTGGTTCTACAAGAAAAAAAATCCCTTGACAGTTTTCACTGTGCTGTACATCTCTTGATATCATCGTCACGCTATGCAGAGAAATCCCTGCAGATCTGTCTATCGTCATGACGATCTGTCCTGTTCAAACAGACAAGACATCCAGATGACGCTTTAATATTTAATGCTATTGTGTCACAACCAGAGTATCTTATGTGGTCTTTGTTCTGATGAAGGATTTATACCACTTTCATGAAATATGGTCACGCTTTTCTTATTTTATGCATAAAGAGCAACATCCTTTGAATGCATGCACAATCTGCTGAAACTCCGATGTCATATCTATCTGCAGAAACATTTAGAAGCACAAGTTCAAGTCATCTTTACTTATTAAATTTTAACCCTAAAACGCCAATTGTATCATATATGATACATACTTTTATAATACCCCTATCTACTCAATATGATCAACAAATTACAAAAAAAAAAAAAAAATACACTCAGATAAATGATAAAAATGTCCTCAAATGGATTATCAGCTGCCAAAAACACCTAATGTATCAAATGAGATACAAAAAATCTGTATGTTGAATTTTATGGACATTTTGATTTTTATAGGATTTTAGCAGAAAGTGAAATAAAAATTTAATCTAAAAAAAATTAGAATTTTCTGGCTATAATCTACGGCCTTGGGCCTTACAGGGTTAAGTAAGGCACCAGCTAGATTTAGCAGCTGAAAAAGACAGCCACACATTTTTTTTCTTTTCATTTTAAGGCTGCAAAAGAAAACTGAAGGTGGGAAGACTGAAGTGCTCAGAAGCAGGATTCATTTCACATCTTCTCTGTAAACTTGTGACCTCAGTTTTTACAGAAGGATGGAGCAGGGTTGAGGGTGTTGAGAGAGATTTCAGTCCTGCTAAAGGCTCAACACATGTCAGCAGTGAGTAAAGCTTTACAGCTGAAGGTGGGTTTAGTTGGTTTTGTTGTCTAAAAGTCAGTCCAGGTTCAGTTTTTCAGCTGATAAATAAAAGTTTAACTGAAATTTACTTCATCGTAACGCAAGTTTTGGGAAACATTTACACATTACACGTTTGTTTTTCCTACTTGAAAAAAAAAACATTTTTTAATCACTGAAATAAATCACATTTTCCCTTAACGCTGGCACATAAAATATACACTGCCTGGCTAAGAAAGAAGTCTCCATCTTGATTTAACTAAGCATGTACAGTAGGTATGAGCCTCCTGTTGGATAATTACTGCATGTGCGATTATCTTTATCTTTAGCTGGAAACAAGTAATTTAACCCCGGCTTATGCTTGAGTAGCTTCGCTATTATTAAACAGTCATGTCAAAGACACATCCTGTGGTCGAGGAAAAGATGTTAGTCTGTTTAAGAAGGGTCAAATCATTGGCATCAAGCAGAGAAAACATCTAAGGGGATTGAAGAAACTACTAAAACTGGGTTAAGAACTGTCCGACATATTATTAAAAACTGGAAGGATAGTGGAGAACCATCGTCTTCAAGTAAGAAATGTGGTCAGAAGAAATTCTTGAATGATCATGATGGGAGATCACTTAAATATTTGGCCAAATCAAATCAAAGAAAAACAACAGTAGAACTCCGGGGTGTGTTTAATAGTGACAGTAAAAGCATTTCCACACACACAATGTGAAGGGAACTCAAGGGATTGGGACTAAACAGCTGTGTAGCCTTAAGAAAACCACTAATCAGTAAGGCTAACCAGAAAAAAGGCTTCAGTTTGTAAGGGAGCATAAAGATTGGACTGTGGAGGACTGAAAGGAGGTCATGTGGTCTGATGAGTCCAGATTGACCCTGTTCCAGAGTGATGGGAGCATCAGTTTAAAAAGAGAGGCAGGTGAAGTGATGCACCCATCATGCCTAGTGCCTAGTGTACAAGCCTGTGGGGGCAGTGCTGTGATCTGGGACAAATCTGTGACATTGCAGAAGTTTATCGAAACACAGTCACAAGACAGTGCATGGTATTGTATTCAAGGCTAAAGGTGGGCCAACAAAATATTAGTGTTTGACCTTGTGTTTTGGTGTTGACTTTTATTTTTTTGCCAGGCAGTGCACACACACACACACACACACACACACACACACACACACACACACACACACACATGTATATATATATATATATAATATACATATATATATATATATATATATATATATATATATATATATACATATATATATATATATATATAATTTCAGTGGTTAAAAGATTATGTCTACAGTATCTGAAGTAAATTGTAAACTTTTTTTTTTCTTATCTTCCATCAAATTGCAGCTTTGGATTCCTGTTATTGTTTGACAGGAGTGGTACCTGGTGGGGTCCTCTGGAGCTGCAGCCCATCTGCTTCATGATTTGACATGTTGTGTGTTCATAAATGGTCTTCTGCAAACCTTGATTACCAGTTACTTGATTTTGCTGCTTTCTTATACTAAACCACTCTGACCTCTAGCAACAGCAAGACACTTTGTCTGTTGAAACTGCAACTCACTGGGTACTTTCTCTTTCTGGACCATTCTCTGTAAACAATAGAGATGGTAGTGCATGAAAATCCCAGTAGATCAACAACAGTGCCACATTTAAACTCACTCTAATCACTTTAACTCTGACGCTTGGCTTGTACATTGATCAAGCCTGCATGCCTAAATGCATTCAGTTGCTGCACCGTGATTTGCTGATTAGATTTTGCATTAAGGAGCAGTTCAAGGGGTGTACCTAATATAGTGAGAGAAAGACAGATGGACAGGATGTGAAAAAGCAATAGATGGAGATGGAGGCAGTGACTCAAAGGCAGAGGAGATTCACTTTATATTCAAATTATGAAGCAGAAGTAAATTAAAGGAAAACAAAACAATGCCCTCCAGAAAGCAAACCATAAACACGATCATTTTTGTCTTCATCTCCATTTCTAAGGAATCATTAATACATCTAATAAACTACACCACTCAGCCCACAACATTGTTTGAGGTTTTATGTTATCAGACTCCATTTGGGTGTGTGTTTAAGATCAAAAAGGGAACAAGGCACCAGCACATATTATTCATACACTCCCACATAAACTGCAGCACCAGCTTATTATTTGGCAGCTTGTTGTTCTGTAGGATGAAGATTAATACAACTTATGTAACAACAGAATGTTTTTTTTCCTTCTGTGCATCGTGACTTGTTTATCGAGTTCATACTGAGAAGGCACGGCTTGTTTTTGAGCAGATTTTACAAACATACTGTACACAGTTGGCAGAAAGTAAAGCAAGACCAGCTGGGAAAAATATGAGTGTGCTCAGAGCAAAATAATCTCCATCCTGAAACAGAACAAGGCATGTGAACATGAAATACAGCAGGATCACACATTGCTTAAAGACTGACCCTCTGCCATCCTTCTGATTGGTTCTGATCCACCAATCAGACAGCCCGCTCTCTTAGCAACTTGCCAGGGTAGAGTCAGCTAAACATTAAGCTGTTGTGGAGTTGCGTTACCTTTGCCATCTCCCAAAAACTCACACTTGTGCCCTAAAGTCTTCCTGGAAGTGTCCTGAAGTATGCTGAATACACAAGGGCACAAAGCTGTTCAGTGCAGCAATGGGACACTTTTGGACACGTCACGACAAAACAAACCAAATTAAGGCCATGCTAATTGCTCTGCATACTGCAAAAACAAAGAAAACAGTTTTATATGGAAAAATATCTGCATTTAGTTTGATAATATTTTCTTTTTGCATTATATGTGTTACATTTGCACCATCTCAAAATCTAGAGTGGCTTCCTTTCTTATTTACACACACCATGTTTGAAGAGTGCTCATGAATGTCTGTGTGATTATCCCTGCTGTCAGCCACTCCATCACCGTCGGACTGATGTTTGAGAATCAGAGTCAGTACACAGAGCCGTTCGCAAAGTTTTCAGGAGGGTGACGTTCATTCTGCCTCTGTCATGTCATGTAGTTATCAGAGGTTTCATTTAGCCTACACTGACCTTTGAATCCGCATGGCTTTTTGTTTAGTAATTAGGCACAGGCAAGATGTCGAAAAAAAAAAATTAAAGTCCACAAAAGAGACTTCATTAGAAGTCAGAGTGTCAGGCATGCATCAGCCCATCCTGCAACACCTTGCCTGGCTCCTGGTCCACTTCAAAAATCCTCCTCATCAAATACAAAATTATCAAAAATCTTGTAAATTTTCTTTTTCTTCTCCTTTTTTTCTTCCTCTCCTCCTCCTCCCCTCTTCCCCTCCTTCTTTTCCTCTCCCCTTTTCTTCTCCTCCTTCTCTTCATTTCTTCTCCTCTTTCTCCCACTAGTCCTCCTTCTTCCTTCTCCCCATCCTTTCATCTCCTCTTTTCTTCTCCTTCTTCTCCCCCTCCTTACTTCTTTTTTTCTTCTTCCCCTCCTTTCTTCTCTCCTCTTCTTTCATTCCTCCTTCTTCTCCATCCCCTCCTTTCCTCTTCTCCTCTTTCTTCCTCTTCTTCCAATTCAGATTTTATTATTATTATGAATCTCAACAGCTGTAGAGCCTCAACAATGCAAATTTGTATGTTTTAAAAAGCTTCTATTTAATGCCAAAGAGATACACTTTTGATTTAGTTATTATTTTCATGTATTATTTCTGTTTTAAAACAGCAGTAAAAGTAAAAAAAAAAAAAAGAATCAAATGTAGTTTTATAACCCCCCCCCACACACACACACGCACACACACACAAACATATGCACTCACATCAGTGTTCAACCACATGTCCCCCCCACTTTTGCAATCAAAATTCTGGCCATGGCCGCCGTTGTTGTCACCATTGCCGCCTCCTGATGCTCCTCCGTCAAGGCTGGCGTGCAACTTCATAGTGTCACATATAAATATGGAACTAAAAAGGTTGGGGATCATTAATGTAGAGAGCTGTAGTCTTCATACCAAAATCCTTTAATAACCCCACTTTTGTGCTGTGTTGCACAAACATAAACAGCAATCCAGGACCAACTGAGAGAACACCAGTGATGGACCCGTTCCTCCAGCTGTGTCATTAAAGCTCTCAGACCTCATCCCACACCCCCATAAACTATCCAGGCCAATTACAGGGAGCCATTATTTCACGCCTATGCAGTGTAAAGTGGCAAGTGCTTCATCTCGACTTTTTGGGACCCCCTCCAGCTTTTCATTACAGCCTCTCCAGCCTCTAATGGCTACCCTGGGAGTGTTTCCCAGCTGCAGTCAAAAGTTAAGGAATTGGGAGACAGAGCTCTTCTTGATTCTTTAGTTTAAGAATGGACACAGCCGTCAGGGGGGGGCTGGACTGGACTGCTAATCTGGTATTTTTCTGGAGAGAAGAAGGTAGGGGTGTCCAGCCACTAAGCAGTGGACAGGTTCTAGGCCAAGGATCATCTAGTGAAGGTGCAATAAAAATACATTTTCTAAACCTTTTTTTTTTCTTTTTGTAAATTCTCACACTTCCGTCTCTCTCTCATATAACTTTGTGTACAACTCAGTGATGTGGAAGACGACGTAAAAACAACAAAAACATTTTTAAGCACGTCTTAATCCTTTAAGGCCCACTACCATAGATTATAGCCAGAAAATTCGATTTTTTTTTTTTTTGAGCTGAAATGTTTGTTTCACTTTCGGCTAAAATCCTAAAAATATCAAAATGTCCCTAAAATTCAACATATAGATTTTTCATATCTCATTTGATACATTAGGTGTTTTTTGGCAACTGATAATCGATTTGAGGGCATTTTTATCATTTATCTGATTGTATTCAGATCTTTTTTTTTTGTAATATGTTGATCATATTGAGTAGATAGAGGTATTATAAAAGTATGTATCAAATATGATAAAATTGGCTTTATAGGGTTAAGTGTGTTCTTGTGACAGACGACTCTGCTCTTGTGTTTCCCTACTCCTCTATCTTTGCCATGAGGAAATGCAGCTTGTTTGGACAGTACCGCAAACCCACATCCAGATTCAGATTACCTCCAAAATATGACCACACCTTCTCTGTGTGATGACCAACATTCTCTAAAAATGTCATGACAGTCCACCACAGCAAAAACGAAACCTTGCTGTTACTGCCTGTCATTGACATTAAAGCCTTTGAATCTTTTGTGGAAACACGATGCAGAAAGAGCTTATATGCCCATTTTACACTGGACACCTTTTGTTTATGTGCATTAGTCAGCTCCGACGAGCTTTCACACTAGGGGCTCTAATTTCGTGGCGCAGCGCAGGGGGCTCAAGCCTGGCGTACCCCGCGCAGTGTTAATTTCGTGCGCCGCCAATTTGACAATTTGTTAGACCGTCTGCACAGAGATGGGTGTGACGGCGCACCAGGGGGAGTCGACAGCGCACCAGGGGGAGGTGTCGGCAGATTCATGTTGGCGCAGTGACAATTTCGTGCCAAAATACAGTGCAGAAAGTGCGCTGAAAGCTCGCCAGCTCCAACCTGGTCTAACCTCTGCGCAGGGCGAAGCGCACCCTGCGCAGCTGTAATTTGGTAACAAGTACACATGTGCGCACACGTCAACAAAGACTCAGAGGCAGGTTTCCAAAGTGTCAGGCACATTTTAATGCAATAAACAATCACAGCAATCACTATTTAATGTAACCGTCTGAACCAGCATATACATCTGTATCTATATTAATTGTCCCGTCACATCTGATGTCGTATTAAAGCCGTTTGTCATAATGGAAACTTAACCTGACAGCAGCTGGAAGTTTGATGCACATCTTACAAGTCAACAATATACAGCCCTAACATCTGATACTGAGTATATATCTGGCTTCTCTCATTTCATTAAATTCAAAGAAAAGAGGGAGAAAAAAGACAGAGAAAGAGAGAAAATAAATGTATGTTACTCTGGATTTACCTGTTATTTCCCATATTCGTCTATTTTAGTCTTTATTTTTAACGTGATCTAAAAAGATGGAGAACATTATTACAAGGAGGATGAGGAGGAGACACCGGGAGAGTATACAGTATATCACTAAAGGCTCTGCTATTTGGCGATGACGAACCAGGAGTGCAGGTGGATCACAGGCATTATAAATGGATAAGCCTGCTGCTGTGTAACTGTCCCTTAATTTTTATACTCCTATTAATGACAAAGGAACAGATTACATCAGTCCCGGGAGCTGGCCCACACGGTGACACGCCTCCTGGCCTCTGATGCGCGCCCCGCTGTCCATTCTCCTGCTGAAGGGACAGCGGCTCTGAACATCTCCGCTGCTGGGTCTTTCCAGCACACTGTTTCCACGGTGGCGGGGATCATTCAGTCCAATCAGACGCTGCGCCTCGGCCGCAGCGCATTTAAAGGCGAGGAGAGGCGTTCATTTGATTGGTGAAGACAGCGCTCGGCTGTGTCAAACCCACACATGCCTTTTCTCCGCCTCTCTGACATTTGCACTGAGGGGCAGAGAAGGAGGGGTGGAGGCGCTGCCCTACGCTGCTCTGTGCCCTTGAGTGCGCCTCTCTTGGCACTGCAGGTAACTTGCAAAGTGCACTGGTCACACCCTGTCCGCACGGCAAAGGCCGGCGCAGGGCAGGTGCGCCTGCGCTTGCGCCTGGTCTGCGAAATTAGAGCCCCAGGAGTGTGAATGTCCTGCAGCCTCAGAGCATCTCCCTGCTGTCAGAGTTCCTTTTCTCCATATATGTCACCCCAATAATGAGCTTCAATTGAAAGCGTAGAGGGAATCACAAAAAATCTCGCCTTATGGAATCTGATTCATTGAATTTACAAATCGAAGATTCCTGAAGCTGTAATTCTGAACGGCACAAACAGGTGGCATGATTGGACAGTTGACATACTCTACTGCTGTGGACAAACATACCAGCAGGACTGAAGTCAACATGGCTCTCTTTTTAATTATCCGTCTGTTTTGGCAAGAAAATGCACTCCACTTGTGTAATAATTTTCTCCTGTTCTCAAGACTTTCAGCATGGAAGATGTGCCCAAGACAGCTCATATGTTCAGTCTGAAAGCTGTGACTTGATTAACTCTTGCAGTTCCAGGCCAGTTCTTGCTTCCATCAATCTGCCTGGATTGTTATTGGAATACCGAATGTAAAACCTCAACCGTTTAACCTCAGTCACACTTTCCCGTTTCTCATAGCCTTTGTGTATGACTGTACACCAGGGGTGGGCAACTGGCGGCCCGGGGGCCACATACGGCCCTCTGCTTCACTAAATGTGGCCCGCCAGTCATTTTGAAATCAGCAGTTGTAAATATGAAGAAAACTCAAATATCTAATAAAAATAATTTTAATATAATCTTGACTGATATTTATTATTTTTATTGGCTTTTGTAAGTTATTTACGGCCTACTTTGCGATTATAGTGTCTCTAAATCTCTTTCATGAAGCATTGGAACATTATATCAAGTATTACTCAAGACTATATTCAAAATATGACAGCGGTAAAATCTTTAAGCTTTAAAAATTTGGGAACACTGATCATCTAATTGATTTGAAAATAGCTTTGTCGGTTTGAATTTCATATGTTTTGGCTAAATTTGCTTGAATTCTGTGTCAAGTTCAATTAATTATGTATAATATCTATTATTTGTCATGTAACATATGAATATTGGTATGCTAATTTTAGGATTAATTAACATTCTCTTTAGGTATTTATCCAACATCCTTTTTCCCCTGGAGAATTTCTGAAAATCTGTACCAATGTGGCCCTCAGGCTGGAAAAAATGGTTTTATGTGGCCCTCTTGGTCATTAAAGTTGCCAACCCCTACTGTACATGATTGACGAGGCTGGTGTGATCGCTATGACACAGGATGAAATGACGGTCTCACAGCTGGACACGCCCCATAAATATACCATCAGTGGCGCTTCTACAGCCCTTCGGGGGTTGTTCTTGCTGCTCCAGTTAGGTTAGTACAACGCTATGACGAGGATTCCTTGAATTTCCATCCCGCTGACACGACTTCAACACCGCTCGAGCTCAGTTCACGTCACGTAACCCCCGACTGAGCCCCATCGCTTGCGTCGTCTTGAACGGGACATAGTCAAGGCACAAACAGATCCATCCTTGTCTGTTGTCCTCATAAATCTTTCAGGATTGAGCCATGATCAGCCTGACGGATCTCCGTACATGCCACGCCAATACCGTTCGCATTAGGACTGCATTATGCTTCCATCCCGCTATACTGAGGGCGGCGATTCTCCACGACAGTTTTGAACAGTTCAAAACTGTCGGGACCATTCCACGTTCCTCGCTGTTCATCCACGACGATACAACGGTGATCCAGACCAAGTAGCGCATGCACCACGACCAAAGCACGTTTTATCAGGGTTATGACAATCGTGCACAATCGCCATGAGAAACGGGAATGTGTGACTGGGGCTTAAATTATAAACATTGTTTGTTTTCAGGACAATCCAAATATATGTGCGGGGATGATACCACAATGGTGTATTAAAAGTTCACAGAGCTGATAGGGTTCATCAAGACCTGGCTATTAGAGCAAAAAAATTTAAGTATGCAAAAATCTGGCTGCAAATGCTATCAACACATACAGACTTTTTCCAATACATTTTTGAGTCAAATAAAAAACAGGGCCACATGACAACTGATCGATTATGTCATTGATGACCTTTGGCTCTTTCTGATTGGACACTCCTTTCAAGAACACAAGAACTCTGGGCAAACGTGGATTGAAGTTGTCACTTCTTCTAGGGGTCAGAGTAGTCTTAAGCATCACTGATATGTTTACATGTTAAAAGATGGGATCTCACACAGATTCTTAACTGTGGATCCACTAATGCAGAGCTTCAGAAAAACACTCCAGCTGGGGGCGCCGGCGATCCCATGAAGTTGGGAAGGTTAACATGCACATCATGCTGCTGTCAGGCAAATAAAACACTTCCAGTATGAAGGGGCCCTAAGCCTTTGGCAGTTTGTTACGTAAATTACTTCATCAACAAGGTACATAAACCTCAGCTCATTGATCGAGGGCGAGCCATGGACCTGGAATACACACCTCTGATGGGGCCAGATTGGAAATATGACCGCATGTGCATTGTTTAAATCATACATACAGTCTGGATCGATCCCAAACTGGGTCATACGTGAGAAATAACACACTCATAAAAAACAGTGCATGTTCTGTGAAGGTGAGAACAAGGGCTGAGACCGAGTAAGAGGAATACAAGTCCATGCAAACACACACCATTCTTCCGTTATCTCTCAGTGTTTAATTAGTGCATGATGGAGACAGGAGGAAATTTCATTATCTGCACTCTGCTATTGTAATCAGAATTGCAGTAGGAGCCATCTTTACTCCGACACGCACACACCAATGCTCCAACACTTAAGATATATGTACGCAGACACAAAGGCACAAGTTGTAATCAGGAAAACATTTCAATCCAATCAGCACCCACGTACGCGCACACGCATGCAGGTACAGTTCAGTACCAGGAGGTCGATTCACTCTCACACGGATGTTTATGACACACTCCCCCCAGAACCTGGATTAAAATTGATACTGTGCATGCATGTGTATGTGCAAAAGTGTCTCCTAATCAGTGTAGCCCCATAAACCTCTCAGTGTCTCAGTGGGTGTATTCTAACACCAGATGTGCTCCCCTCTCTCGTATCCCATCAGCTATTCTGTCCCTCCCCCAGTGAACTCTGGGATAGGAGTGCTGGCTGCTTTGTTGAAATTTAATAAGGAGGACAGGGAGGAGGTTAATTATCATTTCTTAACACATTTTTGGCTTAGAGGGGTCTGGAGTTAACAAGGAGCTGCATGCGGTATTTTTAATCTCTTTCACTTTCAAACGAGCGCCATTTTCCCCAAACCCCTAAATCATTCGCAGTGGCAGATAAAAGTTGCTTTATTCCTCCCGCCCTTAATATTCACTCACAATGGCAACAATTACCCGTTTAGCTTGAAAATTAGCTTCAAGTGCCGTTAAGGGTGAAGGCTTGACTTGCATGCAGCTCAACAGAGAGAGGATATCATCTGAATGTTTGACAGATTTTCTCCATAAATCAATACGCCTTCCTGCCAGCTGCTGCAAATTGGCACAAAATCAGAGCTAACACAAACAGGCAGGTGACAAATCTGTGGGAAACCTTGAGACAAATTATTGCCAGAATCAAATGTACCCTAAAGATGTAGATGTAGACCAGGGATGAGTAACCTAGGCTACCATGAGGGTTGGATTAGTTCTGTCCTTGCTGCCAGAGAGCTGTGTTGTGGTAATCATAGTGTGCTCCCTTTCTAATAATTACTTCTTAAAACTCAATAGGAGCAAATGAAATAAGTGTGACTTGGGAGTACAGAAGCAGCTTTGAAATAACATAAAGTGGAGCTTAGCAGAATTTTGGGAGCAGGACCACACCTCAACCACGCCTCTTCCTGTGTTCCAATAAATTCTAACCGACCATTTCCCTCTTTTGCTTTGCACACTCAAAGCAAAAGAGGAAAAAAAAAATCGGTAACACTTTCTATGAAGCCCACATTTATAATGCATTATAACGGCATCCATAATGCATTCATAATGCTTCATAACTACACTAATAATGCTTTATGATGCACTATATCAACAGTCATAAAACAGCATGATATCACTTATAATGAATTATAATGACTAGCTCTATCGTTAATTAGAAGTGATATCATAATGCGTTATGACTGTTGTTATAGTGCATCATAATGCATTATGAGTGTAGTTATGAAGCATTATGAATGACATTACAATGTTTTATGACCTTTTGAAAAAGAGCATCATGAAGCATTATGTTTGCTTATAAGTGTAGTTATGAGGCATTATGAATGCACTATAATGCATTATGGATACCGTTATAATACATTATAAATGTGGGCTTCATAGAAAGTGTTACCAAAAAATCTTCCTTCCTTCTTTCCTCAGGGCCTTATATAGGGTGTTTCGTCGTGCCCGCCGGGAGCTACAGCAGATTCCCCATTATGTTTCCCCAAACCGTTATCTGCTTCACGTACCTAATGTTGCTTGTTATCCACTGTACGCAATAAAAAATGGTCAAATTCATCCTGTTAATGGTGTGGTCCTTACTCGTGAAGTTCAGGTAAAAGCAGTTTAGAAGTATCAAGGCTCTTGGGTGGCACTTGCATACTGACTTGAGCTTTATGTTATAATATTGTACACAGATTTGGAAACATGAATCTGTTCAGAGAAATGGAGGCTGATGGTACCAGCTGTTAGTGATGTGATCAGTGTGCATTTTCATTAGCTTTGCTGCTATTGTTGTATTTGGACAAAGTTATGCGATGACCCCTGGCTTTTTGGTATGCTTGCCTTAGTTTTGTTTGGATGGCTTTTGTACCCACCACAAATGAACTCTGGTCAACTTAGAAGCAAAATTAGAAGTTTGTTTTGAGGCAGGACAGTTTGGCACTTTAGTCATCACCAGAGTTTCTGCAAGTGGAGTCATTGTTGAGGATCATACTGTGGCAATTATATGGCTACATCTTAACAATTACAATTACTTTTATTTATTTTTTTTTAAGTTATTTTTTTGGGCTTTTGTGGCCTTTATTGATAGGATAGCTTGAGAATGACAGGAAAGCGGGTGAAGAGAGGGGGGAAGACATGCAGCAAAGTGCTGTGGCCGGGATTCGAACCTACTGCCGCTGCTGGGGTTTGGAAGTCCCCGTACATGGGCGGAGGCTCTACCAACTAAGCTAATGTCCGCCCTACAATTACTTTTAAGTCAATAAGAGGAAAAAAGGAAAGAAGAATGGGCCTGGAACATGCAACAAGCTTCCAACTGTAACCTTATTTGGTTGAAAACAGTTAAAACGTATCCATGACCATACAATAATGATAAAGCACTTTCATATCTACTGAGTGATACGTAACCACATTGTGGACAGATTTGTGGACATTACTCTGACTGGTGGCACTGGCAATGCTAATATTAGCTGCTTTCTGCTTGATATTGTCAGTGAATGCTGCATGTGCTTACTGCTGTGTGATTTGGCCACATTCAAGCCACAATTCACTACTTTTTAGTTTGTATTGCTTTTACACCCACCACAAACTTATAATAGAGTCTAGATCCCCTGTTTTCAGTCAGACGGATGATGGTTCTTTGGTAAACACCAGAGATTGACTGAAATATAATCTTCCTCAAACAATAAATAATTCACAGCAGCATATAAAAGTTGCCTCATGGAACTTGGAAACTGACTTGAAGTTTATTGTGCACAGAGCCTGTCCTTGAAAGATAATTCAAAATATAAATCTGTAACAAGAGGCAACCCAGAAGAGGTCAACATGCACCAGAAAGATTCAAGACTTGGTGAAACTGACTTGAAGTTTATTGTGCACAGAGCCTGTCCTTGAAAGATAATTCAAAATATAAATCTGTAACAAGAGGCAACCCAGAAGAGGTCAACATGCACCAGAAAGATTCAAGACTTGGTGAAAAGGATGCAGACCCAATTCTTACTTTGGTTATAGAGGGACTAAATGGCTCTCCGATGTGGACCTGGGATACCATATTCCTACCACAGTCTCAGGCATCTCCATAAAACCCACAAATGGTGCCTTCCATTTACATTAGAACACAGATGGGGAAGCAGGAGTTCTGACACACACAGTTAGATGAGTTCCTGTGTAGGGTTTTCAGTTGGCCTTCCTGAGGCCCCATCCACACGAAGACAAACCGAGGTCTAAACGAATACGTTTTTTGACAAATCTGTGTATCATCCATACGAAGACGGCGTTTTGGGGGTCTGTAAACGATCATTTTTGAAACCAGGTTCCAGGGTAGAAAGATTTTGAAACGCTGTATACACAGCTCCGTGATTACTGGCTCTCCGCAACTTTTCAGATACGCTTACGTCATAGTTTCATATCTTCATTGACATGCATGCGCCTCACGCGGCAACGACAATGGCAGCGTACGTGAAGCATACGTGCTGATGGAGCTAATGACCCTACTATCCCTGTTGCAGCAAAATCTCTTTCTTCTCAATCACCACCGAGTTGAACAAACAATTATCAAGGACACATTACGGCACTTTACAATCACTTTATCACAATCTCCGTTTACAACTTTTACCGCAAGTACGCATGCCCACTGTTTTTTTTATCTGTTTCTGCTTGTTTCCGTCATATCGTTACAGCGCCCCTAGAGGTCTGGCCTGTGTTTTACAGCGTTTTCATGCGTATCGAGTGCATTCATGTAGACACATACATTTTCTGAGACGCCTTCGTCTTTGACGAATGTTTTGGAAACTGTTAAGCGTTTTGTCTTCGTGTGGATGGGGCCTGAGTCTGTGGGGCAATCTTCTCAGAGCAGGACCAGGTGTATGTGTGTGAGTGTGCCTGATGGCTCCTGATCTGGAGCACCTGTGTAGGGAGGTTATTTAGGTGCTGTGGCTGCAGCTCCCAGTGCTGACTCATTACCTGACCATCACAGGTAGTGAAAGGTTGCTCCTAGGTGTTTTCAACTAGTTCGTATTTTCAAGCTCAAGGCTGTCTCTCAGAGCCTTCCCAAGTGGAAGCTTGAATCAAGAAGTCTGATTACTAGGTGTTTATAAACCAAGCTCCTTGTGTTCCCTTTTGAGGTGTTCTTAGTCACTTTTGTTTTCTCTAGAAGGCTTGATCCTGTTTTCAGTTTCTGTTCAGCTGCTTGGCAGTGGTGGTTCAGTTCTTTGTTCTCTGAGCCTTGTCCTCTCTGTTCTTTTGTTTTTCCCCTGTCCCTAGCTCATTAGTGACTTTAGTGGTTATCCCTCAAGGATAACTTTCAGAACCCCCTCCCTTTTCTTTGGTCCGCAACTGTGTCCAACCTCCCTACTCCTGCGATGCGCAGTGCTCATGGACCGGAAGTAGTAGCCGGCCTGAGCACTGCACATGCACAGGTCTGTGTGTATCAAAACGTTATTTTAACGGATTGAAAAAGAAAAGACGTCTTTTAAAATGTTTAATAACCATTCGGATTTACTTTAGGTGCTAATACGCCTTCCCCTGGACCATTGTAAGGAGTATTTTGTCCACTTTCGTCAGTCCGGCTCTGACTCCTATTCACTTCCAGCCATTGCGCTAAGCTACCTACAATGCTAACAGCTGGGAGCCAGCCACTGGACGCAGAGACACAAAAAAGGTATTTTTGAGCTTGTCTCACTTTGTCAATGATAGGGAAAGGGCATGGGTCCAAAATCGTCTGAGTATTCCTTTAAGATTTGGTAAAGTTTAGTAGATGAAGACTGCTCGACTTCCCAGTGGGAAACTCAAACCAAAGGCGGTCTTCAAATTGGTTCATCTAATTTGCATTATGTAGAATCTAGAGCTGCGTTTACACGGACACTCCTGACTTAAAGACGCTATGCACCCGCTATGCCATGCCAGTTCAGTAGATGGCGCTGTAGGTCTGCAGAGAGGCAGCGCTGCTACAATACATGTAAGAAGAAGAAAATCTTTTCACAAGCAACAATGGTGAATAGACGCACAGAGACGCAGGAGTTTCTTTTCTGGACAACAAATCATTTCGGACAACAAATCTGCCTGGATGGTTTTGTGTCGATAACAAATCAAGCATGGTAAGAGGCTCACACGTTACCCGACAGACAGCTGAAGCTGTTGTTGTTCCTGGTATGCACGCGTAGCCTTCATCTAAAAGAGTACTGCGCATGCGGTGACATCAGTGTTTCACCCTAAAACGCTTAGATGCGGGTTTACGCTGAGCTGCGTGGAGAGCGTTTTGGAAACTTCCACTCTGGAGCCTGTTTTCAAAAGTTTCCGTTTTCAGAAAAAAACGCAACGAGTTGTCATGTAGACGAAAGGTCAAAACAGAATGAAAACTTATGGGATTTGACAGTTTTCGGTGCTGTGTAAATGCAGCCTAAGTTTAGAGATCAACTAGGACACATCAGTAGAGTTTATGGACAAACTCCTCCGCTCCCCGAAGAAGTACATGAAGGACACTGAGCTGGTCTACTATCCCACAGCTAGTACAGAGCCCACTTTTTTTTTCCTGAATCGGAGGCAGATAGATGCCCAAATTAAGGTCTGCTTTAAAACACATCAGTGAGCTAATATTTCTTTTAAACAAAATAAACTACATTTTGTGAGGTCTTACTGCTGGACTTACAGCTCCCAATTTGCCAGATATTATACATAAATGAAAAAGCTGACCACTTTGACGTAATTAACCCCCTTCTTTTTAAATATGAATGACAGTGGTATTCTTGTATAGCATCAGATTTTGGTATGTGATAGTGAATTATCAGCAGAGTCTAGCCTCTTCTTTGTTTGGATACACAGCGGTTGACAGGCTGGTGTAATCATCTCCCTCTTTCCTTATTCTGTATCTATCATTCTGTCATCCACCCACTGCTTCTCAATGGATCTCATAACTCTCTGTCAGCCCAGCTCTGTGTCAAAGTCATCCTCTGTCGTCCACTTCTTATTTTTACTAACAATGAGCTGCCAACAGCTGCTGAAGAACAGAGCTTAAGTAAGGCAAAGGCATTACACAAGATTCCCTGATGCACATTACACCATTAAGGGCAGTGTTAAATGCCCTGTGCAACGCATTTTGGTTTGCAGTGCAGGTGTCTTTCTTATTTTCTTATATTTTATCTGATGCAAAGGACTTTTTTCCACCTGGCACTTATTTTGTTGAAATACCAAACTCACAGGCAGTCCTATCAGTTCCTAGAGAGGTGTTTTGATTTCATTCCCACCAGAGTTAAGTCCTTTGGTCCATCAGAGTTTGTCTAAGCTTTCACACCACCCAATAACCCAAACTGTCAACATCTCATTTATTTATTTATTTAACCTTTACTTAACCAGGGAAACCTCATTTAGATTAAAAATCTCTTTTACAAGAGTGTCCTGGCCAAGAAAGCAGCACATTCAACAGTTTTACACAAACATATGCAGTTATCAAACACATAAAACAAGAATTTAAAACATAAGAAAGAGAAGTCACAATTCAGACAGGTTATTTTGCTTGGATTGTCCACAGGAGAAAGAGTGCATTAGTCAAAACATCTACAGCCAGATGTGTCTTCCCCCAAGTTGCTCAACATTGTCTTATAAGTTTCTGGTGACACCAGATCTTTTAGTTTCAGGTCTTTTTGTAGTTCGTTCCAAGCATGTGGAGCCGCAAACCAGAACGCCTTTTTTCCCAGCTCATGCGATACACATAACCGGGCTTCAGATTGATTGTAAGCAACCTATCAGACCAACCCCGGAACACATTCTGCCTGGCACAGGCTGTGAAAACAGACTGATGGAGGGAATCAGGGAGTCAGGTCTCCCTTGGAAAAGAGATCTGCTGATCTCAATGGGACTAACCTGATTAAACAAAGGTTAAATAAAAAAAATGGGGGGGATTTGCTGTGGAGGTGGACTATATGGAAATTTGGCGGAAATGTGTAGATTGTACTTTATTAATCCCTTAGGCAAGACTCCCTCAGGGAAATTATGATTCCAGTTGCATTATATTAGAAATAAAAGATAACACTTGTAGGCTACTGCTGCTGCTCCTTCACATCCTCTGTCTTCCTGTTACTCCTCATCCCCCCCAACTGAGGAGGATTGAGTGAATTGAGTTGAATTGAATTGAGTGTATCTTGATTGTTCTGGGTCTTCACTGGCACACCAGATGATCCAGATGAGGTCGTCTGCAAATGTAAACTACACTTCATCTGCGTTCTTAAAAGAAATGAGAGCAGACAATCTAATTGGTTTCATGTTGCAGCCCAATCATTCCATATATAGTTTATGCACATACAGATGGAGGTACTTTAATTTTCCTTTAATTTTCTCACTAATGCTCACATCAAATGGGCCTGTTTATGGTGAACTTTGGGCACTCCCACTGACTGGATGTTGGCTGGTAACTGGTTGGAATTTAGCTGGAAGGGGAAAATTTAAAGCGGCTGCTTCTGTAGTCCATCCTATTTAAACCCTTCCCACCTTCTAGGTCGCAAGATACGAACAAACAGGATGCACACCGCTGTGCCACATGCTTTTTGTCCATTCACATGAACAAATTAACAGAACTAGAAAAGCACTCGGAGAGCGCAGACCTCCGCCAGCGCCACAGTCCTTATCCATGTTGTAATTTTGACCATAAATATTAGTCCTACCTTTATTTCATCTAAATATTTAGATTCCTTGACCATGAAAACATACCATTAGCAACTGGATTCATAATGATATCTATTTTAGTTCAGTAGTTGCTCACAGAAATCATATTTTTCGCCATGGCCGCCAGACGCTGATCTGGATCAACACCATCGAAACAGTTCTTCCTTTTCCCATGCTGAACATTTCATGAAAATTTCATCAAAATCCATCAATTTTTGAGGTATTTTGTTCACAGATGGACAGACGGACGGACAAACAAACTGTCCCGAAATCATAACCTCCTTGGCGGAGGTAATAAATGAATGGTGATTAACTTCTCAGCACAAGTCTCTATGACTTAAATGTTTCATCCAGTCAACAAGTCGCTGCTTAATCTCTCCAGTTTCTACTGAGACTGGTTCAAGGTTCTGGAAAATTCCAGCTTATGTTGGCTCTTCAGCAAAGAGTTTTATAACCAAAATTTTTAAACTTTGCTTTTTTGAATAAATCTATTGTACTGAAACAAAAACTCCTGGATTTAGTTCATTCACATGCTATTTTTACAAACAAAACTAGAGCATTCAAGCATGCAGTGAGGAGAAAATGCAAATCCAGCTGGAACAGGGCTCCTGTCATGGTGAGCAGCTTACACAAATGGACAGAAAAGCGCTCGCACATCTTGTCACACCTGTGGGCGTTTCATTTCTCTCCATCCACCTGACTTGCATGTCTTAGGCATGTGTGAGGAATGTGGACTCCCCAGAGGACTGGCTGCTGGACATGAGGAGAATATAGAAACTCAGTGAACCACAGGCTGCTGTTGCTATAGAGGGAGGTGAGCCATGAGAAACAGATTGATCTGCTAGGAGGCTGGTAGGGTAGGGTTAGAAGCACAGGAGCAGCGCATAGAGACAGGAGGGGTGATATACATCCATTATTTACCAGATTTCAGTTTGCACAGCCCTTTCATAACCCCAAAAGGTAAATACTTGTGGATAATGGATGGATGGATGGATGGATGGATGGATGGATGGATGGATGGATGAACTAATATATACCCTTCATTTATTGCATGTCTTTTAAGAAGCACATTTATAATATTTATCACCCATCAAAGAGAAGATGACTGAACTTGTACATAAAATTATCATCAGGGAGTCAATAGTTTTACTGTGTAACCCATGTAGTGTTTTGCTACTTTTTTGTTCAGTTAGTTTTATTTTTAATAATTATGTGAACCCTCAACCCTTTCAAGTACAAATCAAGTGAAAAACACCATTTTCTTCAAGACGGCCTATAGATCACAAGAATATTTGTGTTATTATGATGTCAAGGTAATATATCAATAGGTTTTTGTCCACAAGAAAAAAATTAAATAAAAGTTATTAGGTTTGTTTTTTTTTTTTACATGGATAAAAAATGAAGAAGCCACTCAGTTTGATGTTGTTCCCTCAAGCCGTGCCTATCATAAAATAACAACATGCAAACAAATGTTTTCTGACTTATGATATTTGTGACTGTGGAAGCAGTTTCTGTCTGGAACAGGGCTACCTCACATGGACTGGTTGGCCACCTTGGTCAACAAACTTTTTTCCCAGCTGTGTAGTTTCCCTTTTTTTTCCCTGTCCAGAACTGTGGGTCAGTGATGTTAAATAAATCCACCTCTTTGTCTCCTCCTGGTGCTAAACTACACATTTTGCCTCCACCAAGGTGTCAAACCTTTGATGGCATATTAAGCACCAATAAAAAACGGATAACAAACAATAGGCATATAGTACAAAGTTACTCCATGAAACAAACTCCAATTTTGCACCATCAAGCCACAAAGTTTTCATGCAAGCCCAAATTATGTACATATTAATAATAAACAAAAATAAATATTGTCTTTTTTCCCCACTATTTTGGTCATGCAGGACTGTTATTCAATTGTTTTTAGTCTGACAGATTAACATTTTGCCTTTCGTGGGTTTTGAATGCTACTGGAAAGAAAATAATGTTACAAATCAGACTGGTTGACAAAGAAACCTTAAACTGTTATTTCCTTAGAAATTCAGCAAAGATAGGATCCTTTTTTCATAACAAACTTTGGAGAATAATCACATGATCAGGGATTTATTTCTGTGGGTTTACAGCATGAGGATATTAGAAAAAGGCCAAATTTTAAAGAGACTGTGAGGAGTTTCTAAATAATTGCAAAAAAGTCTCACTTTTAGATATATGCCTGATCAAAATACACACTTATTGATGAGTTTTATAGCATAAAAATAGGTTATCTATAAATGCTATTCCTTAGCTTTGTGGTCGGGTCGGACAGGGCTGGACTGGCCTGGATACTCAACTTTGAGAGCAAGACAATTAAAACTAGAGCAAATTTATATTATTCAGAAACGTCTTAGAGCACCGGGCTGTAAGTAGCAATATATAGCCGGCTACAAAACTACGATACTAAGTTTTCCAAAATTTGCTTGTTGTCACACATCAAAAACTACCGCTACGTAACTAGAAAGAGATACATTACCTCGTCGCTTTGCATCCTGGAAGTTGTTGAAAAAATCTGTAAATCAATGCAGAGTTCTGAGGAAGGTCCGGGCTAAAACACAACAAACACACGCTTTTGCTACGGTTACGTCTTGGTGCGTTCCAGTTGTAATCAGAAGTAGGAATTTCCAAGTTCCGAGTAGGAAACTGCAGCTGGAACGACCCCCGAAGTCGGAATTTCCGACTGGGAACTCGGTGAAACCTCGTCACCCCTGAGTTGACAATCGAAGATGAATGCCCCCAGTGTGAACAGTTATTTAGCTCCTGTAATAATCCATTTATTTGCACTTCTGACTGGGGTGTGTCGCTCTAGATCAGCTGTATACATAGTATTGTTAGACTTATATTTACAAAAATGCTGCCATAGTGATAATCACATTCTTCATGTGATATTTGTGAACAACAACGCAGGGCGTGCTAACAACAGCTAATAATAGCCTGGTAGATCGGCATGTTTTTTTCTGACTTCAACTGGAACGCTGGTAAGTCGGAGATGATGTCACTCCCAGTTCCGATGTTACTGGAACACAGCATTACGACAGTTGCCACGCGTGCTCATGGGTAGCAGAGTCTTTGTGTCGCCGGTAATAGATTCTCCTCATAGTCCATTTAAGGCTGGATTAATAATTTTCTCGATGGGATATATCTGACCTTAAGTCCTTTAACGATCCACAAAACAAGTTCCCAAACAAAATATTCATCCTCATAAAGATTTGTTGCATGGCTACAGAGATATTGTACACAATGGGGGATGTACCATAGAGTTGTCGGGGCTTACAAGCTCCCACTGCACATTTTTCAGAGCTGGAAAAGCTCTGAAGTGTATGTTTGAACAAAAAAGTCCATTCACCCTCCGGTCAGCATTCCCTCATCCTCTCCTTTGTCACCCTCTTTTTGTTCTTTTAAGCAGTGGTGATGAAGAGAGCTGGGCAGAGTCATTGGTGCAGACAGAGGAGAGGTTTGAGGCTATACAGCTGGTCCCAGCTCTCTACTTAAGCATTAAATGTACACTGGAGCTCACTTAGACTAATAGAAACTGTGGAGCAGGGATGTATAGGGATATAGTGCGGTACTGCTGTAAAAGTGTGCCTGTATTGAAGTCAATTGAACAAGTTTATGATCTGCATTTGGTGCTGTTGCATCAATGGATGTGTCTGCAGTTATGATACTGTGCTTTCTCATTTCATGTGAGGTAATCCATGCTGCACTGGCAGCTCAGAGCAGAGGGTGAGTGTGTACCAGCTATATGGTGAACAGTATTTGGCTAATTGGTGTATGCCACATTTACAGGTCATTTAAATTAATGTTTGACTTATTTTTTTCTTGTATCGAAGCCCATCATTTTGCTCAATGATTGCTCTGAAGCAGGGATGGTTCTGGCTCCACATATGGCTCTGTCACTCAATGTGACTGCAAATATTGGTGTGTATAAAACAAAAAGAAGTGATTAAAAATTTTATGAAGTGAATGATATAACTACGGTATGAGAGGATTGTATGAATGTTATGAGTGCAGTGTACGTAAGTCCTGCTCAAAAGGATGATATATTTTGTTGAAAATGTAATATGTGGACCCCAGGAAGAATGTCTGCTGCATATTTGCTGTAACTAATGGTGAATCAAATCAAACTGAATGAATTTCAAGTGAAACCCGAGACCCCGAAAAGCAGACATGACAATCCAGGTCCAGGCATCCAAAGCACACATATGACCAACAGACAACCACATGGCTGGAAAAACAAAGACCACACCAATGCAAGGCCAATGTGTAGGCCAAGACACTCCCAATGCAACCAGCTCCATGAACCAAGGGCCTTGAGTTGCCTGACCCAGACCACCCATGACTGCTCAATGGGCCCCATGTCTCACGTCAAAAGTCCCCACAACGAGAACCTGCTCGTAAGAACCCAGACAAAACATGGATGGTCATAGTAATCCCCAATTAGAGACATGGACTGATACCTTTCTTCCGATTGCTAACCAAGAAGGTGTAGATCTCAGAGGGTGGATTTGAATGTCTATGTGGATAGGTTTGATCCAGAGCTTCACAGCTGCAGCCACCAAATCTCAGTCTAATCTTCCAAAATAGCAGCTAAGGTTTGAATCCAAACCAATATCTTGTTTGTTCAGGTCAAAATGATAAAAAAAAAAAAAAAAGCTACAGGTCAGTAAGCTTGTTGATAGACATTAGCTTACGAAGCCCTGTCAATAATTAACATGAGCTTCTGACAAAAATTCCCAATAAAAGTCTTTACCCTTAATTATGGATGGATGCTTTTATTTGAATGTATTTTAGTCATCTTTCATGCACAGACTTTTCAAGGGCAGGGGTGAAAAGAAAAGAACCCACATATATAACAAACAAATTAATCCCGCTGGGGTCTTCCCCTAGAATTTTTCCAGTAAGTAGATGCCATTTACTGTATTCTAGTGCATTCAGGCATGAAAATGGGTCAGGGGTGAAACAGGTAAGAAGGATGCAACCCTCTAGGGAGTCCGGGGGCCTCATCCCAAAGAGAATTTTGAATATTTCATATTTAAAAGCATAAATCCATTGCATTTTGAGATCAAAATCAAGCAGAATTGTAGAATAAAGTATCTATCTATAAATAAAGACATACTGCTATATAAGAAATAGGACTGACCACTTCTGTCATGAAATTTGTTAACAATTCATTTTCCATCGAAGGCTTGTTCAGATGTTTACTTCACATATCTTGCTGCGTGGCTAACATTACGCATCAATAACACGGGTGGTGGAGCCTGGCGAAGCTGTGTTAAACCACTCACGCCTTCTCTCCTCCCTTGCACCACTGGGAGGGACGGAGGTGCGGATGTGCCTCGCTGCGCTGGACACACCCCGTCACCCCGCCTTGACACCCCAGCGCAGGCATGGCACACCTGCTCTGTGCTGCGCTGACGGGGTGTGTCCAGCTCACTTTGGTCTACAAAATTAGAGCCCGGCACCTCTTTCACCAAGGTGTACTCCTTCTTGTGATACATTACCTGTAGCTAATGTAAAGCCTATGTCAATAGAGCTCCTGGGATCCTTAGATATACCAGAAAATATTTCAATTATTAAAAACATCACTCACCAGATTCGGTGAGTAAACTATATTCCACTTGGATGGTACAGCTATATTCCACTTGGATGGTACAAGGCGGCTTCAGCTTCAGCTCTGCATGAGCAAACTGTGTACGCACTTCATAAGCCAATCAGGCAGCGGTATCCGCCCACTGTCTCTGAGAAAACACTGGTGATGTGAGGCCCTTCTCATTGGATCTACAGGATTCACATAAAGCACCTATTTTGGTTTCCAAATGGCTAATGGCTTTGTCAAAGGTTTGGGAATTTCTAACCTGGAAACTGGTTCAGTGAGAGTTTTGGCTTAATGTCGAGAAAAAAGGGCCCAACATAAATGCCATTAAAGCAGTACTGTTTCAAGGTATTTCTTGGTCTGAACAGTCTTCTGGACTGTAATAAGTTTTTTCCACCCAAAGAGGGCAGTTTAGTGTGTTTGCCAACCAGGAGGGCACTTCAACACGCATTCCGGCTCTCGAGGGTACTGTACCACGTGTTTTGGCTCCCAAGAGGCCACTTTAATATGCATTTTACCTTCCAAGAGGCCACTTTAATGCACTTTTTGCCTCTCAGGAGGGCACTTTAGCACACGTTTTTCAACAACTGGACCACGAAGACGGGTGATGGGGACAACCCCCACCATGCATACCTCTGGTCATCATAACTGGAAATAATATGCTTAACAGCAGCTTGGCAAACTGAGAGTATAAATGAACCACTAATGCTGTAACAGATACAGGGAAAAATATATAACTCAAAACAAATATTTTTTAAAAAAATCATTTTTAATGATAATTGTCATAAAATCATTATGTTTTCAATATGATTGTACAGTATATTTTTCTACAGAGCACAAAACAAAATAAAATGACCATAAGAAAAAGCACAATACTTATATCAAAGTATTTTTTATTAATTTATTCAGTTATTACCTTTTGGTAGTTATCACTTGCAAAGCTATTATTGACACCCTCCTTCTTTTATGCATTTATTAGGGTTAGTATTTTTTGTTTTTTATTTTGAGGTTGGGCTGGTCAAGGCATGGCACTAAATCATGTCATTGTCAATAAAGCGAGTAGGAGGATATCTGGAGATGTGCGCTAGATAACACACAACAGTGTATGGTGCCAACACAAGTCTTGTACTTCTCTACTTTTAGATTAAAATTACTCCAAACACTCTAGTCAGACATTTCTTAAGACCTTTAAGCCACCGTGTTTAGAACTTGCAGAGTAAAGGCTATGTACCCCTCTCCCAGCACAGACTGCTCTCCTCTCAGGGGTCAGGTAGCTGTCACTTCAGCAGAAACTCTTATAAATCTAACTACACTGGATATTAACAAGATGAATTGCTCCTGTATTTATCCCGGAAATTAAAACAGGCCAAAAATATGATCAATATTCTGACTTCACCACATTCCGTTGTGTGACGTGGGGTTCACCAACTTTGGCTTGATGTTTTAAAAATGGACATCAGGATTTCACATTCACAGAGCATAGTGTTTACAAAGTCCATTTTACTGATCATGACTAAGCAGTTTGGAGGCTTGCTGAAACCAAAGAGCTCTGTTGAAAGGTTTAGCAGAAGCAGTGTTACTGGTCACACTTGTGGCAGCAATAGGCTTCTGGTTTTGTGGGCTCACAGTTCATGCATCTGCAGTACCAGCTAACGTGGGATCCGTCAGTAGTTTTATCATCCCCCTTTTCTACCTGTGACTCCATCTGTAAAAGTTCTTTCTCTGTGTACTCCAGTTGTTAAAGATGTTGTCTCTTATTTCTCATATTAGTTCAGTATCTGTAAAAGCAGTAGTTGTTTCTTCAAAGACCTGAAGAGCTGATGGCAGAGGGATATTTGCAAACAACAGTTTCAAACACAGGCGCTTTGTCTAAAAAGAGTGAAACGCTGCAAAGAATCTTACTGTAGCATCCAGTGTAACCAATATATAGTATAAGTCGCTCTAGGATTATAAATTGCATCAGTCCAAAAATGCGTCATGAAGAGAAAAAAAAAAACAGTCACACAGGACTATAAGTTGCATCTATTTAGTGCGCTGACCGAAAGGTGGTTGCCTTGTATGCAGCGGTAACACCAAGAAGGTCCTCTGCGTTCTTTCCGTTGGCATTGCTGTTAACCAATGCATCCACCAGGGGGGCCCAAACAAGTCTATCCTCCACTTCACCTTCGCTACTGGCCAACTGACACTTAATTGCTCTCCAGTCTCCTCCCCGCTATTTGATTTATTTATTTTTTGATTTATTTCTTTTGCATTTCTTTGTCCCGTTGTCCAGGCAAAGTAACTTCATACAGATGTTTGTAATTTCTAACTAAAACTTCCACCACTATTATTTCTTCATGTCTCACTAGAGCTTTATGGAAACATGCAGAAATATGGACAAAATGAATACAGAGCACAGGCAGGAAGCTCTGTCTGTATCCTTATCCATCTTTAATGTCGAGCAAAAAATGGGCCTGAAAAAAAGTCTCTCCCAGCAGCACATTGTTATAGCACCCATCTGTGGACTCGTTCCTCCAGCTCTGACCATCTTGCTTTCGGCCCGCGATAACCTTTCCTCATTTTCTTCATTGGAGTAACAGTAACCTCTGCTTTTTGCCAGTGCCTCATGAGTTCTCACTCGCTCCAAAGTGTATTTCTTCTTGATTACTGCTGCATATTTTATTACCTTCAGTTTGTTAGAATATATTTTTATTTTGGGGACACTCTGTTTATGGCTCTGGCCCAGTGACTGTAGATGGCAGTGCTTACTGCTTGGTTCATGTCTGTCAATATGTTAAATAATGTATATTTTCATATGTAGGTTGCACCTGACTATAAGTCAAAGGATCAGCCAAACTATGAAAAAAGGTTCGATAAGTAGTCTGGAAAATAAGGTATTTTTGATGTAAAAGTAGAGTTCTTATGATGCTTTTTATGGCATTACTGACTGCTATCTATTGGATAGCATCCGCTTCTTGATATCTCCCATTAGGGACAAACATTACACGCTGATTAATTGACAATTGTATTGATTTGTCCCATTTTAAAAACTAAAATAATAACAGTAAGGGTGTAGATTAATGTATCTAACATTATTGGCTCCGCCAAGGAAGTTATGTTTGCTGACATATGTTTGCTGGATTGTTAGCAAGATTATGCAATAACTACTGCACAGATTTTACTAAAATTTTCAAGAGATGTTGGTAATGGCCCAACTGAAATATGATTTCATTTTGTTGTGATCTAGTTAACAGCCATTAGCCAGCAATCATTTTGCATAAAAACTGTCCCTCTAATAATCATATCAGCTAATTTTAGTTGATATCATTATTTTTTCCATTTATCATGGAACTAATGCTTATAGATATAACAGCAATATCTTAGCTACCTTGGCGGAGGTTTGTGGTCTCCAAGTGCTTTCGAGTAGATATTTTCACCCACTTTTGCTGTAAATAGCACAATAATTTGTTTTCATGGATTTGGGCCATAATATTTATAAAGGAAAATAGAATTCAGTGACAGGCCAAGTACAGACCAGGGTGTCCTCTGTGGTACTGTTGTTATGGCATTTCTCAACAACACAACCAAAAAATGCAGACTGCAAATTGCCATTAGCAAACAGACGGGTCAGCACACACACACACACAATAAATACACAAAAACAAACACCAGTGCGCATGTGTGTCTCAACACACACTCGCCATCTGCCTTCAGCCCCAAACCAGCTCCAAAGTATCTGTATATTTCTTGGAGCACAACCTATTAGTCTGAGAAAGAATGTGCTAGTGTGTGAGGGAGAAAACAAGCTAGAGGGAGTATTAGCACTGTGTAACTGTGATAATGACTCTGTGATGGGGCCATAACTTCGTCTAACCGGTCGTACCATGTGCCAGCGACTGTTGGAGGCTGTTTTTGGTGGTGGGACACGGACAGAAGCCATTACTGAATCCCCTTAGTCAAATATGGAGAGGAAGCAGCACAGCAGAATGTCGGAAAATACCCCAAAGGCTCAATTTATTGTCTCAGACACATTCAGAGAAGTGGTTGAGAATAAGTGGGAGCTAAAAGATCTGAGAAAAATAGACAGAAATACAGTGACTCTAGATCCACCTCATATTTTCAGGTTATACTGTTCACTCAGGTCTTGGGATGGAATGCAGTAATTTGTTTTAGGCACAAAAGCTTGAGTGCCAACAAGTAAAAAGGCTGTGATATAATGTAAAAGTCTGGGCCCTACTTTTGTTTTTGGTGCAGGTATACTTATTTTTGTTTATTGCGTCTTAGCCAAGCATCTGTGTCCAATAAAATAAAGTGGTTGTTGTTGATAAATGTTTTCCTTTGGAAGGGCACCTGGGGTTACAAGACTGGGCGGTCCAGCAAATACATTGAAACAGATTCAAATACATCATGTAGCTCTCCATATGCCAATTAAAAATGGGCAAGCACAGGATAGAGTGTGTTTGTTAAAACACTGAATTGATGCCAGGCCTGATACACGGTAAAGGGACTGTTTACAGAAATAACGCTCACACAGTTGCACCCTAGACCAGTCGCACTCTGCACTGTTTTATTTTGAGTTTTTTAACTAACTTGGAGAAATATAAAAGGTGCATATAAGTTCTGTGTATGGCTGTAATGCTGTTAAAAAGAACTATGCTGTAATATCACTGCATGCTAAAATGACAAGGTGACCATAACCAGCCTAACCCTAACCCTAGCCTATGCCTGGTATGCCCACGTAAGTGAGCACCCCCCCAAACCCCATCCTACACCTTACCCTTACACTAAACCTACCATAACCCTAACCCCAGCCCTAACTATAATCCCAATGCCAACCCTTCTTACAGTGGTGTGCGTAAAAGACGAGAAAGTCTGACAGTCAATATCCAAGAAGTTTGGAGGGAGGGGTTGATTCTTGTGCTTTCACTATCCCCAACCCCTATCCAAAACCTTAACCCTCCCCTGCCTGGGTTACCCACATTTGTGGGCTCCTCCCCACAACCCACCTTTCACCTAATCCCAGCCCCAAACCTAAGCTCAACCCTAACCCATCCCTAACCCGAATCTAACCCCAACCCTTCTGACAGTGATGTGTATACAAGTCTGACAGTCAATATCGTAGATGTTTAGAGGAAGGTGTTGATTCTCTTGCCTTCACTAACCCCAACCCTATCCCCAGCCCCAAACCTTCTTACAGCAGTGTGCATACCAGACCTTCAAGTCCGACAGTCAATATCAGAGATGTGTGGAGGTGTTGATTCTCTTGCCTTCACTAACCCAAACCCTAACCCCAACACCAATCCGTCAGCCAGTGGTATGCATGCAAGACTAACAAGTCTGACAGTCAAAATTCAAAAACTGTGGAGGAAGGGGATGAATCTGCTGTGTTGACTAACCCCAACCCTAACCATAACTCTTACCCAAACTCCAACTGTAACCACCTCCAACCTTTCAAAACAGTTTTCCGAAAAACTACTTTATAAAAAACACTAAAATCTCGATCAAAAACAGCTTCAAAATTCATACAAGCAGAATTTTTATTAAAAAGGGCTCCAAAGACTTCAACAAGAAATGAAGACCTTTTATGTTTCTGTGTTCTTTTATAATTGAAAATTAACCCCGATGGAAAATAAACATAGGACTTACAAGAAAATATCAGAGGAAATCTCTTTACACTGACTGTGTTTAACCTCTTTAGTTTATTTTGCTTTATCCTAAAATCAACATGCGTCCACAACATCAAAATGGATGTTGCTCAAACCCCAACATCTTCGGTGTCCCTCTGGGTTGACAACTGAAAATTAGACAGAAAGAAAAATTTCAATCTACTACAGGCTGTTCACCAAGCAGAAAATATGCATAGGGCCCATTGAAATCATGGTCCAGGTGCACATGGTGGAGGGGGATGAGACCCCTCCCTCCCCAACCCCCACCGGAGATGGAATTGGATCAGAGATCAGGTCTTTTTTCGACTCTGGCACCATCCCGTCCCCTGCACCAGACCCTAACCTTAACCAAGTCCCTCACCCGGTGCCTGACCCTAACTGACCCCTTCTTCCAGTGCCTAAACCTAAAAAACAGGGGGCTCCTGCTAGGGGGGAGGTTGGTGGGGGGGCAGCCGGGAAGAGGGAGGCCAAAAAACATCACAACCCAGGTGCACTCAGTGAAGGGGATTGAGCCTATTGGGGGACCAGAGCAGGATTTCATTAACACCCCCAGAGGGCAAGAGGGGTCTTGCCCAAATGACAACATTGTACAAACAACAGAAAACAACAACAACAATAAAATCCCAGTGCTATGAAATGTGGCACTACCTGAACCAGACTGTCTGTCTGTTTTCTTCTCCTGTGAGGTGGGAGAATCCTGGACATGCCCAGGCAACCGTAGGATGCCGAGGGCCAGGAGAGAGCATGGCAACCCCATTGGCCAGACACACAGGGGGCCCAAGATGCCTGAACCCAGATTTGGCTTCCCGTACCCCACTACAAAGGCCACCTGGGCATGAGAACACCCCCCTGAAAAACAGGAGGTGGTCTCTGAAGGTCGAGGAGCTGATTTTGATGTTGGGAGACTCATATTTTGCCAGAATCCCCCCTGATAGACATGTCAGTCCAGGTGGACAGTTTCCCTGGAGCCATGACCCATCACATTAAGAACATCATGGAGAAACTACAGACACAAACAATAACAGAAAAGGTGATATTGTCCATGGGCTTGAACATCTGTTTAAGACAAATCAGGTTGGAACAATTAAAAAACAGTTTCATGTTCTGGTGGCACTAGCGCAAAGGACTTTTCCACAAGTGTAAATTTTTATCCCACTCATACAGTGCTCGACAACACAACCACCTGCTATTCTGGACCTAACACAACAAATAAACACATTTCTATTGTTGGAGATGGATGTTTTTGAGGTGGGACGGGACAGTGTCCATTGGACAGCCTCCACCATTTCAGACATTTTTGAGTCATGGATGAGGAAGTTTAACTAGCGGAAGGGGGACCAAGTCTTCTCACCCCAGAAACAGGCAACGTCTTAAATTCCTTTCGAACCTCCATTTTAAATGAAGCGGAGCAGAGTCTGCTGGAGAAGGGACTATTTTTTATTCCAACACCACCAGCAGCAGATAAAGATGAACTCAAAAGAGATTTACATGAACATCACCACCGTCTGAAATTGCTGGATTACTTCCAGTTCACGGCCGAACGAGCCATTCTTAGAACCGTCCAGATGGGAGTCCAAGTGGGCCACTGCACCGACTGAAATAAGGGGTCTGATTCAGCAGGATGGATGAGGAACAACAACAACAATTTAAACAATAACGACAGTAACCTGTCCATCAGAGAGAGACGGGCACTAAAGGATCTACAACATAAGCAAGATCTAGTGATTAGGCCAGCCTACAAAGGTTCAAAGATTGTGATCTTAGAACACAATACTTGATAAATGCAAATCGACAACTCTTAAATGCAGCTAATTAGAGATCGCTGGCTGATCCCATGCAACATGAAACACAGAAGATGATACATAAAGTAGCGATACAGCTTTATGAAAAAAGTACATCTCAGCCTAGCAAAAGAAATATTTGTTTGGCTAAGACCAGTCCCCTCCATGGAGACACTATCTGCTTCCTAAGATCCACAGGTATCCGACCACGTGGACGGTACCACATTGAGTTCCTTCAGGACTTCCCACCGTTTCTGATTATGGGAGTGAGTCATGCAGAGTTGGTCAACTTCTGACTGAACCCTTTGTCGCAAAACCATCCAAGCTATGTCAAAGATACTTATGAGTTTGGGCGGAAGATCAGGAGCATAAGTATGCCACCTGGGGCTTTCTTGATCTCCAATGAAGTAGATTCATCATACACAAACATCAATACACAGCTGGATCTGCAATCAGTGCAGCAGATCTTTGACAAATATCTGGACCCAACAAGGCCAAACAGTGCCCTTCTCTCTCTGCTGGAATTATGCCTCACTGGTAAGGCCTTTGAATTAGACTCAAAATATTATCTACAGATACACGGTACAACGATGGCCAAGAAGTTCGCGCCTGCCTATGCAAACATACACATGGGACCACACAGTGTTTCCCAAGTGCACAAAGCTACCATTGCTGTACCTACGCTATCTAGACGATAGCTTTGGTGTCTGGACATATTCTGAGAACTTCAGGACATTTGTAGGCAGCTTGAACGGGCGCCACACATCAGATAGAGTTTCTGGACACTCAGGTTTTTATTAAGGACAACAGCGAGAAATGGAGTCTAGGTACCCAGGTCTACTTCAAGCCCACTGACACTCACACTCTACTACACAAAAAGTTTCCAGTTTCCATCCAGAACATGTGTTCAGGGGGATTGTAAAATTCCAACTAATACGTTTTTGGAGAATTTGTCGTCACTTCTAATCACCCCTTTGTCATTTGAGATTAATAAGGGAATTACAGATTTAAGACAACAACGATCTCTGTTGGTCCGCTGTTGTTCGGTAAATAATATTGTGTCAGGATCACTAATGAATCAGGCACATTAAGCTTTCAGAATATTATTTTTTCACTCTAGGAAAGATCTAAGATGTAACTTCTGTAAAGATGTGCGTCTAATCTTGTTTTACCTCATTTAATCATACATTACATCACGCAACATACAAAGCATTCTAGTTTGAACTGCTAGTGGGTAAAATAAACATGTAAAGGCGTGTCTATTTAGTTAAAGACTCATTTTTGCCATCTTTTCTTATACTAACAATCAGTAACTGTCTCTCCTTTGAATCCATCGCTGTGATACTTCCATGTGTCTGTTTTCTCTCTGCTCACACCCTTCACTCTCGTCTCTCGTCCAGCCTGAGTGGCTAAGAAACTTCAATTGTCACTTTTGCATAATCTGATCTGTTAATCTACTTGCTGTGAATGTCAAATATGCCGTTATTTGGAGTAAAGGGCTGTTAAAGCCTGAAACACTGATACATCCACCTGGGTCTGGATATGATGGCAATGTGGTCCAGAATTAGACCAGAGTCCCCCATGTGGCGGTACCTGCTAAAGTGTGTGGCCAGTTGATGCCCCTCTCTTGCCTTTTCGTTTTCAGCCTTTTCTCACTGGTCTAATGAGAGGTAATGACAGCCATCTTGTCAGTCAGAGCCAGGGGTGATCCCCTTTAAATCTCTTATCAAATGTCAGTGCACTCAGCTCTTAGACTCTCTGCCGTCTACCTTTGGTCAGCTCTCCTGGCTTTCTGGGCTCGCCTCCCTCAGGCACTCACACTTTTCTTCGACTGACATATCGAAAAACGACCTAAAGGGGTTTTCTCTCCATTAGCCTGACATATGGAGCTCCGAAGAAAGCAGCAGTGACAAAATATGACACGCATGAAACTAGATTCCACGTTTCCACCTTACACTGTCTTTTCAGAGATTTGTGGACATTTGGACGAGAAGAGGAACAGAAATATGATATTGTTAAACAAAGTTAGAGGTAACAGATGACAAATGTGTCCCAAGGCTGGCGGCCGGGGCACGAAGCATATTGACAGAGCGAGGGATGGCGAGCGCAGAGCTAATATTTCTTCCTCATCCTTCTGTCTGTTATTGTTTGTTTGGGTGTTTGTGGCTCTGGTGATGTGACTCAGAGACAAAGAATAAAATCTATTGTAGAGGTTTACACTGCCCAGATGTCTCAACTACACTCACTGGCCACTTCATTAGGCACCCATGTTCAGTTAATGCAACCAGCTAACAAACCAATTACATGGAAGCAATTACTGCAATTAGGCATTTGGACATGGTCAAGACAACCTGTTGAGGCTCAAACTGAGCATCAGGATGGAGGAGAAAGGTGAGGTAAGTAACTTTGAATGTGGTATTGTCATTGGTGAGTTGATCTACAGATTTTACAAAGACAATAGAACAAAAAAGAGGAAATATCCAGTATGCGCCTGTTATCGGTGGCAAAATGATTTGTTGATAGAAGGGATCGGAGGAGAATGACTGGAGTGGTCTGCATTGCTCGAGAGGCAACAGTAACTCAAATACCTTTGAATGAGAATTATTTCATTTTTTTGTTTAATATCTCCGCCAAGAAGGTTGTTTTCGCCAAGGTTTGTCTGTTTGTTTGTCTGTTTGATTGTTGGCAAGAGAACGCAAAAAGTACAGAATGGATTTACATGAAATTTTTATCAGAGGTGCAGTTTGGCCCAAGGGAAAAAAAATTACATTTTGATGGTGATTTGCATATTTGTCTGGATGCAAAAACGATCTAAAGTTTGCAAAAAAAATCCCTTGAGTTCATTAGGTTGTATTTTAAAGAATCATGTCTCATGTGACCCTCCTACTCTATTTTAGCAGCCAGCCAAGCTGTTCAAATATAAAAAGGTGTATTATTCATTGGACAACATTTCCAATGAAGCAGTAAATGTATTATAATTACAAGAAAAAGTTGTTTTGATTTGCTGTAATTGTTTGTAAGACTACGTTTTGTGCAGTTTTAGAACAATTAGCATAGTGTGCTTTCATAGGCAGTAAATGCCATGCTAATTGTACCAAAGGAGGCGTTGATACTGGCCTGCATTAGATTAAGTATCGATAATAACATTTGAAATACTTTTATTTTTTTTGGAACATTTTCTGCTTCATTTGATTGAGAAGACAGTAAATAGACTGATGAAAGGGGCGAGACAGAGTTCAGGTTCAGACATTCTGCTCATGGGCCTGCCACAAAGCTCAGATAATCTCGAACTGGTTTCTTGGACTTGACAGTGAATTAACTTTACTCCAGAGACACCCACAGTCACCAGATCTTAATCCAATAGAGCACCTCTGGGATGTGGTGGAACAAGAGATACTCATCAAGGATGTGTGGCCGGCAAATCTGCAGCAACTGGTCGATGCTCTTATGGTGATATGACATTTGGGAAATGTTTGCAGCAGCTTGTTGCCACGAAGCATTAAGGCTGCTCTGAAAGACAATCGGGGTCCTACCTGGCCACAGCATGGTGTACTAAATGAAGTGGCTAGTTTGTGTATTTGTAGATATAGATATATTTTTTTTAAATGTTAATACTGACAACGTTCCCCTTTAAAAGTCTCATGCAAAGCTTTAGTGTATTTTTGTTTGGTCTGCTCCTCTCTGATCTCTTGAATCTCTAATAGATGTACGGGACATCTTGTCATTTTTCCTTCCTTCCCTCTCTCTTTGATTATGTTTCTGACTATTTTGCCTTCATCACTTCTGTTTGGACAGGTCTGATGTGACGAGTTTAATCATCCAGAGCTGATCCGAGTAACGTGTGTTCGTGTGAAGCTGTGTAGTTTGGGAAAGATGTGCTTTGTTTCATTAAAATGGAGAGCAATGGGAGTTTTTCTAAGCTACCTTAATGAAGCTCTGACATGATAAAAGCTGTCTTAAAGGGCTGATTGCTCATTTGGTTACATGAAAATCTGAATTGGTGAATTCTTGTGTATTCATGTCATTGTCTCCATGCAAATTCGGGAAATGTGCTGCTGTGCATGTCTCTCTATATTGATTTAACAGTCTTTATGATTTGGTTGTGCTTACATATGAGGTGCTGGAAAACTCATAGGAAGTCTGGTTTAGAACCTAATCACGCAGAGTGTGACCAACATCAACATCGCCAGCCTTCACTTTTCTTAGAAGGTCACTGTCTACAATTCCATACAGAATATGCTACACATCACTCCAGCCAATATGGCAGTGCCACCCGGTGCAGCCTAAAAGCATCTTTATCTTGATTTAATGGCACAGAATTCTGCTGAGCTGCTTCAAGCAAAGGGCTGGGTTGTACAGCATTTGACAGGCTTTGGTCCAGGTGCAGCATAAAAGCAAACCGAACCAGGGGTAAAATCAAGCAATGCTGAACTACTCCCCTAAAGTCTGCCAAACTTCAGGAGTAAAAGCAACCAAAGATGCACCACTCTGACTAACCAGAACAATAAAACTCAAACAGACGGCAGTTAAAATGTTCTCTGTCCATAAATCTGCTTATTTAAACAGAGCATTTGTGCTAAGAAAGCCTCTTGTTCAGCCTTGTAAATGAAGTACGCATGATTTTCTTTGTCATTATCACAGAGATCCTCACACGTCTGCAGCCATTACCAAGAGTGCCTGAATCTATTGTTACTTTTAGTGCAAATACACTTTATCTTCATCTCTAATCATACCACTGTTTATTGTAAAGGGGACAAAAACAACCCAAAAAGCATTTTCTCATCCTTAAGTGCTCAGAGGAAACTCTGTAGCAGATAGTGTCAAAGACAGTCTCTTATGAACAATGGAGAGGCAAAAGCCAAAAAGCTTAAAAACAATACATAAAAGGGAGGTAGCTTGAGAACAAAGGGTTATAATTTGAAGCTGTGAACACAAACACAGACAATTCATCTTAGATTTGCTTCCACCAAAACCATGTAGCTGCTTAGTCCAGAAACAGAGCATTCAAGCATCCATACAAGACAGAACGACCAACTGGAGTGTATTAAAAAGAACAGACAGGAGAGGGCAAAATCCACAACCATTCAAATCACATTTTTTGAATAGGCAACTATGCCTTAAAAAACTCATCATTCTGTTGAAAAGTCGTTCACTTTGCTGAAGTAAGCATGCACAGATGTTACATGAATTCCTGAAATTACATACTTGGTGCCTTTTTTGTTGAAGTTGCATGCACTTGGGGACATGAAAAGGCAACACACTCTTACATGTGTTTGATGACTGAACGTGTTTGTGTGAAGTTGCTGTCTTGGCCAGGACACTCTTGATACTGAGATTTTCAATCTCAGTAAGGTTTAATCCAGTTAAATAAAGCTCAATTAAAAAAAATACAATATGCTTAAAAATATGTATATTTTTCATTTTTTAAATAGTTGTTTTAAAGTTGATCTAACAGAAGGAAGACTCAAGAAGCAGAATGCCGCCAATCTCACATAGAGCGCACTTTCTGTTAATATATAATACTATATAAGTTTGGTTAGTGAACCTCAGTGACCTATCAAGAAGCATGTCTTGCTTTAGGGCACAGCAGCAGTGAGTCTGCAACTGCAGCATGACCAAAAATGTTTATCCAAAGATCTTTACACACCAGATGCAATTATTTTGTACAAATGTATTTTTTTTTCAGTCCATAGCCAGTAATGGCAAGCTAACAAACCAAACATGTACTGTTTAGTTTGGACTCCACTAACTCAAAATCTGACCAATGAAAGCACTTGTTTGTATGTCCATCACAGTCAGCCAAAACATTCAACATAGCAGCCTGCTTTCTTTATTGTTTTTTTGTGAAGCAGGTGTGGTAAAGTCATCTATTGTCTAGCTGTCTTTTTAGCAAGGATTTTACTTAAGTTTCATGAAGAAATTAAAAATGTTAGCGCCAGAGAGGATCAGATGCAGCTCTTATTCCCTCCTCTGTGGAAACACTTGGATCTGAGAGGGTGTGAAGGCTTCAGGAGGCTATGATGATGATCTCCAGGCTGATTGACAGCCCAAAAGATGTCAAATGGGACTGGAGGGAGGGTTAGTGGCAGAGTGGCCTTTCAGAACAGTAAAGGTGTCTGCCTGTGACAAGCAGAAAACAAACTTGTGGGTGGAGGCTGTATAGCTATGACATTATACACCTCAGGAAGTTAAAAAACTGTAACTTCAAGGGGGCTTTTGATGAAGAGGTATAGCACATTTTTCAATGAACTGTGAGTTTAGTAAAACATGTGATCTTCTGCAATCAAGCTTAATCTAACAGCATTAGAAGCAAATGAACATGAATGCATGTCTGCACGGCTTGTAACCCAGGTCACAAATATGTTAAATTTAATATTGTATTCCATTTATTTATGTATTTTCTATTTTTGAAATGAATTGTTGATTCCGAAAATATGAATGTGTGTGTGTGTCTGTGTGTATATATATATATATATATATATATATATATATATATATATATATATATATATATATATATATATATATATATATATATATATATATATATATATATATATATATATATATATATATATATATTTTTGTAAACACAATTAAAACAATAAAAAGGATCTATAGTAATATATAGATCATCTTAAGATCATGTTTGTTCATGTTTGTTCATGTGAGATTGTTATAGCCAATCAGCAGCCAAGATTAGCATCATCAGCAGAGCATGTTTTTGACATGAACTACATACGAGATATTTGAGAGAGACAGATTTCTTTTCTTTTTTTTTTGCATTTAACGGATTTAACGGATGGCGGATGCTGTCAGATAACTACAACTACAGAGATTACCAAGTTTTAACATTTATCAGGCGTCAGTTGAATTGGTGAAGTGAACCTATTGTTTTTTCCTTTGTGTAACAATGTATGCAACCATCTTTGATATACATCGTGTGGGGCAAATGTTTGTGTATCTGCTTAGTAAATTGTAATACATCGTAGATGACTCCTTGACTCTGTTTTATTTTATACAGGTTTATTTTTTTATATCATCTCATCTCTCAAGACTGCGGTACAGGCCAGGTTTTTTATTCAACCCATATCAAATCTGTACTCGAAGACGGCGAGCTACCCAAGGACAAACATCATCATCATCACCATCATCATCACCACGTTTTGCATTCCTTGACCAACCCATTATCAGCTGCCTACTGGTGCGGTAAGACTCCAGGACAATTGTTTTTTCTTCTTTAGTTGATTAAGGACTGAATTTGTGAAAAGTTGTTTTTTGATCAGCTCATTAGATGCTGATCTGATTGGTAGATAAACCAAAGATTTTTGTTTGTTATTATTGATTTTAAAAATTATTTTTCTTATTTTCTCAATACAATTATTTTTTGAAACCTTATCCAGTCATTTGAGTTTATTGAGTGTTATCTTCCTATTTCCTCCTTTTTTGAATTTAGTGTCTTCAGAGTTAAAACATTTTTTTTTAATTTTATGTTGGTTAAAGGGTTTATGTTAAATACTTTCATAGTAAACGTGTGCTACACTCTTCCTGTAAGAGATAGCTGAGCTAAAGTTTGGTTGAGATGGAACAAATTGTTCTGAAGCCTGTTTGATAATCAAATGACTAAAGTTGCATGGCTTTGTCCAATTCTTTCTACAGTCTATGCTAAAATAGGGTAACTGAGAGAAAGGCCAAACAACAGGAAAAAATAGTAAAAGAAAAGAATACTCGAGTCAGAGCATGGAGAGGTAGAACTCAGACCCTCTGTAAGAAGTCAGACAGCACTCTGGTGTGTCACTGTCATGTAAAGAATGATATATATTATACATCACTGAGAAATCACATCAATGGCACGTGCCACATTAAAATAGTTTCAAAATGTCAGACAAAGCTCAGTGGGATTCCTTACAAGAACAGCCAAGGCTGCAGAAGATGAAATGATGAAGCATTACGGGTCAAAGGGAAGTGAAGAGAGATTTAAAACTGCACAGTTGCTTCCATATTGTTGGGGTGAATGGCCACAGCACTCAGTCACCTAAATACACAACAATCATATGACAAGAGAGAGCGAAAACGGAAGTTAACGATGAAAATGTCAAGTGGGAGGAAGGCGGCAGCTCTGGAAAGTTAATTCTCTGGGATGTTACCAAAGCCGTACATTAGCCTTTCTAGTGGAGGGGTGAGCGAGCGGAGACAGCCGATGAATAGGAATCACAATAATTGTGCAATTGCGTTAGGACATGAACTGAAAGATGCACTTGGAGCAAAGATGAGTAAGAGGCAGAGGGCTGCTGTGTCAGAGGTTTAGTTAAACAAACATTGCTGTGACGCTGAGATACCCCGGGGGAGCAGCCATGATGTTATTTGTTCCAATGAGGGTTGGCAGTAGCATGTGGCTAACAGCAGCCAAATGGCCTCATCCTAATTCAGATGGTGTTTTTTTCAGCCATGCATGAAACAAACAGTGGGACCTGCATGGCTGCAAGACAAAAGCACTGAAAAACTTTTCAGAGTGAGTCACCATTTTTGTTCAAGCAAATCTAACGTCTTAAAGTCCTGAACCAGGGGTGTCAAAACAGGGGCCAGGGTCCAACTGTGTCCCATGGTGTCTCCACCCCCTTTTTAGAAGCTTTCTGTGAAGTAATTTCAGTACATCTCATCAATATTAAAACACGGAAAACATTGTTGTGTATATGCCAGGTCTGTATGTGGTACTGTAACACAGCTGCAGACACAAAACAAAACCAGAGAAGAAGACATAAACATCAATCTATCTATTAGCTTTACAGCTCCTCCCTTCCAGGGTCCTGACCAGTGGCGATTGCTCTAAGACTGCAAGGGAAGCTCAGCTTCCCCTAAAATGTTCCCCAAAA
Source organism: Scarus forsteni (assembly GCA_036419115.1). NCBI lineage: Eukaryota > Metazoa > Chordata > Actinopteri > Labriformes > Labridae > Scarus > Scarus forsteni. Next base: position 1,958,022 of record JAZDUH010000289.1, read on the forward strand.
AAGTGGTGATATGTACTGCTGTGTGTACGTTTCATTGACTAAATATGCGCTAGAATACCTTCATCTTTTGTTCAGAATCAGCTACTTATCACAGGTAACTGGCTCGACTCCCTTCTCATTCATCCCCACAGCGTCTCAGCGCTTTAACACAGTCGGACGCTGAGCGTCTTCTGACTTTGATGGGGAAGCATAGAGTGGGTTGTTCCACTGTGGAAACTGGACGGTCATTGGATAAACGCTGGGCTTTGTCCCGCCCATCGGATGCTCAGCGTCTCTGGGGGTCTATGAGGCAGTGGGCTGGCCTGGACGCTCGGCTTCTGCATGATGATTGGATGATCTGTCTGAGGCCGAACCCCTTTTTGATTGACAGAAGATGCTCCGGTGGAGGGTTATACTTCAAGATCGCTGATTGGCTCATTTCACTAAGTTTTACATTCAGTTGTTTTGGAGAGGAGCTTCTCCTGTTTAAAGCGGCTCAAGTCTTACACCCACAACACAACGGGCCAAGGCCGTTTAAGCAGTCTAGATCTGCTGGCCATTGAGAGAACACTGGTGAAATCCCTGGAAAAGACACCTAGTTGGTACGACAGGGTCACAGATCATTTTCTTGAAAAGGAACAGAGGGTAGAATTTACATTTAAATATATAAACAAATTTATGATGTAGGCCGGAAAAAAATGAGCTTCCCCTCCTTGACTGACATTGGGCGAGAGGCAGGTACATCTTAAACCGGTCCACATAGAGAGATGGATGACCATTTATGCTCACACTCATACCTAGGAGCGATTTTGGAGTCACCAACCAACCTAATTAGCATGTTTCTGGTCTATGGGAGGAACTGGAGTGCCCAGAGTGAACCCATGCATGCACAAGGAGAACATGCAAACTCCACACAGAAAGGCAGCGATTGATACGGGCATCGAGCCAGGAGCCTTCGAGCTGTGAGGCATGTGCTCTACCTGCTGTGCCACTGTGCAGCCCCATATAAAACAAACATTCCTCAATAGTGAACCAGTGTTTGTTTGAAAGAGTGAAAGTGACACACCACAGGATTTTTGTTTGAAAAGTAGAAAACGTATAACAAATAATTGTTTGTAGAAATAACTCTAAATCTCAGCCGTGTATGTTCCTTTTCTTAAAGGTGTAGTCAGCGATCTTCTAATCTTCTAATCTAATGCACTACTCGTCAAATTCACCGTATTTCTCCTTTCCACCCACAAGATGTCACCACTGACAGCATGTTGAAAAAAAAGTCTGGTTTCAATACACAGCCTTGGCTCTGAATTTCAGCAGGTAAATACTGTGGCTTGGGCTGAGTTACCAAAACAGGGTACCCCCCCCCCCCCCCCCCCCCCATGCACAGATCAGACAGAGGGGGGAGGGGGAGTCGTAGGTTGTGTAGCGTGTGCAGTTAGCGTAAGAGAGAGATACAATATGTGCAGTAGCAATGGCTGAAAAACAACCCAAAGGAAAAAGGTCAGAGGAGTGAAAAGTGAAAAAGAAGGGCTATGACCATGAAGAGTGAAGACCCCGGTCAACATTGGTGTTGCTTTCTGACGGTGGAGGGAACTCGGCCAATTGAAAGACCTGGAAATGGACACGGATGTCGCCGTCTTTCTGCTGAACAACATTAGCTTTGTGGTGCTTCACATAACAGTAACAGCCGTCAGGCATTCATCTTATTGTCTAATCTGCCAGAATGTACTGTCGTGATGTTATCAATAACAGAAGTCGAGTTGTCTGCCGAGTCGCGGTTACCTTAGCTACGTTGGTCAGCTACGCAGTTTCTACGGCTGTTTCCAAGACGATGCACATCCATCAGCTTTTGGGGGTGGAGCCAGTATGAAGGGAGAGGCGGGTCTAAATTTTTTTATAAACAACCTCTCTACTCGTTTTCTCCCACATCGCTGACTACACCTTTAAATGAAGTAATTAAATGTTACATTTAGAATATCCTGCCACATTTATCACATCGTCTCCCTGCCCTCTCTGTATCCAAACATCCCTCTTTTAAACCCTAATAAATACCATTATTAGAGGAGTTAGACAAATAAAAGAATAATCAAGTATGATCGGCTTTTGCTGGTTTATCTATGTTAATGATGTTAATGTGGTTCAACAGCACATTACACATTGGCGCTTGGATCATCCTGCTCCTCGGTAAGTTTCTGGGATGTTGCGTCAGTCCACAGGTGCGGTCTCTTAGTCCGGCTAAATCCTCTGGTGTCTCAGTTTGAAGGATCATGAGATCAAAAATTTGTTGAAACTCCCTTTATGTCTGTGGTCTTCGTTGATTTTTGAATGAGTCCATCTTAAAAAATCTCCTCTTGTGTGGCCTTAACAGTTCTTTGACTTCCCTTCCTCTCTGCATGCACTCCATAATTATTCAACTTAGTTTAAATACATGCTGATACATGTAGGATGCAGAAAGCTGTGGTCTGTGTGTCGTGAACGTCAGAGAGAGGTGAAGAGAACACTTCTGCTTTTCTAAGCGGAGGAGTTTGCAATAATGTGAACAGCAGGTCAAAGGAGCCGAGCTGTTGTGAATTATTATGAAAGCAGCTCATTTTCAGCATCAGGACCTTCTTTTCACATGGAGGTGTGAAGACAAACTTAAGGTGAAGTGGTGTGAAAGACATCAAGTTGTTTTCAATGCAACAAAAGCCTTTTCAGAAATGATGCAGTGTGTGGTTAAAAAGCAGCGTCCCGAGTTATTTTGTATTTCATCATGTCTTGTGCATAATAAATAAGGCAGGATCAGTGGGAGCGTGGGAGTGTTTCAGGACATTCACATCTCACTTGATTTTTACCAGCTGCTGTAATGTTCATTTAGCTGAGTGCCACAAATTACAGCGGTGACTGATTAAACCAGGGGCGTAGAATTAGGTAGGGACGCTAGGGACACGTCCCTATCAATGTTATGCCACTACCGCATGGTCCCTAACATAAAACACAAGCATTGTATATAACGTTGTAACTAAAAAATGCTTATATTTGATGCCAAAGAGATACTTAAAGAGGTTATTGTATTTATTATCCATGTATAATTTATGTATTGAAAGGCAGCAACCGTTTGAGACCAACAATAAAAGTTTGTGGGAAAAAAAACACAATAAAACCCTGGATTAATAACATGACTTTATGCATTCATTTTGTTGGGGATTACACTTATCGGTAGACCTTTTTGGTTTTGGTTCTATATTTATCAGACTATAGCCATATGAATATCTGATGATCCCAAACTGTTCATGTGTCATGCATCAATACATTTCTGTCAAGGAACAGACAGTAGAGATTTAGAGTAGTTTTTCTGAAAATGATAGTTTGTCTGTTTGTTTGATTCGCTTTACATGACATTGAAAAACAGTCGTAAATGCAAAACACATCAACTTTCAGGGGTGCCATCTTGGTGTACTTTTATGTCCCCAACAACGTCACAATCAAACCAACGCCCTTGGATTAAACCATAACACTGGATTGTTATGGTGCATGTAGGGAACCTGGATATACCTACCTTTATGATGTCGTAGGTTATTTCCACTTCCTGGCCTGACAGAAGTGCCTGAGAGTAGAGGTCTGCAGCCAGATTGTCTTGGTGTGTAATTTTGTAAGAGATGAAGGTCTCAGACTCCAAACTGGAGGAAAAAAGAGAGGGAGAGAGAAGTCTGGTCAGCCGCTGTCATTTGATTTGGCCTAAATACGGATTATGTGAAGTCTGACAACAAAGTGTGCCTTAAATCCACAGCGCTGGATGAGGATGAAAACTAAATGTTGTTTAATTAGGTCGACAGAGCAAGGGAGGAACACAGTCATCCTAAATATGCACATAGATACACATGAGCATGCATATGGCACCTGAAAATGCTTCTATTACAGCTGTTAAAATGATTTTTTCCCCATTCATCTCGAAAAGTAACACATTAAGCTGACATTCAGCTGACTTTACAGCCAAAAATCTGACACAGGCTGTGAAATCACAGAGCAAGATTTCTCAGAAGGCTCGAAATCAGCACCAGAAGGAGCTGAAGCAACACCGAGCATCAGACTGACACAAGCACACGCCACAGAGTTTTTCCTCCTGCACAGAAAAACATATCCAAGAGATGCCTGTATGTCTGTCTCTATTCACATGGCCCATCACTCTAAGAAAAAGAATGGATTAATCTTCATCTTCACGAGGACATGCTCTCAGTGATTTGAAGTGATCCTAGTTTCCTCCTTCAGCTCAATGATAAAAGCCAGGATGAATGATTGCTCCAGCTGATTCTCTTATTATCACACGTTTATTTTTCCACCTTTTCCTCCAAATGTTTGTCAATTTTTCCCATTTTCATCTCCCTGCTCTCTTCTTCATCTTCACCTTTGGATCCGATCTGTCTTATTTATGACTTCTGCCAATGTTCACGTTGAGTTGGAGATGGAAGAAAATGTACCTGATGTCAGGAGAGGTGCAGGAGTAAATCTATCATTGCATCAGTCAGTGCTAGAGAAACAGAAAGTGCTTCATTCTAGAGCAGGGGTGGATGCTGCATGTGGCCCTCGAAACGAAATGTTCACAATGACTGACCTCCCAAAAATGTTCATCAGCATCAAACAGGAGCCACACATGCACACTATGAACCTCATATTCTTCCCCTTTTTGTTACATCTTAACAGAAAATGCAGCAAATGTACATACTGTATCTTTGTTAAAGTAGAACTTATCATGACGTACATTTTTGTCCATATTTTCGAGCCTTATTTACTGCAGACCTTCCTCTAGAGCCTCATACTTCTTCTCTGCACTACATATGCCAACTTATCCCCATTTTCTAATCAACCATCCCTCTGTTCACTCCTTTTCCTCTCCTGCTCTCCTATTTCTCTCCTTTTCCTGCTTAATTCTGTCCATCTTCTCCTGCTTCCCTCAGCCTCTCAAACTTGCAGAGCAGTGCGGAGGTTTCTTAGATTTTTTAAGCTCTTATATAAGACTGCAGCTCAAACTGACTCTGCAAACTCTGTTACTTCTGTCTGCACCAGTGTCCCTGTTTGCAACTGCTGGTTTGAATGAGGACATTTCAACAAACTCATCATATTTACTGTATGATGTTGCAGAAATATGTCCGTAATGTTTGCTGTTTTTAATTAATTAGGCAACTCTTGACAATAAAGTCTGTGCATGATTTGGCCATTTAATTATGAGCTAGAAATACTCCAAAAGATGGATGCAATTTGTACCTTGTGGAATCCAACTGTCAATAAGTAACTGTAAAAAATTTAAAGCAACATTTTTACATTTGTAGCACACATTATGTTGAGTAAATGCTTGCTCAAACCAAAACCCCACGGAGCAGAAACAACTTAAAAGGGGGAGGCATAAAGAACACGCATGAAACCATAAATCTGCAAATTGATGTCATTTTATGTTAATTCCACCCTTTTAGTGAATATTTGATGCTCAGCTGTGTTAGAAGCTGTGAGTTTGCTGCCCTGAATGCAGCAGCAAGTGGGAGATCAAGTGAACTCAGCGAGAGGGAATAATCACTCTGAACACCGCTCACATCCACACAGATCATGACATGGCAGGCATTAATGATTCAGAAGCAGGGGGATGAAAAGAGAAAAAACAGAGATGGAGAGGAAAGGCGCCAGGTGGGAGGGAAAAGAAGAGAAGAGGATGGGGTGAAATGAAAAAGGGTAAGAAAGAAGATGAATAAGCAGGGGGGCAGGGGAGTAAAGTGACACAGGAAAAGAAGAAACCTCAGAGTATCATTATTCTTTGTAGCTCCAAGCCATTTTAGCTGGTTCACTGTTTGTGCTGAAAGCATGACAGGACAGCATTTGAGAAGAGAGAAGAAGCTACTTGACATTAAAGCATTGAAGGCACCAGCTCCAGCATCTAAAACCCATCCTGATTGATTGCTGCACTCTACCCTGCAATGTACACAACTGTTTGCAAACTGTCACTTAAGGGCTAAGAAAACAAGCATAGAAGAAGTTTGAGACATTTTCTAACTTACTAATCATACAAACAGCTTAAGCCGGGCATCCACTGTGCAGTTTTTGGCTCTTTTTGATACGATTTATCACCCATGGGACTATTTTGGGGATCGGGCTCAATCGTGCATCTCCTATAGTGTAGTATGCACGAGGTAACGAGAAGCGATTAACACCTCACGACCACCTCCTGATCGATCGGATGAAAATGAAACCTGTCAGAAATCCTGGCTGCCCCTCGTGTGGCTATGTCACACTACACATGTGCAAACGTAGATACAGAAGAAAAAACAAATGCACAAGACGGAGCAGCATGGCATCACAGCGGACCTGGACCCAAGCAATGGAGGGTCAACTTGTTGAGCTGTGGAAGGCACAGTGTAGCCTATTCGGGCAATGCGTTTTTGTTTGTTATTTATTCGCATCTGTGAGCATCCGACCACTTCCTACTTCTTCTTCTACTACTCTTTACGTTGGATTCTTTGGATTTGTTAAGCCCCAAATGGACTTGAGCTTATAAAGCGCTTTTCTAGTCTTGGACTACTCAAAGTCACTCACTGATGGTTCAGAGTTTCTATGTTAGTTATCCATCAGTATTTCAAACACATTCAGGCCCTTTCATGCCCATTTACACAGGCAGCCAGTCACAGGAAACTCATTATCATAGCCCCACCCCCTCGGATCAAATCATTTCCAAAGGGTAGGGGAAAAGAGCTGCTTCTGATCCTCTACAGCAGTGACTCCCAAACTAAAGTGATGTAGGGGGTACGCAAATACCTGTCAGGTTTCAAACAGATGTTTCAATAGTTCGAACAAGCAAAAGGTTTGCACAGTGAGCTTTTACAAAGGCCTGAAGCATTGGCAGAGAGGCTGGAGGATGAATTGGTGAGGCACCTTGGAGAAGGAAATCTGTCCTGAATTATCTAAAATCCTTGTAGAAAAAGTTTCAGGCAGCCTTCTCATTCAAGCAGTGGGAAGTTTGTCACAGCTTCAAGCTCATAACTGGGTATTTTCAAGAATTGTAAATTTCTTTTTCAAAGGTAAACTGGTTTTGCCCAATGTCTTTGCTGGTAAATAAACCTACCGTATTTATGAGAAATAATTCCGCTAAGAGATTTTATTTGTATGTTTTGCATGTTAAATGTGGGAGGTTGGGGTAGCATCAGGCTTACAGACACATTTCTTTTTCTAGCTGCAATAAGTGTGTGAAAGTAGGTGGTACATGGCTGGAGGTCAAGTGTCTGAAGGGGTACACACGGCGAAAAGTTTGGGAACCACTGATCTACAGAGTCTAAAATGCTCATTTTATATCAAACATGAATCAAATCTTTGGTTAACAGACACCAAGACATGATGTAAATGGTCAAACACAGCAGGACATTGGAGCATATAAGGTCTCCACCCATTTTTGAGGTCCTTGGTTGGCATGTCCTTAGTGACCAGGCCAGGTCAGGTATGGAGCATATGCCAGTTCAGCACTTTGCCTCATCAACCTGGTCCCTGTTCTGCCCTAGCCTCATGGTAACCTTTGTCAGGCGTTGTGGAAATTTACTATTTCATGAGTTTTTAATACAGTTAACCATTTTAGGTAACATATTATATGTAAATCAATCAGATATATAACCACATACAGCCTTTTCAGGTATCAGCTTTAGGTTCACACATCACCTTGATCTCAAATCTTAAATGTTTTTTGTGGAATTACACTGCACAGGTGGGGGACACAGAGATACGACGTGTCCTACGTGTGCCGACCTTGTTTAGTCCTAACTTTTCTCTTTTCCTAGATATAGATATCATTTGTTTATGTCTAATGTTCCTAATATGTCTCTTGCTCTTTGAATGCTATGTTTATCAAATCCACATTCCCGCAAGAACTCACAAAAACACTTCCCAAACACACACACAAGCACACACAGGTCTTTAAAATAATCTGATTCTGAGCCAGGCTCATGTTTCAAGGCTTTCAACTCTAAAGGTAACCTTCAAGCTGACCCCTCCCTGTGGCCTGGTCAAACCCATCATGTCTCAGGCACCCATTAAAATGTGAGCTGGATCTGGTTCAGGAAAGCACGCCAGGTGCCCATAAAAGTGCAGCTGTCATTAGCAACCCTGCCTTTAAAAGAACAATTAAGCTATAAAATTGAACAGTGGGGTGACATCAGATGCATTTAATGGTCCAAAAGGAATCGTGTAGGAATGTGTTCACCACTGTCTGCATTTAAGCTTTACCTGACAAGCTGCTCTAAAATTCCAGACTTTGGGATGAGGGGACTGTAGGTGCTAAATTGCTAACTCAGTTAGGACTCCTTGCTGCCCTACTCTGTTATATTTATGGTTTAAAAAAGGATGATTATCCAGGACAATTACCTTGACAAACCACTATAAGATTTATGACCTTTTTTAACACCAAGCTTTTTTTGCTATATACAAAACATTGAGCATTTTGTGCAATAAGAACACTGGACAAGGCCGAGCCACTCTCAAGACGAGGTGGCAAGACCCTGCAACCAATCCTGTCAACACAATTACACACAAACACACTCTGCACTCACACAAAGGCTCAGAAACACACACACACAGTTCTGATGTTCTCTTGGTCCAGAGGGCACGCACATATCCACAAACACTGGCAGAGCATCAAGGTGGCGTGGCGAGGCACCGCTAGTGGCCTTGTCAACTCGAGTAACCTCCCACAGGAAACACTCAGCCACACTGCCCCAGAAGCACAGATGATACACAAGACGGAGAGAGAGATAAGAGACAGAGAGAGGCAGACAAAGAGACGGAGGGAGAGGCAGAGGAAGGGAAGGGACAATGGAGACGAGGGAGAGCAAAGGGATCCACAGTGAGAGCAATAAAGCAACAGATGGATGGAGAGGGGGAACCGGAGAGGGAGAAGGACAAGAAAGAGATTGGTGGAGAGAGCCGCAGAGAGGTAGAGCGAGGGAAAGTGGACCCAGGAAGACCATCTGCCATGAGTGGGAGACTCCAGGCAAACCTTTGCTCGATGCTGAGTGTGTTTGTTTGTGTGTTTCAGCGGATGAATCTCCCTGTCTTTGCCTTTTGAGTGAACCATATGCCAGCATTCATGCATCACTGCGTCTCTATGAAGCTCTGCAGACTCACGCTCAGACACGGAGACACTCGCAGGCTCATGACATCCATTAGCACTTTTCTTTTCGAAATCGTCGGACAGTTTGGCCTCCATGGTAATAAGCCTGACCCGTGTGACCTCTTCTATTTATTTTGACAGTCTTTAACTTCTCTTTTATGGAGGTTTTAATGGGGGCTTTTCAGTGGGCTGCATTCAAAATGGTCGCCAATTCTACATCCTTTTCAAAGCTTAAAGGACATTTTATCTCGTAAGGACATTCTTTCATTTTACTGTGCTAGCATCAATGCTCCAAAACTCTTTAAGGACAATACTGAGAAATATTCTTCCTGTCTGAGGCCTTCGTCACATAAGGGTAGAGCTGCATGGGGAATTAATCTCAATATTTTCTGTAAAAATATCACCTGGTCAGGCGAATGACAAAGATGACACATTTTGCGTTCCATCAAAACAGCTGCCAAACATAAGATAGGGCATCCCATAAGTGAATCATCACTCCAAGATTGTTATTGCTAACAGCAGATGTTTGGTCTTCTTGGCTTGGTCATCAAGTTGTGTGTGTGTGTGTGTGTGTGTGTGTGTGTGTGTGTGTGTTTATATGTTTAATAACTTAAAAGCAATTATTAAAAGATCCCGGTGACATGCCACATGACATGTTGAACTTTATTTTCTTTTTCCATTAATATTATTAGCTGTATTTTGAGACATTTGTTTTAAAAGTATACTTTCTGTATTTTCCATTTTTTTATTGTAAAATTGGCTATAGCCACCATCTTGCCAGCAAGGTCAACTCTTCCCATGAGGATTTTGTACCATGACAACTCTTTCTGTCCTCTTTTTAACTTTTATTTTTTAAGTTTTTATTTGTAAAGACTTTTTTAAAGTAAAATACAGATATACTGTTGTAATGACCATAGTTGTGTGTGATAAAATCTTCTACTGCAGTACTTAACATGCCTTCCAGTTTGAAACAAAAGATTAGATAATGCACGTTGAGCAAATTTCTACCCAGAATCTGGTAACATATTTCAGAGGATACATAAATTTCCAAAGCTGCTAAGTTACACCACAAACACAGTTGGAATGTTTTTCTTCCTCAGACTGTTAAGACAAATGTCTTTATTTATTTTAGGAATTTATATTGTTGAAAGAAAAATTACTAATATATGATCACTTACACCCACAGAAGCAGGTTCTCCACCATTGACAGCCATGATGTTTTCTGACCAGGCTGACGAAATATTGAAAGAAGCATGAACCTAATCATGTAATCTAAATGCTAATACCAGATAAGAATTTTGATAAATGCTAATCTGATCAGTGAAAACCTCCCAGCACACCCGACAGGATGTAAAGCCCCAGTCACACATTCCCGTTTCTCATGGCGATTGTGCACGATTGTCATAGTCCTGATGAAACGTGCTTTGGTCCTGGTGCATGTGCTTCTTGGACTGGATCAGTGTTGTATAGTCGTGGATGAACGGTGGGGAATGTGGAAGGGTCTGACAGTTTTGAACTGATCAAAACTGTCGTGGAGAATCGCTGCTCTCAGTATAGCGGGATGGAAGCCTAATTCAGTCTTAAGATGAACCGTATTAGCGTGGCATGTACGAAGCTCAATCGGGTCGATCGTGGCTCAATCCTGAAAGCTTTATGAGGACGACTGACAAGGATGTATACGTTTGTGCCCCGACTGTGTCCCGTTCAAGACAGCGCAAGCGACGGGGCTCAGTCGGGTCTTACGTGACGCGAACTGAGCTCTAGTGGGGCTGACGTGGACATTCAAGGAATCCTCGTCACATCATTGTATTAACCAAACTGGAGCGGAACAAATGCCCTTGAAGTGCTGTAGAAGCGCTGCTGATGGTGTATTTACGTGTGTGTCCAGGGGTGAGACAGTCATTTCATCCCGTATCATAGCGATCACACCAGCCTTGCCAATTGTGTAAAGTCGTGCACAATCGCTATGAGAAATGGGAATGTGTGACTGAGGCATTAAAGAGTGCGTATCTCCTCGTGTTCATTGCCCGTTTAAGGGTAAAGGCACTAACACCCCATTTTTGGTATCTGATCTCCAAAGTATTCCCTTTCTGAATATTCATTTTTTGATAGGAACCTTCCTTACTGAAGAAATGACCCGGAAGCATTTAAGTGGGACCATGATAAGTGTTGTTCGAATTCTCCAAAAGTTAAGGAAAGGAGGGTCGTTGCTTCCTTTAATATCTCCTTTAGCATAGGAAACACTGGACCATCGTGAAAGGAAAGGATAAGAAAACGCCCCATAATGCCTTGCAGCATGTGACGTGTATAAATACGGCTCCTGCCGAAGGTTTACGGAAACTTGGTGGGCTGATAAAAATTACATGTTTAAATTTAAAAAGCACCCATTTTAAAGAATTTGGTTTTCTCTAACATAATATAGATGAATATTAAACACAATTTTTGTACTTGATAATATTGTATATTAATTACCACATTTCCACCTATCTTAATTTCTGAAGTGAATCATGTCAATAAGACAGAACAATGAGGCCTAATAACGTTTATTAAAAACAATCAATAAAAGAAGGACAAATGTTACAATACTCCAAATATAATAAATTCAAACAATGTTCATGATGATATATGTGAATGAAACAGGGGGTAGTGCGTCTGACAGTCTGCTGTATTATCAGGCTTCAGATTGTCAGTGTCTGCCAAAGACGTCAACATTTAAAGATGCTCTCACGAACCTCACAGCTGTGAGCAGGAAACACACACTGCATGACCAAAGACAAAACACCATCACAGGTGAATCCTCTGATCATAGATTGTTAATGTTAACAGGTGATGACACAAAACGATCCTGTGAGATAAGGCAAATGAGCTTATTTGAGTTCATTTTCAAAACGTTGTAGTTCGTCATGGCTTACCTACGTCACAAGTAATCATCACATTAATATGACATCAAAGTGAAAGTGCAGTCGAATTCCTCTTTTACCACAGTTCTCCTTTCATCTCGTCTTTTTACCTCCTTCCCTTGACTCTGTGACGTTTTTTATCTGTGTTAAGTTAAAGTGGATAGGAAAGGACTTAGGAAGGACTATTCAGATCCACCTCCATGTCTTTCGTTGTATTTTTTTCATTAATCTAAAATGATACACAGCTATTGGGAAAGTTCATGTAACCTTAAATAAATCAGCTGGGTACACTAACACTAAAAGTGCAATAATCTCCCATAACAATTATTCTGGCTGAGCTACCTGAGAATAGCTTGATCTGTGTCACACAGAAGTCAGTGAACCAAATGGATGCCAGCAGTTATTTATGTTTTAAGGCACGTGTGATGAGTGTCCAATCTTCTCTTTGCATAACTGTTCATCCATGCTGAGTAATGGGCTCACTGAACTATGACCCTTCCCATGAGGCCCCATTGATTTCTAACCAGTTGACTTTAATTGCTTCAGTCATTACTTAACCACTTGCCAAGTAGATATCCAGCCATCACGATCATTGAATCTAATCGATGGGGAGTAATCAGAAATGGTCATTGTTGTCAAAAAGCAATGTGGCTGGCAGGGGCCACTGTGGGCCACAGCCAATCAAACACAAGGACCCAGAAGAGCCCATAAGCTGAATTGACTTCAGTCATTACTGACTTCTAAACATAGAAAAGCAACAGCACAACCACAATGATTCAAGCCGAAATAAACTGCTTTAAATCTACTAGGTCTTCAACAGGCCTACAGACTTTTTAGGGTCTGAAAAACAAGCGCCTGCTTTCCCACATTAACACAGATGAGGTCTTTACAGGTCTAGATTGCTCTGTAAGCTCAATTGATCCAACTTTATTGGCTATTGATTAGCGGTGCTGCACCCACACAACTAGATTGTTGAAGAAGCCATAATGGATTACACAGAGGGATGATAGGCCAAGCCTGAGGGAAAACTTTAAGGAGGACGTTATCAATAAAGAATGCTGTCTGACCAGCAATTAAGAACTCACCATGGACCCACTGCTTTCTCGCCATTAAAAGCAGCATGCTAATGTGCTCCTCTATAGAGGGGAATCATAGAGAGGGAGGTGGATTGAACTTATTTCCCATTACCTCGACTACAACGCAGCTCAAAACGGTGTCATCAAAACTCTTTTATCAAATTCAGCATGTAGTTTCTCAGTGTATTAGAGCTGGAATGAGCTCAGGGGGTTTATTTTTTCCTTTCTGATGGGTCCCCACTTGACAAAAGGTATTAGCATGATTTAAAGTGTGTGCGTTCTCAGGAGAGGATTAATTTACCCAATTCCATTCCCCCGGCTGTAAAAAAAAGAGGAAGTTTAAAGTGTTGCGGTTCAAATGCAGAATGAGATTAAAATTCTGTGTGATGGTGACTTATCGAGTTTTTGTTATTTCCTTCTGTGCCTCCACACTGCTGGAGCCACTTCCACTGAAGTAAATTCATTTAAACTGGGTGTATAATGAAATCAGTCTTATTGTATATGTTCTATAATACAGAGCAGTCTAATAACTTGTACAAACATTCAAAGTGCATTATTGCTTACTGCACATGATGAAATGTATTCTGGAGTTAAATGTGTAATTTCCATGGGGTGCTGGTTTGGTGGAGTGGTTAGCAACCAGGCACCCCATGTACATGCTTCTGCCGGTCCACCTTCGAATCCCGCCTGTGACCAGTTTGCAGAGTGTCTTCTACTCTCTCACCCCCTTTCACAAGCCTATCCACTGTCTCTCTCCTATCAATGAAGGCTCAAAATGCCCAAAAAATGCATAAAAAAAAAAAAAAAACGTGTAATTTCCAAACTACAAAAGACATGTTTTTATAACAAGACCTGACACAAAACAGACCATAAAAGTGTTTGAAAATGGGCATACCCTTTAAAAACCATACATTTTTTTCTGTCGATTGGATGATCATTCTGTCAGTAACATTCATTACAGGCTAATTAACAGACTAACTCAGGAGATGTGAAAGGTGCTACTGCTGCAGTGCAAAAAAACTAACAAAAAAAAACACTCCTGAAAACAAGTCAGCATTAAAGGGAAAATGTTCTGTTAAGTTCTTATCATTTAATAAAAAAATGCAGTCTAGATTTCATAAAACAGCTTCTGAAGCTGTTAGCAACTATGCTAATCTGAGCACACAATATGTGATGGCCTTAGTGTGGAACGAGATGAGTTATGTAGGAGTCAATCAGACTTAACTGTTCTGTTAAAACAAAGCTAACTACGGTTGGTTTGGTTTTAAGATCTCCTTAAACATCATCTCACCTTTAATTGAGCAGCCTTTTGACAAACTGAGGAGTTGTTTTGCAGGGAAAATGTTGTGCTTTTGTGAGGACAGTTAGCATTTGTTTGCAGAGAAAATGGACTCTTAAGCCTCAACCCTAATGTTTATTTTCTCAGAAAAAAACTCACATTTTTCTCTGACATTTATTCACTCATTCTAAATTAAGACAGTTTTGTAGTTATGGTTCACATGAAGCTACTGTGAGTTTGCTTTACACATAATTCAGTTCTTTTTTTATTTTTCCTCTAAATAGGGATGAGTCAAATGTTTGTTCAAAAATAGAAACACAAGCATCGTTATGAAACATCAATTTTAAAGCCTGTTAAAAACAACATCAACAGCCATCATTTCCCCTGTCAATCACAGACAAGCACTCACAGGCAATTTTGTCACACAGACAAATAATGACATGACATGTGGATTGTGAGCAAGACATGCCACTTCAATCAATAAAACAGTTATCTGCAAAAATTGATTTCTCAAATCTGCTGCAAATGCAGAAAGTAATGTCAGAAATTCAGTAACCATAGAAACAATGCCGGGTATTTACTGCTCATAACTGTGCTAAATGGGAGCAGCACTGACAGAGTGTAGAAAAGCTACTTAACCACAGTTACACACATTTAGCCGGGATAGACACGTCAAGGTCCCGTAATATGGAGAAAACAGAGGAGGGAGGGGAGAGGTGCACTGGTTTTAAAGATTCTTCAAGAGCCACAGAGGAGCAGCGGGGTACAAACGTTTCCTCACTTAAAGTGCCTGTAAAGCCTTTTTTACACATTCAACCCTGATATTGCCAAGAAAATAACTGAGTAACCGACTCCTGGCCTTCTTGTTCACACTTGGCGTAACAACAGGCTTTCCTGCAGGCGAGAATGTAGAAGGGGAGGGGCGGCGGAAACACCAGGGGGCAGCAGATTTCAGCCCTGATGTTTCCACTCACACATTCAGTGAAAATGACCACTGTCCTATCAAATGCAATCATATTTTCTTCTATTGTATTTAAAACATTCTTGGGCACCAGAGGAACATGATACATGTTACTAAACTAAATGACAGAAATGCTCTCTGCTTGTTACGATGTCATAGCAAGACAAACATTTTAAATTACTGTGAGAAACAATTTGTAACTGTTAGAAATCTGCTGAACTATCTTTAAAATAAAGTCATTTACACATAAGATTTCTCTCTGCTGATTTCTCTTCGCTCTAGTTTTTGGTTTCCTTGTTTTTTCCATCAGAAATCCGACCAGTTGCTCTTAAGCCACATTTACACTGAACACGACTTGAGCGACCACTCTCCATGCAAAGTCGATGTACAGCTGCGATGGAGTGGGGTTCACCATGCGATGGACAGAATCTCAGCAACTTGAACGCATCTTGAGGGACACATGGTGCTCTTGTCCCTGCAGACTGGTGACTGGTACTCTTGGGGTCGCTTTGGACGCGTGACCAGATCACTTCACTTATTTCCCAAAGTTGAAAAATGTAAACTTTTTAGACGAAGTCGTATGTTGTGCTGTGGCAAACTTTTTTTTTTTTTCTTTTTAAGTCAGCATACTGTATATATGTATGTTCTCACAGGTCCATCTTTATTTGATGAACTTGTTCAGTTGTCTGGTGTGCATATGTATTATTGTTATGTTTTTGTTTTATTTAAAAGAGAACTTGAAGATGAAAAAAGAAATGCAATGAAATGACAACCAATCAGCATTATGTGGGTGTGTGAAGACTCACGTGACAGACTGTATTTATTCAGAGTGACAAACCACGTCTGTAGGGAACATTAGTGAGTACATTATTTCCACCTGGACAGGACTGCAGGGAACTCACAGCCATCAGCTGCAGTGTTTAGTGGTTGGTAGGTGAATGAAAAAGATTCAGTTGGAATAATGTTGGCTAATACGTCCTATTATTACATATGATATGATCATGGTGAAACTCGAGCAGGCGTGACTTCACTGAGCATTGTGACAGAGATGGTGAACAAATGTGACAGCAACATGACTTGGGTGGGCAACACCATCTCGGTCACCAAATGAATGTGGCTTTACAGTCCTTACTGGTGGTTGATTACATAGTTTGATGTTCCTGTGACTACAGCGCACAAAGTTTAAGATCCATGTGACTGTAGCCAACCTCCCTGGACGTGATGACAAATTGAAGAGACAGATAATACAAATGGTGTCAAATAGCCCAGAACAACTTCCAAAGAGATTAGAGGTGAACTTCGAGGTCAAGGTACATCAATCAGAACACACCATCCATTACTGTTTGAGCTAAAGTTGACTTAATGTAAGGCGACCAAGGAGGACACCACTTTCGAAAGCAAATCTTAAAAAAGCAAGACTGGAATTTCCCAAAATGCATATTGACAAGCCATAAAGCTTCTGGGAGAATGTCCTTTGGACAGATGAGACAAAACTGGAGCTTTTTGGTAAGTCACATCAGCTCTATGTTCAGACAGACACAAAAATGAAGCATACAAAGAAAAGAACACTGTACCTACTGTGAAACATGGAGGAGACTCATTTATGTTCTACTTTGCTGCATCTGGCACTAGGTGTCTTATATCTTGAATTAGTCAGAAAGTTTGGTCTCAGGTCATGGGTCCTCCAACAGAATAATGAACCAATACACAGCTAAAAACACCCAAGAAGGAGCTGAAACTTGCAGTGGAGAAGACACCCTTCAAACCTGACACAGCCGGAGCAGTTTGCTCATGAGGAGTCGGTCAAAAAAACTGTTAACGGGTGCAGAAGTCTTATCGAGTGTTACAGAAATGACTGATTGCAGTTACTGACTCAAAAGTTTGTGCAACAAAATATGAAGATAAGGATATCATTTTTGTCCAGGCCAGTGTTATTATTTAGTTTCCTTAAATGATTCTGTTGAACCACAATTCAAAAGCCTTGTCTGACTGTCATTAGTTAATTTGCAGTATTTTTTGATGTATTATTAGTTTTGTCAGTTTCAAGTTATTTCAGTGACCATTGTGGGTTTGTATTTCTTTAACTTAAGGGTTTAAACAATTTTGTCTCATGTGCACTTAAGCGGGCTCCTGTTGGTCAGGATTCTAGATACCCCACCCCCATTTGGTGCCACTGCACTAAATGCTTCTTTGAAATGACTTAGAAAGTAAGTTTCTCTGCAGACACTGAATAAAAACTCCATCTGGGATGTTACTGCCAATCTGCCTCTTCCTGCAGCCTGAGATCTAATTTGATGAAAATGGATCATTATTGAGAGGCGTGTTAATATATCCCTGGATTAAAGGACATCCCTGTAACTCATCATGGTTAATTAACAACCCGCCTCTGGGATCCTGAAATAAGTTTTCAACTTGAATTTGAAATGCAATGTACTCAGACTGTAAACCCCTTTCATCACTTTAGAGGTCCATACTGTGCTTTTTCTCTGTAGAGCTGGATTGAAAGAATCCATCAGGCGGAAGAACACATTGTCATTTGCTGTATATTAAAATAGTGCCAAATACATAGACCTCCTGTTGGAAAAATGAAGTCCTCTGATATTTTTCACCAACTGCACATTCAACCAAAACAGTTACATGGCTCATTTTTATGTAAACTTACACATTAATGCAAAACAACTGCTATCCTGTTGGAAAAATTCCTCTTTAATTAATTTACGAAAGCAAAACAGTACATGGCTCAGACTGTATTCATCACTTTAGATGGTCCATACGTTTTTCTCTGTAGAGCTGGATTGAAAGAATCCATCAGGCGGAAGAACACATTAATGCAAAAACAACTTCTGCTCTACATGAGGGACAGAAAATGAGGCAACGAACCTTAACCTTTTTAGTCATCTCTAGTTATCCTGTTCTCCAACAAAAGCTGCTCGGACCACTTTCTGCCACTTCACGGACTCGCGTTACTTGCACTGTTCAGATGGAGTCACTTAGATTTTACCTGATCTCTTTGGCAGAGTCTTGGCTGATCTATGGCAGGAAAGCACTTGGACCTGCCCACCCTAATGGTTAATATGAGATCCCATGCAATTACATGATAAACATATAACCTTTACTGCAATTATTTTATAGGATATGTGGTGTCCTCTTTGTTTCCTTCAACAGAAAGTAGGAGCTGACGTCTAAAATTCTGCCCTCAAAATGCCTTTTGGCACCTGTCTTCTCAGGAAAAGAATTCAATTTTGCTATCGAGATTTACAAAGGCTGTAATTTGAAAGTGGTTAAAGATTTACACAGACTGTCACTGTGAAAAAAATTAAGTATCCAAATCCAACCATGTCCAGAATTTCTTCAATGTATGATTATTCTTATATAATAATTCATTTTCCCTTCTTATTCCTGACTTAAAATGGCTTCTGTTGGTTCTCTGTTATATTCCAAACATGGTCTTTTCTCCAACTTCATGGAAATTTTCATGGGAGACCCTTTCTCAAAGTTATTAAAACCGCATGTATACTTATTTACTTCATCTTATCTTCAAAATAGACATCATTCGATATGTACTTTGACTTTATGGAAAGGGAAAAAAACTCTTAAGAACATTTTTGCAAATAAAAACAAATACCCTAAAGATTACATGACAATATAGTGTAATGTGTAACAGTCTAAGTACTTCTTTTTGAGATTAAAAAATTGAAACACTCTGTAGCAATCATAAGGCATATGTTGTGTGACAATTCTAACTATATGAGGCATATATTGCGACAGTTCTGTGTGTGAGTATTACATGAGATAAGCCACCTAAGAATAGATCAAAATGTAAAATAGATTAGTTTTGATCAAACCTTTTACTTTCTCCGTCATTAAATTTTAATTCTTAAGATTCTTTTATTTTAAATGGGAACACTGGAAAGTGTTTTTGCTGGCTGATACTGAGAAGTTTAAGCAACTCAAACTAACTCCCTGTCTTTTAGACCCCATTACAGCACCCCTTTTTAAGAACATTAATGATCTTTTTAAACAGGACTTTCTTACTATATTTAACTACTCACTTCAGACAGGCGTATTCCCCTCTGCCTTTAAAACTTCTATTATTTAACCTCTCCTGAAGAAAAGCAATTTGGATACAGCAGTAGCTGATAATTTTAGACCTGTATCCAATTTGCCATTTCCAAGTTAAATTTTAGAAAAGATTGTTTGAAACCAGTTAAAAAAATAGTTTTAGAAGTATTAATGAAATTAATGAAATTAATCAATCAGGTCTTAGGAAAAGTTTTAGTCAAAATTGTTTTATGTGACAGTGTGACCAATACGGTTAATAAATTAACCCTCTGTTTTAGTTTTATTAGACCTTAGCGCTGCATTTGATACAGTCAACCACAACATTCTTTATAGCAGACTTCACGACTTTATTGGCATCTCTGGCACTGTTTTTAACTGGTTTAAATCATACCTTAGTAATAGAAAGTTTATAAGAACCTGGGGGATCACTCATCAAAATGTTATGACATTGAGTGTGATGTTCCCCAAGGTTCAATCTTAGGCCCTACTCTTTTTAATATTTACATGTTCCCATTAGGCAATGTTATCAAGGAGCCAAGGCATCAATTTTCACAGCTATGCTGATGACACTTAGCTTTATGTTGCCGTGTCTCCTGATGACACAGGGCCACTCGATGCCCTTTTTAACTGTATTTTAGATTTTGAATCACGGATGGCAGAGAACTTTTTACAGCTCAACCACAACAAAACTCAGGTTTTAGGCATTGGTTCAGGGGTTAAGAGAGCAAAATAGTCAGCAAACTACAAACATCATCTTTTAATCTGCGTGAGCAGGCTAAAAATGGAGGGGTTTTATTTGATTCAGAGCTCAGTTTGGAGCCACATATTCGACACATCACAAAAAACTTTTTATCTTTTAAAGAACATAGCCCGAGTGCGACCGTTTCTCTCTCAAGCCAATGCAGAGACATGAATCCATGCTTTTATCACCTGTGGAATAGATTATTGTAACGCTCCTCTTTCTGGTCTTCCTAAAAAAAAAACCACATCTTCAGCTCCTACAGAACTCAGCTGCACGGATGCTGACGGGGACCAGAAAGAGAGTCAATATCACACCGGTTTTAAGGTCTGTGCAGTGGCTATCATTTCTTTTAGGATAGATTTTAAGATTCTTTTACTGGCTTTTAAAGCTCTTCATCATCCTAATCCTTCTTATTTATCTGATTTGCTTTTACTGTATGAGCCAATTAGAGCTCTCAGGTCTCTTGAAAGTTCTCTGTTAACGAGTAAAAACAAAAACTTACAATGAGGCAGCTTTTCATCACTAGGCCCCACTTATGGAACAGCCTTCCTGAAGACCTGAGAGCTTCACCTAAAAAACAAACTCAAGACCTACCTACATTAGTCTGGCTTTTACCTGAACAACGTCTCCATGCTTTTATTCTGATTACAGCTTCATTTTATCATTATCATTTTTTAACTTTATTCTATCTTTGACTTCATTTATTTTTTGTTACTTTATTTCATGATATATTTACTTTTACGCTTTAACCTAAACTCCAGTGTTTACTCATTTTAAACCTTTAAGATATATCTATCTATATATATATGTATCTATCTATCTATCTATCTATATATCTATCTATATATATATGTATCTATCTATCTATATATCTATCTATATATATATATATATATATATATATATATATATATATATATATATATATATATATATGTGTGTATATATATATATATATATATATATATATATATATATATATATATATATATATATATATATATATATATATATATATATATATATATATATATCAGAAAAAGTGAAAGCAAATATAAGAGTGAATCATTGATTACTACATTGATTATGAAAGAAAGTATATTAGTAAATTGTTGGTCAAAACATTGATTATAATAAGTAAAAGTAAAGACCAAACCAATTGACTGAGATCATCAATAATTAACATCTTCCTTACACGGATATATAAATGAAAATTTTGCTGGGGAATGAAAATGATATAAACAGAAATTTAGAGCAAAAATAAACCCATAGCCAGTTTTTTTTTTTTTTTTTAAGTATTTTGAGGGTCACTTTTGTTGCTTTTTGTTTGTTTTTTCTGTGTTTTTTTTTTTTGGGGGGGGGGGTTGTGCTGCTTACATTTAGTATATTGAGAGACTGAATAACAAAATTAAACAAACAAAATTATTGTTCAGACTCCCAGTGGCTGGAAGTTGGCTGGTAACTGAATAGAGCTCGGCTGGCATTTGGGTGGGAGGGGAGGATTAAAGTGGCTGCATCTAAGTTTGATACAACTGAGCTTTAAAATACTGAAATATCCCTGTAACAGATCCTCCTGGATCAGCATCCAAATTTTGATCACCACTTACATCTTGTCATATTTGTGACATGAATCAAATTCCCTGAATATTTCATCGAAATCTGCTCTTTTTTTCCAATTACCTAGGAAACAAACAAACAGATGGAGGAATGCCAGAAGAAACAAAGCTTCATCTTACGATGCAAACAAGGTAAAGGTAAGACAATTATCCAAGGATTTATGGTGAGCACTTTGTCTTAGATATATCATATGTCTGATTTGTTGCCACAGAAAACCTCTAAAGGACTGCTAGTCTAATAAGTCTTCAGAAGTCAATAAGCTAATCAGATTTGACAAGCAGAATTGATAATGGTATTGGTATCAATAAAGTCATATCAATTCCCATCCCTACCCTCCTCACCCCCTCCTCCCAGTCGCCCTCCTAAACGCCCTGTGTGTCTTTAAACCCACTCACGAGTGTATGTTCTATCTATAGAACTAAAGAGAACTCCCACTGGTGACACATGCACACAAAGCCCCACATATATTTAACCGCTTTTTCTAAACATCGACATGCCGGCAATAAGGAAACGTGGCAGAGCGCTGAGAAACTCTGATCTACACTGTCTCGGTAACGCCTCTGCACTGTTTACAGCAGCACTGGTAAACCCTCATACATATGCATGGCCTGATTACCACTTCTGCTTTTGGTAAACATGCAGCCCCTGCAGTCACACATGCACATACTCTCCCTTAGGATGTGGGACACATATAGGCACACATAGGAGACAAATGGGATAATTCATGCATGCACAGACCCTTAAAAGTAGATATACGAGAAGTTTCCCATGAACCAAAACAACTGTGGTGACAAATGTCTTCAGGAGTCATATATCCTCTTAGTAAGGACAACCTGAGTAAATTCGTAAACAAATCATTATCTGATGGTTACATAAAGAAATAATGTCTTGAAGAGATTTCACAAGAGTGAAAAACATTGACAGATCCACCGTAAATAAGCGTAACAATCATCAACTTTAGGCAATAATTTCCTGACAGGACCACCTAGCTTGTCTGTCCTCCACCCTCTGACTCATAAATCGATCAAGATGCAGCATCATGGAGGATGTTTGTCCTTCAGTGACACACACAGAGGGTACAGAGGATGGACTAGCAACCAAACCACAAAGATTTAGCTGAAGTTAAAGTAACCTGCAAGTCTTTAAAAATAAGTCAGAACCCCACAAACAGATCTGACTTCCTGGTGTCTCCACAAATCACAATTCAAGATATCGTTCATCTTATTATCAACACTTCAGCATTCTTGCCTCACCTCCAAGTCCATGATAAGCAGATAGATTTTTGTCTGTGAGTGAAGTCACAAGGAGGAGACTGGCAAAGCTTGCCCTCCGCTAATTAGCTTAGCTCAAACACTGGGAGTCAATGGGTAGTGCTAGCTTGCCTCTGCATACAGTCATCAGGAAAACTCTTTAGCAAATCTAAATGATCCTTGCATATTTCTTGTGCCACAAATGGAATATGCAACCTTTTGTCCTTGAGGGTGAAATTCACTGGCCAATATAAAGCAGTATATTTTTAAAATTTGATATTTATTTAACCAGGAAGTCCCATTGAGATAATATATTAGCACATTATATAGCGCCACTCACATTTTAAAACAGAATGTACAGTGACCTTTCATGAAAAGCAGCTACACTTCTCCGTCACTACAGTCATTATGATCCTTTTTGAATACCTTAGCGAGATCAGTGACGATATTTTTAGCTCTTTTCTGAGGTTGTTCCATGCCCAAGTTGCTCTATGAGAGAGGCATTCTTTCCAAGATCTGTAAGAACTTGGGGAACTGTAAACAGCAACAAATTAGAGAAGTGCAGCTGGTAACATGTGGAGCTGAAACAAAGGAGGCTGCAGAGGTATAAATGGAAATTTACCAGCTATTGTTTTGTAGATAACAATGTACCAGAGCTGCTGTCTGCGGACTGAAAAAGATGTCCAGCCTACGAGATAACATGGTGCCACAGTAAGCCTCATAATAAAAAACACTTTTCGATCTAAACTACTGAAAGCCCATCATCAGCCCCTTTATTTAGAACTATTTTGTGACGCAGTGTATGAGCTACTATCCTTCTGCCAGCACTTATCAGATGTAAGGGGTCAGGTAGGTGACACTGGAGCACAAACCGGTTTAAACTGAAGTCCCCAGATATTACAAAGATGGGTCACTCCTGTATTTATATTGGATGCATAAAAAGGCGAAAGAAATGGCCAAAATACCAATTTTACTATGATCAATCACATGACTTAAGCCCTTGCCAACTTTGGCCTGTTTTTTTTTTTTTTTTGTCTGTTTGTTTGTTCTTTCACTGCAGGTGGAGAGCACTGATGTTCATGTTAAAAAACAAAGTGTTTGAAGTGCCCGTTTTACCAATCAGGACAAGCAAGAGCTTTAAAGACTTATTAGAATTCAACAGCTACAGTGAAATGCCCAGGAAAAGGGCTAGTCCTAAGTCCCTACCATGACAGCAATGGGCCTCCAGGCTCATGGACTTAAGCTTATGCTTCTTCATCTGCACCACCAGGTAACTTATGATCTGTTCTGCTCCTCGGTTTCCACAACAGTTTCTTCATCTTTCTTGCACCAATTTCTCTGCAAGTGTCCTTTTGAGTTCAGTTTTAGTTTTTGTTTAATTAAGTTAAATTTGTTTGTTCCTTACATGAAAGTGGTGATATAATAAGTGCACACTAAATTTTAAACAAACATCTCCATGACTGGAATGAAGCCACAGGAGATAACGTTTTTTTCATGTCTCTGCCCCCTACTCGAACAATTAATAAAAGAAAAGATCGTCGGACATTACACTGACATTGATTTTCAATACATCCGTGGATCCCAAACTTTCCATACTCCTTGAGACTTGAAGCTGGTACAAACTTACCACAGCTTTAATAAGAAAGCTGTATGACTGAAGTTATGCTACTATAAGAATCTTAGATAATTCAGAACAGATTTCCTTCTCCAAGACGCCAAACCAATCCATCCTTCGGCCTCTGTGCCAACAATTCAGACCCCTATTAAAGCTGGCAGTACAAATATTTGCCAGTTTGAACTTGAACTACTGAAACAACTGTTTGAAACCTGACAGGTAATCATGTACCCCCTACGTCACTTTGCATACCCTTGAAAGTACAAGTACCCCAGTTTGGGAATCACTGACAACACTTTGATTACAACAACAATGAAAACAAATAGTCAAAAGAAATATAAAGAAGAAAAAATAACCCATACAAGTACAAATTTACAAGCTGAAAAAGACTGATCATTGACATCCACTTAGGTTTTGAGTGCATATTTATTTTGACATTTTACATTTATTTAAATTGATGAGTGTCTGTACAACCTTTTAAATTCTGTACTTAGGGATTCCATTTTTTTTTTCACCAACAACTGGAAAACATTTTTTCTGAGTAGTCGAAGCAACTTGGTGCTTAAATCAAATCTTCTCTGAGTTTCATCTTCTGAAGTTACACATAGCTTTTGAAGGCTCTCTGTCAAAACTCTGTTTTTGGCTTTGAACATAATTAGTAATATGTGGTCTTCCATTATCTCTGCAGGCTTCAATAACCCTGATTTAATTAAACAAACTTTAAACAAATATCCTAATTTTTACTAACCCTTAAAGGGTCCTGAATTTCAGTGAAGGTGGGCAGAGGTGGCAGCAGGTCACTCTCTACCTTGGTACAGTCTTTGGCCTTAAATCATCATCTCTTTTTTTTTTTTTTAGGTAAAGCTCCTCTTATTATGACATACAAATTAAGCCACTTATATTTTCCCCACTTGGAGTCTTGACTGGTCCATGACTGCCAACCGTCATGACAGGAATGAGATCCCCCACCAAGGGCAGACTGGCGTACGGGGATACCGGGGATTTCCCAGGTGGGCCGATGGGCCGATGGGCCGGTGGTCCGGTGGGCCGATGGGCCGCGGCCGCAACATGAGAGAGAGGGGGCGGGGCGGATCAGGTTGTGGCAGAGGCGTTGTCAATCACGCTGCTCGAACGGGGTACAGTGCCAGACAGCGTCGTTGGAGGATTTGAAGATTGCGTAATCTGTATTCTGCACCGACGGAACCCAGAAAGCAAAAACGCAAAGGTGGCGCAGAGAAATTGAGGGAGAAGAAAAAAAAATCCCTTGAGGAAAATGCGGCCACAAGTCACAAAATTAGTGACCTGTTTGCACAGCGTTCGGCATCAACATCTGGTTCAGCTAGAAGCAGTAGCAGCAGCAGCAGCAGCAGCAGCAGGAATGAGCTGGCCAAACCACCTGCACCTGAGTCGTCCAGCTTCAGAAATGATGACGAGTTCTCTGACACGTCAGAGCATGGAGCAGCAGAGCCCGGTCAAGAAACCACTGATGTGATGATGGTAAGCTAGTGCTACGTTTGAAACTTGGAGATGCTACGGGTGAAAATGCTCATTTGGCTAAAGTTATGGTGCCAAGTGCAAAACCTAGTTTAAGTCCGAAATGATCACTATTCACTGAGCTATAGTATATAATGTATAACAATAATAATAATAATCTAACAGTAATAACAGCAAGATACTGTTATATTGTACGGTTGAAATCAACCTGTTGTTTTTGAAATGACTAGAATAGTAAATAATAAATGAAGGAGTAGTTTAAAATGTGTCTATGGAAATGTGTCTGGAGGCCGACAGTGGTCATGAGGAGGAAATAAATAATATGCTCATGTGCCCAAAAGATACAGTTCATTAAGTCATAATTTGAGATTACAAGATAAAATTTATCACCATGTCTTGATTAATTTCTCATTTGCATACTTTACAGTTAATTATAGACTGCGCACTTTGTTGCTACCGTGTTCTGAGGCAGTACAACCTCCTCACAGATGCATACCACATAATTGGTCTTGCATACAGGTTCCTGCTCACCTTGTCACACAGGTAGCATGTGAGAGAAGCTTTTCAAGCCTGAAATTAATCAAAAACAGACTGAGAAGCTCCCTCTCTTAACAGCACCTTGAGGCTTTTATGTTCATGGCTACTCAACCAGATGTTTTGAAGATGCTGGATAGTGACAAAATCATAGATGGTGTTGCAGAGAGAAGTCAGCTGCTGCAAAAACTACTAATTGAGTGAGATCATAAGATGTTTATTCACAATGCTTGTACTCTGTGACTTAACTACCTCAGCCCCCACCCCCCAGGACTGTGTCAACATCAATCCAAAAACAGGAAAGGTTCTTCTTTACATTTGTTTACTGTTTATTTTTTAATTGGATCCTCATTCAAGTTTTTAGTCAGTGGGCTATTTTCAATTTAATTCTCCTTTTTATATTTTGCAGTTAGTTAAAGTTAAAGTTAAAGACTATGTGGTTAGCATCGTTTAGCTATTCTTGAAAACATTTTTATTGTTATTGTGGGCTTATTGTTGTATTATTGTTGTATTTATGTTGCCCTCTAGTTGTTTTTGCATTAAAATCACTACATGCTTTTAAATCACTTCATTGCTGTAGTTATTTTATTGTAGACTACTTAAGGGTTCAGGTTAATGATCACTATATTATTATGGTCCAAAACAATGTCAGATTAGTCTTTTTTCCCGCATGGTAAGGGAAAATTGTGTCGCCATTTGGTTGCTTCCCACACCGCGCATGAAGTGGGCCTCTCTGTCAACGACTTCCCAGGCCACCCTCCCCACCCCAGTCCGCCCCTGTCCCCCACAATGACATGACAGAAACATAATGACTAGTTAACACTTACACTACTCCAATAAGGACATTGGGTGTGTTATTGATTGTATGTTGTCTGGTAAATGGCTGGAACCTGGCAGGTATTTAGCAAGAAGGGGACAATTGAAGCAGCAGCATCTGTGTGGACGGTGCATTTATTTTTTAAGGTTGATTCACATTTTGTATGATCATATTACAAAAACAGGGGGATTTATGTGGCCTATAATGCAACATTCAATAGCCAGTAGGAGAGGATATAAATATTCAGGCTTCACTTCAGGGAAGTTGTCATGTCATCCATCTTTATATCCACAGCCTCGCCTGAAGGGGCTGTAAAAATATGAACCTCGTCGTTTTTTGCATCCCCGTCTTCCAGAAAGTAGGAAAGCTTGAGGAAACAGATTTTACTGCTTGTGCTTCTCACACAAACACCTCTCTTTTTAATTTCTAAGTTTCCCACAGCCACCCACACATCGTACATATAAACAAAGACATAATCTCCAGCACACACAACCTCACCTCACTGCCCAAACAAATAAAGCCACCTTCTGCTGCCCGCACACACACACAATGCCGACCCTCTATTCATATGCAGACAGGAAGCTTTCCCATCATCCCCCACTGTTATTTTCAAGTAAGTTTACAGGGCTCATAAACAGGTTTTATATAGTCAATATGGCTCACTGTGTCTGGTACACTGCGTCCTCTGCTTGCAACTCCAGATTGTCAATATGATAGTAAAAAACTCTGTAAACAGCCTCTCCTCATATCACAGCACCCTGAATCATGGTGATACTTTCAGGGTGCTACTTTCAGGGTGCTTCATTACAGCTTTGACAGTAAAAATACTGAGACATTGATTTTCTCAAATGTAGATGGTAGCTTGAGAAAATGTCAGGTTTGTTTGCCGGGATGATACTCCACATGAAAAAATAGATGTGTTGGAGGGCTGAAGCACTACGGGTATAGACAATCATTGTCTTAATTTGACAAGATCAATGATCATATTGAACCAAAAATGGACAAAAGATAATTACTTTATCCAATGCAATGTTCATCTGGTAGCAAGAATAACACAAGCAAGATTCTGGTCATGCAGTTGATGGCAAACCTTGTCAAGCCACGTCCATATCATCACCATATTATCTTCATATCACGGACATCAACATCATGTTAAGCATCAGCATACTCAATGCTGAGTTGGTCACAGAGAGCTCAATTTTAAACTTTTGAACTCACTCTCCCACTGAAGGCGACAAAGAAAAGGAGTCAAACCAATGGCATAAGTGTTCGAGCAGTTGAGTCTTCGGCCCCATCCACACGAAGACAAAACGCTGAACAGTTTCAAAGACGATCGTCATAAAGACAAAGGAGTCTCAGAGAAAGTGTGCGTCAATATGAATGCAATCAATACGCATGAAAACACCGTTAAACACATGCCAGACGTCTAGGGGCGCTGTAACGATATGACAGAAACAAGCGGAAACAGACGGAAAAACAGTGGACATGCGCACGTGCAGCAAAAGTTGTAAAGAGAGATTGTGATAAAGTGATCATAAAGTGGCGTAATGTGTCCTCGATAACTGTTTGTTCGACTCGGTGGTGATTGGGAAGAAGGAGGATTTGCTGCAACAGGGATAGTAGGGTCACTAGCTTCATCAGCACATATGCTTCACGTACGCCACCTTTGTTGTTGTCGTTGCCGCGTGTGGCGCATGCGTGTCAGTGAAGATATGAAACTATGACATAAGCGTATCTGAAAACTTGCGGAGAGCCAGTAATCACTGAGCTGCGTTTACGGCATTTCAAAATCTTTCCACTCTGATACCTGGTTTCAAAAATGATCGTTTACAGACCCCCAAAACGCCGTCTTCGTATGGATGATGAGCAGATTCGGCAAAAACTTGTGCATTTAGACCTCGGTTTGTCTTCCTGTGAATGGGGCCTTCAACTTTCTCTTGTCAGTGGGGACATGGTGGAAAAAATGGAGTTGATTCACAAACTGACGTAAGTACAACTCCCTGATTTCACAAAGATGGTTCACTCCTGTATTTATTTGGGTTTTGAAAACAGGTGAAAAAACATGGTTCATATCCAAGTCCCACTTGTGACAGTAAAGGGCCTCCAGGCTCATGGACATTGGCTCACGATTAACTTTTAATTTGTCTTTCTAGGTTTCCACAGCAGTATCTCCATCCCTATGTGTACCTGTGACTTCTTCTGTGAGCTCCAGTTCATAAAATGTCCTCTCGTGCTCACAACAAAGGGCAACATCGTCTCTTTCACTCTCTGATTTTACTCCAACAGCCTGCAAAATCTGACATGCTTAGTCAACATCAAGTAAGTCTGCTTGAGGATCGCTGTTCACCCTCTTAGAGCTTTGTCTGCCTTTTGTGATCAGCAAACTATCCAAACAGCGAAAAAGATCTTACAAGATCCCTCACACATTTTACACTTGGCCTTCAAGAGGCTACCATCAGGTGCCAGGCTATGGGACACAAAGGAGAGTCCAGGCTCCCTGCTCCAGCATCATATTATTGCTTGATCCCTAAATGGACTATACCCTTTTTAACTGACTGCACATTTACTTGACCTAAGACTATATGCTTTGTGTTTTTGCACCCTGCATCTGTTTTGCACCTTGCTCTGACGTCTTGCATGTCTTTCCATGTTGCTGCTCTCTTTTCTTTTTTGAATTGGCCCTGAGGGACAAATATAGTCTTTGCATTGAACTGAGTCAAAATTGCTAGTTTGTCGTAAAGCTTTTGTGGAGTTTTTTTGTTTGTTTCTTCTAATGATCTGACCAACTGATGTTGTAGAGATATCTGCATCCCAACACACAAAATTTTTCAACACAGGGGTTGTCAAGGAAAGTGAAATGCTGTAAAAATTCTTACAATATTGTTTAATCAGACTAATGTTGTTTCTGGAGTAATTTTAACCCAAACATGTAAGGTTGAGAGGCTTTTGGTGGCACCATTGACAGCTTTGTATTGACTAGAATCCACTAACTTCCATTAAGCTGCTTCACTAACAGTAATGGTTATGAGAACTATAGACCTCTAGCAACCCCACTTCAAAAAATGGCAACTATCTCTTTACCATTTGGTCAGTTAAGGAATGCCCCCTGTAAAACATATACAAAACCCCAAACCAGTGAAGTTGGCACGTTGTGTGAATCGTAAATAAAAACAGAATACAATGATTTGCAAATCCCTTTCAACTTGTATTCAATTGAATACACAGCAAAGACAAGATATTTAATGTTTGAACTAAGAAACTTTATTTTCTTTTGCAAAATAATCATCAACTTAGAATTTAATGGTAGCAACACATTGCAAAAAGTTGGCACGGGGGCATTTTTACCTCCGCCAAGGAGGTTATGTTTTCGGGAGAGTTTGTTTGTCTGTCCGTCCGTCTGTGAACAAAATAACTCAAAAAGTAAGGAATGGATTTTGATGAAATTTTCAGGAAATGTTCAGCATGGGAAAAGGAACAACTGATTCGATTTTGGCGTTGATCTGGATCAGTGTCTGGCCGCCATGATGAAAAATTTGATTTTGGTGAATAACTACTGAACTAAAATAGATATCATTATGATTCCAATTGCTAATGATAAGTTTTCATGGTCAAGGAATCTAAATGTTTAGATGAAAGAAAGGTAGGACTAATAATTATGGTGAAAATCACAATATGGGTGAGGACTGTGGCGCTGGCGGAGGTCTGCGCTCACCAAGTGCTTTTCTAGTTACCACTGTGTTACATCGCTTTTCCTTTTAACAACACTCAGTAAAGGTTTGGGAACTGAGGAGACCAATTTTTGAAGCTTTTCAGGAATTATTTCCCATTCTTGCTTGATGTACAGCTTAAGTTGTTCAACAGTCCGGGGTCTCCATTGTTGTATTTTACGCTTCATAATGCACCACACATTTTCAATGGGGGACAGGTCTGGACTACAGGCAGGCCAGTCTAGTACCTGCACTCTTTTACTACGAAGCCACGCTGTTGTAACACATGCAGAATGTGGCTTGGCATTGTCTTGCTGAAATAAGCAGGGGCGTCCATGAAAAAGACGTTGCTTGGATGGCAACATATGTTGCTCCAAAACCTGTATGTACCTTTCAGCATTAATGGTGCCTTCACAGATGTGTAAGTTACCCATGCCTTGGGCACTAATACACCTCTATACCATCACAGATGCTGGCTTTTGAACTTTGCGCCTATAACAGTCCAGATGGTTCTTTTCCTCTTTGGTCCGGAGGACACGATGACCACAGTTTCCAAAAACAATTTGAAATGTGGACTGGTCAGACCACAGAACACTTTTCCACTTTGCATCAGTCCATCTTAGATGAGCTTGGGCCCAGCAAAGCCAGCGGTGTTTCTGGGTGTTGTTGATAAATGGCTTTGGCTTTGCATAGTAGAGTTTTAACTTGCACTTACAGATGTAGACGAACTGTAGTTACTGACAGTGGTTTTCTGAAGTGTTCCTGAGCCCATGTGGTGATGTCCTTTACACAGTGATGCCGGTTTTTGATGCAGTACCGCCTGAGGGATCGAAGGTCACCGGCAGTCAGTGCTGGTTTTCGGCCTTGCTGCTTACGTGCAGTAATTTCTCCAGATTCTCTGAACCTTTTGATGATATTACGGACCGTAGATGATGAAATCCCTAAATTCTTTGCAATAGCTGGTTGAGAAATGTTGTTCTTAAACTGTTGGACAATTTGCTCACGCATTTGTTCACAAAGTGGTGACCCTCGCCCCATCCTTGTTTGTGAATGACTGAGCATTTCAGGGAAGCTGCTTTTATACCCAATCATGGCACCCACCTGTTCCCAATTAGCCTGTTCACCTGTGGGATGTTCCAAGTAAGTGTTTGATGAGCATTCCTCAACTTTCAGTCTTTTTTGTCACTTGTGCCAGCTTTTTTGAAACATGTTGCAGGCATCAAATTCCAAATGAGCTAATATTTGCAAAAAATAACAAAGTTTACCACTTTGAACATTAAATATCTTGTATTTGCTGTGTATTCAATTGAATATAAGTTGAAAAGGATTTGCAAATCATTGTATTCTGTTTTTATTTACGATTTACACAACATGTCAGCTTCACTGGTTTTGGGTTTTGTAGATCATGAGTAATTCACACGAGAGTCAAGCACCATCACCCACTCTGTGCTGACCAGTGTATGAAAACAGCAATATTCATTATCAAACTGAACTTCTCTCTGACTTCTCAGCCCGTGTCTTAACCAAGAGCCTTAAAGGAAACTTTTAACTTGTAATTGCCTCTGTTGGCATGTCCAGATACAGAGTCAGACCCACACACACACACACACACACACACACACACACACGTGCTCAGAGAAATCTTCCAGTGCTTTAAATGGTCCCTGAGGACGACCCACTGTTGGTAGATAATTGGTTTCCAACCTTCACAGCACTACAGTTCCTCTCTTCTATCCTCTTTTGTCTCTGGCAGTCAGACAGTCTTAGCCGTCCTTGATCTTTCCACATATTGTCAGACACAGTATTTTACAGCAGATACAAAAATACAAGGTTTGTATTAAATCAGAGTCTGTAAAAGAATACAGGGAGAATTATTTTGGAACATAAATGGTGATTTGATTTAACAACTTTATTAAAATAAATATAAGGAGCTTGCAACAGACTTGGCAGTCCCGGTGGATGAGGCAGTTTGTTGCCGATTCAGGTCTGTGAAAATATGAGTATTAACTGCATCTATATGCAAAGTTCAAGCTAATCTCGCTTTAACCCAAAGGTTTATACCATTTGTTTTGAAGAATGTGATGATGAAACTGCCAGCAAAGGCATTTTTGTTTTGCAAGTTTTTATTCCCCTCATTTCATGCCAACCAAGAGGTTATAGAAAAATGACTGGTGTATGATTTTTTTGTTTTAGGCTCATTTCTTTATCTAGGTCATTGGTTTAAATGTTTGAGTGAGTGGTGATTTAAATAGGTGAGTAAATGCATGAATAAAAGTGTCCCTGCTTGAACTTATGCTGTGACTTGTATTCAAGTCAAGTCAAGTTTATTTATACAGCACTTTTCCTACGACACATGTAGCTCAAAGTGCGAAGTTGTAGCTGAACAATTTCAGGAAAAAAGTCATGTTGAAATATTTTGTCCCTTTGCAATATACAGTAGTGATATTGCAATTTTTTAAGGAAATTTTACAGATAAATGATGTACTGTATTGTGTCTGAATTTCTACCAATGCTATGAAGAAAGTTTTCATCAATCCTATAACGTTAACTTGTGAAAAAGCACTTTTAGTCTTTAAAGTATCAGTGGTTGTCGCAGTTAAGACAGCTTATAAGGATGGAAGTGTATTCCCACAGTGTGGTTTGGGTGCCCTTCCATACATGAAATGATTTGAAATAGTCTACTTTTTCCATTATTCCAAAAGATTTAGAAAATGTAATTTTGTGTGTTATACAATTTTATAGATGACTTTTAAAATACTATGTTGTAGCGTTGTGTTACTCGAGACCACATTTTGAAGATCTTGGTCTCGTCTTGGACTTAAAGAAAAAGTTCGGTTTCTACAGCTTTCACATTGTTTGTAGAATGAAGTAGTGTTTATGGAATATGTTGAGATTTAATGGATATTTTGATATTTTTAGGATTTTAGCAGAAAGAGAAACAAATGTTTCTGCTCCAAAAATTTAGAATTTTCTGACCATTATCTATGGTCTTGGGTCTTAAAGGATAAGTTCAGTTTCTACAGCTTTCACATTGTTTATAGAATGAAGTAGAACAATATACTCACCCAGAAGGCTTTTCTGATCCAAGCAGTGCTTCAGGAGATATTTAGATCCAAAATCGAGCGGCGGACATCCGTATAATGGTAGCACATAGGGCATACAGCGCCGCTCCTCGAACTGCATTAATCGTTCAAAAACTCATTAGTTTCACCAATATTTCATCATGGTCCACTCACGCTACTCCTCCATTACAGTCTGTGTCGCCCCAGACATGTTTTTGTAACTGTGCTGACCTCTGAACTGAAGAAGAAGATTGTTTGCCTCCGCGCCTGCGCAGTACTCTCTATAGAGCTGTTCTTCTCTTTGCCTCTGCGTCCTCCTTTCGATGAGCTCCTCATCTGTAAACTCTGGCTCGAAACTGTAAAGACACCCATCATATTCATAGTTCTCCTCCACAACATCTTCATCTGATAGAAATTTGTCCATTTTGCACAAAACTGGAAGAAGAAAGTCATTGTGTAGCCAGCGGTCGCTTAGCCCTCCGCTCATGCGTGGAGGGCAAAGGAAACCTTCTTCTTCTTCAGTTCAGAGGTCAGCACAGTCACACAACATGTCTGGAGTGACACAGACTGTAATGGAGGAGTAGCCCGAACAGACCATGATGAAATATCGGTGAAACTAATGAGTTTTTGGACGATTAATGCAGTTTAGGGAGCAGCGCTGTATGCCCTATGTGCTACCATTATACTGATGTCTGCCGCTCGATTTTGGATCTAAATATCTCCCGAAGCACTGTTTGGATCAGGAAAGCCTTCTGGGTGAGTATATTGTTCTACTTCATTCTATAAACAATATGAAAGCTGTAGAAACCAAACTTATCCTTTAAGAGCAATATTACTCGGTCTTGTCTCGGTCTTGGA
Organism: Scarus forsteni; assembly: GCA_036419115.1. NCBI lineage: Eukaryota > Metazoa > Chordata > Actinopteri > Labriformes > Labridae > Scarus > Scarus forsteni. The sequence continues at coordinate 1,993,087 of JAZDUH010000289.1, forward strand.
CTGGCTGGACTCGGGATTTTCCATGAGACCAATCAAGACCAGCATTGATCTGCTGTTCTTCAACTTCATTAATATGAATAAGGAGGAACACTTGGTAAAACAACAAAACGATTCAATTCATGTTATTTTCCCCTGTGATGACTGCAGCCTTCCCGGTGTTGTGACAGAGGGACACCCCTCTTACCTGTTCAATCTTGTCATGGCTTTTAAAAATTGATTTTGATGGTCTTGGTCTTGTCTCGGTCTCGGATTGTCTCGGTCTCGACTCGGTCTCGACTCCCAAAAGTCTTGGCCTTGTCTTGATCTAAGTGCATTTTGGTCTTGGGCATGTCTTGGTCTTGGATAGTGTGTTCTTGAGCACAACACTACTATGCTGCCCTGGAATAGATGCAGAAGTCCTTGTTACCTTAAAATTGACCTGAGCACACAGTTTAACTCAAAGGAGACACTGTGCTGTGTTCATATGAGGTTTAGTGGAAAGAATAAAAGTCCACTCCATCCTCCAGCCTCTCAGGAGGCCTCTTATCAGTCTTACATGTGATGGTAAATAGTAAATTGACTTGAGCTTATATAGCGCTTTTCTAGCCTTTTGACAACTCCGAGCTGCTTTAGACCACAGGTTACATCTACCCATTCACTTACTGATGGTTGGAGTTTCTATGTCAGCTGTTCATCAATATCAACAAACACAACAAATAAATATCAATAAAGCCGCAGAGGGGCCGCCATTTTTGATGCTTTTCTACAGGAGCCAAATATCTGAGTGTATTTAGAGGCTACCAGATGTGTTTGATGCTGTCTTCTTTGCCATTCTTTGCTCCCACCTCTTCCTGCTTCAGAGGATGTTGATTGGGGCATCCCCCTCACAGTTGTTGTAGGTTGGAGTTTACCAACATCAGCCAGGATTTTCACCATCAGTGCATCACTAACATCAGTCAATAAAGCAGATCTAACTCTGACACTCAATGATGTGGGTCGTACAGCAATATTGCAGGTTGAACCAATGGGTTTCATAAGTATCTGAAACTCTTCACAGTGAGCTTAACAGCATTTTGATGGTGTGTCATTAGTCTTCATTCAACATTCATGCCAGTAAAAGGCGGGTGACTCGTGGAGAGAGCCTTGACAGTCCGTCTGTTCTGCCCCTGTAGCCCTGGCCTAGATTTTGTCTTCACAGCGTGGAGGCGAGTAAGAGAGAGAGGCAGAGTTCATACACAGTTCTCTTTTTAGTGAGCTGAAGTGACTTCAAACACACACACACCTACACGCACATACACACACACGCACACACAAACTGACGCGGAGTCAGTGGTTCCATCAATCTCCAAGTCACCCGTCACAGAGGCATAAAAAATATCCGGCTGAAAACTCTAAATATGGCATCTAATTTTCAACATCCCGTACGGGTCAGTTACCACGGCAACCGCTGCATACCAATCCAAGCAGCCTAATATTTACTCAGCAGATACATGTTTGCTGTCTGCCCCTGCGGTGGGTAATGATAGCAGCCCACCTGGTGTTTTCTTTATAACTGACTCTATCTATAATACATGGAGTAAACACACACCGCCACTGCAGTCAGGGTGGGTCTGCTTTTACTCATCCTAAAACTTTTTTATCATCTTTCCCTTGCAGTCAGGTGGATTTACAGTTAATGGGTGATAAGTATATCCATTAATCATCCCAAAGGAGCCGGTTTCTATGTGACCACTTAATGATATACTCACAATAAAAGCCTAAGTGTGAACATTATGTGCATGAAACTGGGCAGGAGTGTAATTATGTCTGAGTAGATGTTTTGCACATCATTCTGTTTGGCTTCACTCTTACAACGAGAAATGATTGTTTTTTTCCTGTCTGTAAATTCTGATTTGAAAAAAAGAAAACATATTCAGTTAATATACACCTGTCAGACCTTCAGGTTATCATTTCAGAGCTTTACGGTTTAAAGTGAATGAATATTCTTGTGCGTATAGAGATATACTCAGACTTGTAGCACTGAGTGGGTGTCTTTTTCCTTTATTTTCAACTTTTAACCTCAGAGAACTATCTAGCTAAAGAGATGGGAGTCAGATTTTCAAGTACTAGATGTACTTGAACATTTTTCTATGAAAAAAAAAAAGTATTAATAACGGTTACGTTTCCCAAAAGGCAGATTTGTAACCTGACACAATAGATCGACCCTTTAATATACCTCACTAGTCCATCTGGGAACCCAAATGAAATGTTCGGCAAAGGGCAGAACCTTTCAAAATCAAATCAGACAGGTAATTGGACAAATCTTCTCTCAGTTATATTCATTACAGGTCAGTACAATAATGTAGTAGGTAGACGCAAAGTTTGTAGTGTGTTATGGGTTCTTCATTTTATAAAGAAATGCAGTCAAGATCTGACAAAACTGCTAATGAGGCTGTTAGCATCTATGCTAATCTCTGTCCAAGTAGTCACTTCCTGCTATCGCCTTGCTCATAGCTCCCATCTCTTAATGCTACAAAGGACTCTGATCTGGCCATGCTGCTTTGGGACTATCATAGCTATTGTAGATTTGAGCTTGGTCAAATAGATCTGATTATAGACACTCAGGACGATCCATGTACAATAAGTTTGGCAGATTTGTGGGTCAGACGGAAAGGTGCAAGATATATTTTTTTCTTTCTTTTCATTAACTTGATCAAAATGAAAGAGCCAGAGGAGGAGGGAAAAGGCACAGAAGAAGAGTAAACACCTTTGTACAAACTGTGAAGATAAAACTGCCTCTTTTTACAAGCAGAGGCAGGCTGGTGCTAAAATGTTACCGCCCTCTGAGCGCTAATACACACCAGGCTGTTCATAAAAACCTTCTTATTCCCTCAATCCATGTTCAAACTGCATGTAATGCCTCTACTGTTTGACATGAGGGTCAGGGGAGGCTTCCCTCTTCCCCTACCTCAACCCACCAGGTCCCAAGAGTGTTTTTGGCCTGCTGGAGCTGGAACATAAAGCAGCTGAGGCGAATCAACACTAACCCTTGTTTCAGCTTTGCCCCATCGGGGATGGCTCCTTATGCCTGGCAGTTCACAATGATTATATAACGACTGCACACTCAGGCTGTTTTGATATACCAGAACTAATGATTACTGTCTTTTAAAAATAAACTGGGCTGAAATGGGGGTACGGTGAAACTGTGTTGAAAACATTGGGTGTGCATCACTGGGTCAAGGCATGTTGGTGAAATGAGCATTAGGTGTTCTCTAAGAATTGAGGACAGAGGTAAAATTCAAAAAAGACCAAGAGGATAAACAAGATATCAAGTCTTTCCTACTGTACGTTCACACCAAAAGCGTCAAAATGGCTTGTCGATGCTCTTGCCGCGCTGCTTAGCAGTTGAAAACACACAGAAGCACGCAGGCAAGGGACTCGATGTAAGCGGCCGGAGGGGCGGAGCTTACAAGCTGCAGTGCAGATGTGCTCTGCATCACCATCTCCTTTGATTCTCGTTTTCACGCTTATATGTTTATACATAAAGACTGTGCGTATGTCTGTTTACTTGTCTTATTATAGTTCAGTCTTGTGATCCTTAAACAACAGCTTATTTGATTGTTATGACTTTACCCCCCCCCCCCCCTTTTTATTCATTTGCACAAAGCGGAGGTCATATGGGGGGTTGGAACGTTTATATTTGGTGCACATGGGACTTCTGTTCCCTTTTTCACCGTGGATCACATTTGGGGGGCTGGAGACAGCAGTGATAAGTTTTTCTCTCTCAAAGTCTTCCACATTGGAATCCAGATCGGCCTATAATTGGCTGACGTCTTGGTAGCGCTGCTGCTCATTTGCATAAAGTTGAGCTTCTCCTAGCTTCAGCTCATCGCTCGCAATGCTTCCATTGCACCGCCCTTGATCACTGCCACCTCGGTCGCCCCTCGACGCTGGCGATCATAGAAAATGAATGGCAGCTGGACGCCACCGACGCTCAGACCACTTCTGGTGTGAATGTACAGTTATACTGAAGATCCGAAGAATTCTGATGTAGTTAAATAAGTAAATAAGAAATTAAAGGAATATGTCAACATGATTTGACTGGATATCGTCATTTCCATATACCAGAGGTTCTACAAGAGTGCAAAGCTCCTACAAGGCATTTTCAACATTTTGGGCAAGATATTATCAGCTACTTCTTTACTTTTAATAAAGCCTTGGAAGAAATCCGGGATCCACATTCAGAAACTGATCACCACCAAAATCAAATCATACTTCATCCAAGCAATGACCAACATTCCATGAAAATCGTGTGATTATTTGGTGGTTAAAGTCATTTTAAAGGTTTTCAGGAATTCTACTTTCATAAAACGGTCTCACTGACGCTAAAAACATGAACCTAGCAGACATAGGTACAAGAAAACCTGCAGGAAAAGAAAGAAACAGAGGGTAGAGAGGGTGCTGCCTAATTAAATAAAAGCATTATCATAATTATTTCACATCGTTTAACAGTGCGTACACTGTGTTTATGGTTTAAAACTGATTTTTCTCTGTGAAGAGAGTTTAGAGAAAACACCAGGGGAGTCCCAGGAGTGGCATCAATAACTGCATACATTCAGAAGTAGAAGTACTCAGGGAGAACAAACTCCACCAAGGTATTTCCAACAATGTCAGGCAAGTTACAGTAAAAACACTGGCCTTTTTCACACTGTTAACACATCACTGAAAAAATTCCTGGGTCCACATCCGGATTCAGATCACTACCAACATATGCCACATAATCATTATCTTTAAGATACGCCTTTATTTTGAAATTCAAACTGTGGATATCTGTTTCACATTTTCCGTCCAATTGCGCTGCGTTCTGAAATTTCCAGAGCTCTAAAGTTCATTCAGCGTGTGGCACAGGCTTTTGAATCTTTTCGCTCTCTCACACGCCACACCTGGTATTTTTCATGCATGAAAATTTATAATGTAGCGCTCACCAAGTAGCACCACTGTATGTGCTTTGCAAGACTCTTTTAGCATCATAGAGCTCAAAAAGAGCTTGTCATATCAGCCAATCAGTAAATAGCACTGCTGTATCCGGTACGATTCAGTCGATCTAACAGCAGAAGAGGACAGAACAGAAAGTTACATCATCGTTTGATTTTGTAGTGCACTGATTAATGAAATTACTTATTGTACAAAGGAAGACATCTACCATTAAACAATGAAACAAAGTCTAATCACACTGATGCACAAACTGTGGTTTGAAGGCATCACAGGAAAACAAAATCCCAACACTGTTGCCATAACCAGGCATAAACTTGTGTATTTGTCCTATGTGTCTATTTTGTCAAGGGCTCCATCTCCAATTCTTACTGAGCAATGTGCAACGCAACTAGCACTTTATATTCCTATGTACTCTAGGTATCACAAATTACCATAGCTGATATTAGATTACTGTAATATGCAGTTGAGCATTAGGCAATCAAAATAGCACTTGGGCAATTTGCAATACAATAATGCACTTTACACTTTAGCACTCTGCACTTTAACCTGCCCCTTGGCCTAAATGTTTTTCTTTAAAATCAACTATGTTTGCTTTGTTTCGTATTGTTTGTTTTGTTTTGTCTTTGTTTTGTCTTTTTTTGTTTTTATTGTGAATAAATGTTTTGAAAAACACCAACCTGCCAATGGGACTAGAGATGGAAATGAGCCACACGGCTATAATCTCGCATGTTTACATTTATATGTTCATTAACATGTACTGTCCCATTTCCTCCTTTTAAAAAACAAATAAACAAATCTACAAATGTTTAGTTAATTGCACATTATAGTTTGATAGAGCATGGTCAAATGTTGGAGGTAAATGATAATAAAGATAAGATAATAATTCAATAATTTGTATTATAATGTTGCATTATTACTTGGTATGATGTAGTAACATCACAATGTAACAATAAGACCCATAAGGTAATTGTGGGGGCTAAAAAAGCACCTGACTACTGATTAGCCCAGTTTTACAGTAGCACATTGTTTCACATTTCAGTAAAGGGATTCTCAAAACATCACAATTGCTTTGTATTTCTTTCTTGCTTTAGCTGAAATGTAGCTGATTTTGTTAACTGTGCACATAATAACGTCTTAAATCAGCCTCTGGATAAGACTGAATCTGAAGTGAATCATGGCAGACTTTGTGGTATCGTGTCTTCATGAAACTGGTGATTTACACCCCTAATATGTCGAAGCTTTAGACATACGAGCAGGCAAGGGGCAGAAATCTGTTCATCAAGCCTCTGCACACTCTTGAGCACTCGTTTTCTGTTTTTACAGCCAACCACACTCACAATCCAACATTCAAACAACAAATATGAGTTTATTTAACCAGAGCACTCAGGCTTCAACTCTACAGACAGTGGGAGTGAGCAGTGAGGAAGTATTACACCCACATGGTAGAGCTGCATGCAGCACTGTGATTGTCTAATGATTATTAACCTGTTTTTTTATTGTGGGTGACTGTAATGATAATCAAAAGTCAATTAATAAAACAAAAACATCACAAACAGGCTGCTTCTTGAGCTTCTTGCCCAATGTGCCGCTTTTCCCGTTTACACTGGGACACATTAAACAGGGTTTCTAAACATCTTCAGTCTGATGAGTATTTTCACTTTCAAAAAACTCTTTAAGGACATGGCCTAGAGGAGCTTTCAGGGAGATTAAAAGCATCCATGTCCTTTCTGGTACTTACTTTGTTCAAGATGTGCGTCTGGAAAAAGACAGATACTGCTGTCTGAATTAAACAAAGACAAGAGTAAGTAGGACGGAGGTGGAGATTGATAAAAGAGGGGGAGAGAGGTATTGATGGATTGAGTGGGAGACAAGGGAGAGAGGGAGACTGTCTACAGCAGAAGATAAAGTCATTAAGAAGCAGGTACACCACGGACAGTGGGTCAAAAGGTCAACACTTAGCTGCAATAGTCAAGTAGTAGGCCATCAGCATCTGCACCTCCGTGGGTAATTGTTTTGTGTGTGCGTGCGCAAGTGTGTGAGTCTTAAATGAGACAATTTAGCTGCCATTTCAGCCCGTCCAGATGTCATACATTTAAAAAGGCTGTTAAGGATATTTAGACAACACCTACTCAACCTGCCTGATGGTCGGGATGGAGATGGTCTTTAAGGAGACACATGGGCTGACGGTTTAAGCAAGCAGCTACACAATAGCAAATAAAGAAACGGTCGGTGCAGAAAAAAGGGCATGGGGTGAAAAACATTAATCACACCAAGGGGGGAGGTTGAGGAGAGCATTAGAGGGTGGGTGAAGCAGAGGAATGAAGACTGAAAGAGAAGGAGGGAACATTTGGACGCTTTTAGAGCCCACATTTAAGTCTATCATATGACATCTATTGATTTTCCATTGACTCTAATGGACATTATGTGCCTGATATATTCATCTATAGCCATTAAACCATTAGTGACGTGGAAAAGCTTGCTCACACCAGCATCAAAGTGGAGTCAGTAAAAGAATGGCAGAGACTCTTCATTCATTTGTTCATGTTTGTATTTGTATCATATAGTGTGATACCTGCATGACTGCAAGTGCGTGAGAATCTGTAGAAGAGGAACAACAGATGTTAATATGATTTTGCATATTGATGTACAAACCCCTGTGCCAATGGTATTGTGTAAAATGAAAATATAAAAAGAGTACAATGATTTGCGAACAATTTTTGATCTATATACAATTGAACACGTAACAAAGGTATGATTTGAAGTTCAAACTGATAAAAGGTAATGCTTTTTGCAAATATTCACCCATTTTGAATTTGATACCTGCAACACTGTCCAAAAAAGCTAGGACAGGGGCATGTTTTCACTATCACATCACCTTTCTTTTAGGAGTGCAACAATACGTACATGTATCTGTATTGAACCCTTCGATACAGTGGCCTCGGTTCGGTACACCCTATGAACCGAACCATATGCAATTTTGTATTTATTTATTTAATCAACTTCTGACAAGGTGCTATGCGCTGAAAGTTTAGTGGATCTGCATTCGACTACTCTTGGCTGCATTGTCGAGCACAGCACCTCCCCTTTCATTCAGCCAAGCTGCTGAGACAGAAGAAGCTACATACGCCAAGGCACTGCAACATGGCGCTTTACCTTCAGCTGAAATTGAAGACCCTCCACTATCATTCAGATCTGGCGTTTGGGACTACTTTGACTTCTGTGTTAAGTTTGACCCTGATGGTAAGCGTGTCGTGGACAAAAACACAACAGTATGTCGGAAGTGCAACACGATGCTAAATTACATCAACACATCTACGCCGACATCATCCCGGTGTTAAAACAAGTGCAACCAGACATTTAGAGTGTCATTAGCCATTAGCACATGATTCAAAGAGGGCAAAGGAAATCAACGAGGCGATAGCTACCTTTTTTGCTGTTGACATGAGACCCTGTGGTGGATAACGCCGTTTTTCAGGACATGGTACGGACACTTGATACACTTATAGCTCGTTCTTTGTAATATTTACTCTGCTGCTAAGAATGCACCACATAAGATGGGTGAGTTCTCTATTAGATACATTTATTTTTGTACTTATTCTTATTTTTAAATGGTGATGTTTTAGTTTTTTATGATTCTAAGTATGCACCAAAGAATGTGCCTGGTTTAGCTGCAAGAGTTTCATTTAATTCAATTTAATGAAAATGTACTCTGAGTTGAAACAAATGTTGGTTATTTTTAATAAACCACAAGTATAAAAGGCATTGAAATTTCTCATATTTTGTACTGAAAAAGTGTCGAACCTTGTTGAAGCTTTGAAGGTGGAATGCTTCCCCAGTCAATCTAAATGTACATCTTCAGACGCTCAATAGTCCAGGGTTTCCATTGTTGTATTTTCTGCTTTATAATGTTATCAGGGAGACAGGTCTGGACTGCACGTAGGTTAGTCTTGAGAGATAGGAATTGATATGATGCTGTCATCGATTCTACATATCAATTTAATTCTTTACAGATTCCCTTAATTATTCCTGTGGGCAGGTCTATAGGTTTTCAATGTAAACAACACCAAAGACATGGCCCTACTGATATTCATGCTCAGTCTGCAATGAAAAATTATGCTGGTGTTTACACTCTTCCTTTAACTGGAACAGTTTTTGTTTCATTGTGTAAAATCAAGCCCTAATTTGGCTGCCTTAGTCTCCATGATGATTTCTTTAACTATCTTTGGACCAACTTCCAGTAATGAGAGCATGGCATCCTTGATTTGTAATCTGGGTGGATCCTTGTGGAAAGCAGGGAATTAACAGTTAATATCAGTCCCCCTACCTGTTTGTTATAAACTCTGAGCAGGAATTATTTTTTTCAATTCCCATCCCCACTTTAGTGGCTGCACTCTTGAAGCCAAGCTGTAGTAGCATGTGCAGAATGTGTCTTGGCATTCCTGAAATAAACAGGAACGTCCCAGAGACAGCAGCACGTTGCTCCAAAACTTTCAGCATTAATGATGTCTTCACAGATGTGCAGGTTGCCCATGCCATGGGCACCATCATTTTTTGAACATTGCTCTGGTAACATTCTAGATGGTCCTTTTCCTCTTCAGCCCAGAAGACAAGACGTCAGTAATTTAAAAAACAATTTGAATGTGGACTCATCAGACTACAGTGACCTTTTCCACCAATGAAGGCAGTGGAAACTGATTTTTGAAAGTGGGAGCAATTTGCTGCACAGAAAACAGCGTGTACAGAACAATATGCACACTACATGGAAATTTAGGTGGATTTGCCTTGAATTCTGTGACCAGGAAGATCTGAGGCAAAATGGATCCTTCTGATGACGAACGCTGAATCTGGGGAATCCAGCTGCTTTGCAAGGTGACTCTGCAGCAACATGATGGCAGAATGTCAGACTTCAGGCTTCAAACCAGTAAATTAAATATCCAAAGGATGATATCAAGGTTGGTACATCCACTTCTGAGTGTGCCTGAATAACAAAACAAATTCATGAAGGGCCGTGCACTTAGCCAAGGCCATAAAACATGCTGATCTGATGGCAGGACACATATGCTCTTCATCTGCCCCTTTTCAAAGCACACGCACACTTTCATTTTGCTCTTGTCGAGAGCACCAGAAGACATGGGCAAAGACAACAGGATAATAAGATTATTATTCTCCTCTAATCTCCATGAGTCAGCACCACACACTTGGTGTGTGTGCACTGTGTTGGTTGGCTTAGTCTCTGTGTGGGTCCAGAGGATGTGTGCGTTCATTCTTTGGTAAACATTATTATTTTTCCCCTGAAAGAAAATGAAACAGTAAACAGAGAATAAATCAACAACAAGGACATTTTTCAGGTGAGGAGCAGGCATTGTTGGCCAAAATTCATGAATATTTCTCACCATTTCAATAGAAAAATGAATGCAATTTAAGTTTTAAAGTCTAAATATTAGAAAAAAATTATTTATGTGTTCCTTGTGCAAAATAAATTTAAGTTGACGTCCTTAGAGTGTTTGAGCATCTCTCCTTATGAGTTTGTTCTGTATAATTTATAGGTTACGATGCTTATTTTTGCCACAAATCAATAAGTTGGTCTTTCATTTCTGGTGTTTCTCTAACTTTGTTTCACCTTTGCTCTAATTGGCACAGCTACATTTGCTTCCTGCTTCGTCCAACTTGCTCCCTGATTGGCTTAGTTTCGACTGTCCTCAGTGTACATTGGAGGATGACATTTTTCGGGAATTCCTGTGGGTCACGTGATTCCCGCGGGAATCCCACGGGATGGGAGTCATTTTTTAATTAATCCCGTGATCGGGACTGGACGAGAAAACAAAGCAACAGGAGCGGGCGGGAATGGGAGTGACGTTAATAGATGACCATTTTCAGCCGTGTTAAACAACCAGATGAACAGATGCGTCCATTTTTGTAGTCATCTCTCAGTGAGAGCCAACACTCTTCACCTTGTGGCAACATAAAAGAGCTACAAAAGTGGTTTGACTTCCTGTCACCATAGGAAGTAAAAAGCGACTCGAAGCGGATGCCAGCGACACATAGCAAAACAAAACGGAGGGAGAAGACGACACGTCGAAAAGAGAGGTGTCTACACCGGCCGAATGTCAGGCATGTGAAATGGGAGCGGGATGAGAGTGGGAGTCATTCTACAAGAGTGGGACAGGACAGGATTCATTTTTTTACTGCGGCCCGGGATTGGGACGGGACGGGATTTTTTCTCTGGGAGTGAGACGGGACAGGAGTGAAAATCCACTCCCATGTAATGCTCTAGTGTACATCACACATATCAGAATTTTGATCAGAAATATTGAACAAGTTTAATGATTACTTTTTGTTTTGTAAGTTTTGTGCTGCAAAAACTCTCATGTCATTTAAAGTCTTCTATACAACTGCATCCTGCCTGAAGAGACTTGGTATTCCGTGTCTCCATGTCCTCGGGTTCTCTTCTGCTATGCAAATGCTATAATCACTGTGGCATTAGCTGCTGCTCTGTGTACTTGACTTATGGAAACCCTCATTTATGTAAAAGATGAAATGACTAAGCAGGCCGCGGTAATCAAAAACATTTAAATCATGCTTGCCCTCTCTGCATCTGCATGTGTGCTTAATGTGACCGTCTCCTCCCGCACAGCCTCTAATAATAAAAGCATCATCGATTGTGACTCACTCTAACGCCAACTCTGGCCTGCTGACTCACACATATCAGCAGAAGTTCTTCCTCACTTTTGAATATTTCCAACTTATTTTGACCTTGAGCAACGTTCCCCTCGGTGAAAGGTGCTGCAGGTGTTCTTAAAGCAAAGTGAGACTAATTAATCAGTAAGTCAATAGTCCTTTGGCTAAAGTAAACCTGTTTTTTTTTGGCCTCTAAATGGGACTAATTTGTAAGGAGTTCAGCAGTCCCCTGGTCAAATCAGTCTGAGGTCGTCTCAAGATAAAATAGTACATCTCATTAGGACTCCAATACTCCCCTGGCTGAAGCCTCCTCACAATAAAATTGGAACTAATTTGTTTGGACTTGAGAGTGTTCCCTTGGCCAAAGCTGCGCCTATTATTTCCTCAACTAAAATGGAACTAATTCATTAAGATTTCAATTGCCCCTTAGCTAGAAAAGATCTGGCCTTTTTGGGGAATGGAGCAGCTGTGATTTATGATGACTCAGCCAAAGCCCAAGTGTTGAAAGTGCTTGTTCGAGTAAATGAAATGGCAACTAATAACGTCTCGAGTACAGGCTTCATTTGAACTTCATATTCATCAATACAGGCTCTAAACACTCGGACAAAAGGGGACAAGCAGTCTATTGGCATTTAGCAACTTTTAAAACACTGATGTAAAAGTACTGGCAATGCTTTTCATTGATTTTTAAATTTAACTGAGTGCATTATTTCAAACATATAGCAAAACAAAGAAAACAAAGGACACGAGGACAGTTGACCTGAGGCATGTGGTTGTCTAAGACGGCCTTAGAGCCCCATGGAGGCCAATAAACAAACACCACCGTGGCGTGCTGCAAACGCCTTCTTAACCCAACTTCTAGCACACTGACTGATCAAAAAGCTGAGATGGAATTGGACCATAGTTGCCAGGTCCACTTATTATTGGGCATCTTATTTTGAATAGTTGCTTGTAAATATTGCCAGTTGCAAGTTGTGCTTTTTTGGGCTAGTTCCAAACGTGCATTTTTTCATTTGGACTTGTGCTCCCCCAAACCCAGGAGGGATCTGTTGCTCATTCTTCTAGCAATATAAACTCAATTCAGAAGTTACACAAACTACTTTGTCCCACTTTGAACACAAATGTAACAACACTGTAAAAAGAGGGTCAAAATTATGTTTCCACTGAAAATAAATCCTTAAAGTCAAATTAAATTTATTCTAATGTAGCTATTTGTGAGGATCTCACTCTGCTCCTCAGTCCCCTCCCCCCCCTCCTTCACCTCCTTCCCTCATCTCTCTCCTGCGGAGGCGTGGTTCCAGGAGAACTGCAGCAGACGCACCTGACACTCATCTTCCGCAATCACCGCCACCTATTTCTACCCGTCTCCAGATGACTGCAGCGCGGGTGGATTGCACTTACAACCCTGGTTTGTGCTCTCTGCATGAGTTTATCTCATAACTCTCGCTCTCAGCCTGTTCCCCCTTCTTGCTCCCTTTGTTTCAGGTCTCCACTGAGCCCTCACCACCGCACCTGTTCATTTTTTGCCACTTGCCTGTTTTTTGTCACCGCCTCATTAAAACTGTTGAAAACTCTGCCTGTTCCATGTTTGAGCTTTTGGGTCCAACTAAACACAGAGAGGGTCATTTCCTAACACTATTACTGTTTTCACTGTGATAAAGCTGTAGAGGATTTATGTAGATTTCTCTTAAATAAGAATAAGAATTGCTTATTTCAGTAGAAAAACTGGCAACACTGGTCTGGAATCGGTGCTGTTAACCAACAGCTACAGTGTACTGGCTTGCAGGCCTGCCTACAGAAGTTAATCTGACCCACCTGATGGACTGTTCAATATATTTCACTAATCAATCCAGGCCACAGTCAATAAGGGGGGAGGATAAGCACATAGGCTGACAAAACTTGATTGTTTGTATCTGTTTAATCTACTCAAAAACTATCAGAGTTAGAATGAGCCCCTCTACAGTGTCTACATGGGTCTACAAAAATTCTTACTTTGAATTCGCTCTCACAGAATATTTCATATCTCCCCAAGTGCTGACTCTACATTAACACTGCAAAGTGCAAACACCACTGTATGTTCACTGAATACTAATTAAAAAAAAAACATTTTAAAGTTACCCTGTTTGGTTCGAGCACATGTATAGTAAATAAAAACATGCATTTTAATTTTACTAACAAGGCTGTTGGTACTTGTGCAATAATTGGGGACACACAGGATGGACTCTATCAGTGTCACTTAGAGGATCAGAGTAAGGCAGGGATGATCAACCACATTTGTACAAGGGCCAGTTTTTTTCTTGGCATATGCAGTGGGGGCCAGACAGTGATGATAATAATTACAAAACAATTAAAATAAAATATTTTGGTCCACTTACTATATTACTTACCAGCCACATTCACCAGTCCTAATGCACAAGTACAAAAGCACTCGGAGAGCGCAGACCTCCGAGTGCCAAAGTCCTCTCCCATATTGTGATTTTAACCATAAATATTAGTCCTACTTTTATTTAATCTAAATATTTAGATTTTTTGACCATGAAAACATACCATTAGCAATTGGATTCATAATGATATCTTTTTTAGTTCAGTAGTTATTCACCAAAATCACATTTTTCATCATGGCGGATCCAGACGCTGATCCGGATCAACAAAATTGAATCAGTTCTTCCTTTTTCCTTGCTGAACATTTCCTGAAAATTTCATCAAAATCCATCCATAACTTTTGGAGTTATTTTGTTCACAGACAGACAGACAGACAAACTCTCCCAAAAACATAACCTCCTTGGCGGAGGTAAATGTAAGGGTCTCAATAGTTTTGGGTACAAAATCTATCATTAAGACAACACATTTTTGGCCAGTACATGCTCTCATAAGGAAGATCATAAGGGCGAAAAGAAAGACAGAGAAGAAAAGAAAATTAAAAGCTAAACTTGGTTTTAAGTCTGAGAAAAAATTCTAATTCTGAGATTAAATTTTAGATTATAAGAAAAAAGTGGAGAAAAGGAAATAATTATGTCATACTTTATTTGAGAATTCAAAGTTTTATATAAGAAATTCTGACTTTGTCTTAAGATTCTGATTTCTTTCTGTCAAACTTCTTCCAAAAATGTTTGATCCTTATATAGATTATCACAATACTCAGATGGCCAGGTGGAAAGCTTTGAGGACCTGACATGGCCCCCAGGCCGCTCGTTGGTGATTACTGGAGTAAAGAGTGGAAAGCTCAGAGTAAAAGACTCAGCAGTGACACCTTTGGATTGGACGTACTGAAAAATCATTCTCACACTTGTTCTTGACTCCAGCGCTTTTCCAACTGAGAGTAAATGTTTACAAATTTGACTGCCACCTGCCAGGAAACTAAAACAAGAAGAGTCAAGTCGGCCAGGTTAAGCACACTGCACAATAACAGCTGTTTCCAGAGGTACTACATCCAAACAGAGTATTCAGTATGCAGTGTATATACTACATGCTGCGTTGCTTAGTAGTATGCAGTACGCAGTCTTAGAAACAGCCCCTGTATATACCTCCAAACTTTGCTGGATCACATTGACTTTTCACTGGGACATACTGTACTTCACACTAATGTGCTGCCATCAGTGCTGGAAAAAACACATGTCTGTGGGGTTTCTCTGGCAATGATGGATAGAGCAGACGAAGAGGAGCTAAGGGTAGCTCATGGAATTAACCTGGAGAGGACACAGAGAGGACACAGGAAATGCTCCTCAGCTGGACTGATGGCTGTAGCCTTTACAGTCTGCGGTCAAATTAACCTCCTCTTCACAGTGCAGGGTTAAGGTTGGTTTAAGATCAGGCCATTCTGCACCTGTGCTGTAAAGAGTCCTAAGCCTTGGTTAATATTGCTAAAGAAATAATATTGCAACATATCTCAAGTTTGTAGGTTTGTTTGGCCACTAAAATCTGTTTTTCTTTCTCACACCTGCATGATCAAAACTCAAGGTGCTCTGAGGAGAATCCATTTCCCGTGACATAAAGACTCTGCTCCCCATGAGCACGCACAGCGACTGTCGTAATGCTGCGTTCCAGTAACCTTGGAACTGGAAGTGACATCATCTTTGACTTTTCGGCTTCCAGTTGAAGTCAGAAAAAAACATGCCGATCTACCAGGCTATTGTTAGCTGTTGTTAGCACGCCCTGTGTTGTTGTTCACAAATATCACATGAAGAATGTGATTATCACTATGGCAGCATTTTTGTAAATATAAGTCTAACAATACTATGTATACAGCTGATCTAGAGCAACACACCCCAGTCAGAAGTGCAAATAAATGGATTATTACAGGAGCTAAAACACTGTTCACACTGGGGGCAGCCATCTTCCATTGTCAACTCAGGGGTAGCGAGGTTTCACCGAGTTCCCAGTAAGAAACTCGGGGGACGTTCCAGTTGCAGTTTTCTACTCGGAACTCAGAAATTCCAACTTCTGACTACAACTGGAATTCTCCAAAAGACATGACAACTTCTAGAAAACTTAGGCCCCATCCACATAAAGACAAAACGCTTAACAGTTTCCAGAACGATCGTCATAAAGACGAAGACGTCTCAGAAAATGTGTGCTTCTATACGCATACGCACTCGATACGCATCAAAACGCTGTAAAACACATGCCAGACCTCCAGGGCTGCTGATACGATATGATGGAAACAAGTGGAAACAGATGAAAAAACAGTGGGCTTGCGCACTTGTGGCAAAAGTTGTAAACAGAGTTTGCGGTAAAGTGATCATAAAGTGCCGTAATATGTCCTCGATAATTGTTTGTTCAGCTCGGTGGTGATTGAGAAGAAGGAGATTTTGCTGCAACAGGGATAGTAGGGTCACTAGCTTTATCAGCACATACACTGTACGCCACCATTGTCATTGCCCCGTGTGGCACATGCGTGTCAATGAAGATATGAAACTAAGACGTAAGCGTATCTGAAAACTTGCGGAGAGCCAGTAATCACGGAGCTGCGTATACGGCATTTCAAAATCTTTCCACTCTGGAACCTGGTTTCAAAAATGATCATTTACAGACCCCCGAAACGCCATCTTCGTGTGGATGATACGTTAGTATCATAGTTTTGTAGCCAGCTATATATTGCTACTTACAGCCCGGTGCTCTAAGACGTGTCTGAATAATATAAATTTGCTCTAGTTTTAATTGTCTTGTTCTGAAGTTGAGTATCCAGGCCAGTCCAGCCCTGTCCCACCCGACCGCGAAGCTAAGGAATAGCATTTATAGATAACCTATTTTGATGCTATAAAACTCATCTTAAAGTGTTTAGAGTTAGTGTTTTAGTGTTTAGTCTTTCAATCAGACTTTTTTGTAATTACTTAGAAACTCCTCAGCATCTTTAACATTACTCAAAAACGCCTTTTACAATACTCCTCATCTTTCTGTTAGCTTCCAGGCTGAAACAGGTTGGTGATCCTTTCTTTAGAAATGTGCTTAACGGCATAAACATTGGGCTTATGTTTATATCAGCCATGTCCCTATTACTTCGATATTTCTATAAAGACCTGAACTACTTTGGCCAAAGTTTTGTCTTGAATTAAGCTGTGAAAAATATTATATCTGCTGTTCAGATTTCCAATTTAACATGAAGTGTGTATGTGAGTCTTGTTGCTCCTGCAGGCAGCCTGAAGTGGACACTCAAGGAACTGCATTTGTTTTTACACATTAACAAATGCACACAGGAACACAATAAATTCCCATCAGTGGCTCTTTCAGGTAATGACCAGATGTACGACACTGCAGCAGATCACTTGCCTGTCCTCTATCTATTATTTGGATTTCTTCTCTATTATTTAGACCCTCTTAGTTTCATTCCTCCTCTCTCACTCTCTAGCCACAACTACTGTCCCTTCATTTCACTCTTTACACACCTACCATGTCTTTCCCTTCTTCCCTCTCTCTCCTCTCTCGCTCATGCTCCTTGTTATCTCCTGTAAAGCAGATAAGCATCAGTTTCCAGGAGCAGCGGGAGAGGGAGAATAATACACAACATGTTTCTGCGAGGTGGAGGGGGGGAGCAGCCGGAGTCAAGGTCGAGCCGCATGTGGTGTCGCGTGTGTTTGTGAGTGTATGTGTGATTTACAACCCCATCTCCCCCTGTCTTTATCTATATCCTTATCCAAACCTTGGCACCATTTCCTCAGAGAGTAGACGCTATATAAAGTGTTTGCACCCCCTCACAAACACACACGGGCATGCACACGCTCGTCTGAGGTGGTGGTAGATCATGAGCTGGTGAATGCAGGATGATGCAGAGCAGCACGACTGACATGAATCACAGTAGCTCTTTTCTTGGCCGTTCTCTGTCGTTTATCTGCTCTCTTCTTTCTCTCCCTTCTTCCTCTCCTCTTTTCCCTTCGCACACCTCTCCTCTTCCACTCACGCTCATATTTCACATTTTAAGCTCCTTCACCAGCCTCCTTTCTGCCTTTATCGCTTTTATCCCCTCCTTTTCAGCAGTGATTGATTCCTCCCGTCTCGTGTTGCAGTGGTTCTGTCTTTGTCACTACTGATAACTTCCTTTATTTTGCTGGAGAATTTTGAGAAGGTGATGGAGTTACTTACTCTGTATATTAGGGATTTGAATATCTGTATAAAATAACCAAAAGTGGTCGGAAATTAAAGTCCTCTAGGAGCACAAAACTCTTTTAAGACCTCTTTTGACATTCTTACCTGTGATATTATTAAAACAACAGAGGCTTGTGTGATCATGTGTCTAAAATACCCTCAGAATAATTGTATTTTAGCATGTCCTGATCTGTCTCCAAGGGTCAAACTCAGAGACATAGGATAAAGTAGCTCTCAAAAAAACTAAAAGAGATGTAACATATATATCTTGGCAGTATTATAGTGGCAGCAGCCAACCATATAAATGGGGCAAAGATTTTCTTCTTATTGCACAAATCAGAATTGAGTTTTCACTGTATTGAACTCAGTTCCCAATTCCACACAGAGTGAACGAGACCTGAACCGGACGCAAACCAAACTTTGACGATTTTGCTCTCTCTTGTCTATCAAAGCATTTTGGCAGCCATGTCTCCGGTCCAGTAGTGCGTGCCTAGAGCGGCAGTGGGCTCTGCTTTGTTCAACATACGCTTCAGGTCTATTTTCTGCATGGTCGCTGCCAAAATTCACTGTCATTCAGAAAGCACCAGGAAGTGAAGTCAAACGTGTGGAGTATCCAGTACTTCAAAATGCAAACAATACTTTTCGGAGTTTATAACATGTTTTGTTATCGTGTGATATCGCAGTTCACAGAAGAGCTTGTGGCTCTTCATGGATCTTGTGGCCTCCCTTTCAGCTACAGAGACCTGTGCTCCACTTTGAGTGGGCACTGTCGCCAGCCTTTCGGTTAAAGCAAAATCATGGCGCTTTAGAGCACGGCGTGTTCACTCTATGTGGAAATAACGGGTTAAAGTGAATGACTCTTCCTCTGTCTAAAACAAACACCACTGTCTGTCACTTGACTTCCCCCACAGAGGGACAGAAAATGTTATCCTCTGATGTCATCACTGACTTTGGATGTTTTTATTTTCTGGTCTGTAATTGATCCATATTAGAAGTGCTCCGGAAGCACAAACTTTCACCAAGGCATGGTCTTATCAACAATGTGGGGAATATCCCTGTCATGCTGTGTTAAAAGATCCTCAAAAAGTTCCCGGATCTACATCGGTGGACACATCACCATCCAATAACCACCACTTTTCTCTTGTGCCGTGCAGCATTTTCACTTGGTTTGGTTTTCTTAGGGCGTTTTCACACCAACCACATTTAGTGCGCACCAAAGAAGTTTTGGCCCAGGGTTTGGTACGTTAGTGTCAATGTGAATGCAACCACCGCACTTTGGTGCACACCAAATCAGCCGGTCCGAGACCTCCATGAAGAGGTGGTCTCGATCTGCTCCATCTCCCTACATTTGGTGCGGTTTCACTGGTGTGAAACAAAGTGGTCCGAACCGATCTACTTTTGATGCATTACTTCCTGTTCATCCTGCGGTTGAATCTTTTGCTTACTCAATTTGTCGATTTGTTCATTCTGGTTGAGGAATACAATGATTTACAAGGGTCAGGAAGGTCGCTGATGCCGTCTCAAACACAATAAAAAAACACAAGTTTGAAGGAAAATGTAGAAGAGAGCAAAACGTAAACATTTGTTGTTTGGTGTAGGAAATGGTTACCATGGTAGCCTCTTCTTCGTTCTCCTCCTTGGCAGGTTTGGTAACCAGTTACGTGCATATCGCCCCCTGCTGTTTCAAACTGAGTAAATACACAAGTGGGTCCGGGCATGGTTCGATGTTGCCAGTGTGAATGCAAGCCAGCGGGGGAGGGGGAGGGGGGCGAACCCATGGCGAACCGCGCCGCGGCACGGTTCGAAACAAGTGGACCTAATGTGAAAACACCTTTAGTCAGACAGACAAAACTCTGTCAATCCAAACAACCAAGCTTTCCAAAAAGGTGAACCAGACTGCGATTGCTTTTATCTGTGAGGTATGAAAGTGACAGACTACTGATCTTCTACTGGCTAATGTTCCACTAATCAGAGAAAGCCTCCAGCTGGTCCAGAACCCAGTGCTGTGTGAACCAACCACAAGCTACTGTTAGCTCACTTTACGCCACCAGTTAAGCTCTGGACAGAAAAATACATTACCACTGTACAAACATTAAAAATGATCAGTAAATCTCCTGCTGCTCAGCTAAGCTGTCCATGCGTAGCTGACAAACATCTTCATCCAGCTGAATTACACCATGTCTGTATATCACTTTGTCTAAATTCAAGCTCTTAGCATCACAACCTTTTTAAACACTTGAAAAGAAAGTATTTGCTTAAGGTATGCTAACATTTGATCTACTGTTGAATAAACTGCACATTAAACCAACCAAGAAATTATTTTAACAAAAGTTATTAAGGTTCAAAGTCTTCCTGTCCTTTGTTAAGCATCTTTTCAAAGTTTATTTAACCCTCTACCTTCATCTTTTAAAACATCTCGTGTTAAATTTAGCTGTACCTATCATGGACAGAGATAGCTAAAAAGCATTAGCTACAAAAAAGTAGTGTATTTGAACTTGCTTCATCGGCTGTGTCGTTTCCAGAGTGTCTTATTTCTGCCTGCCTCCTCTTTTAGTACGTATCTTTTTCTTGCTTGAATTTGTCAGCTCACATCAACTGTAATTGGGGTAACCCCCCATCTGGACTCTTTAGGGGGTCTGTGCCAATTACTGATCCAGTTCAGCTGTGCCACCCAGTAGGCTGGGGGATTGGGGGGGATGTGTGTGGCTCATATGATAAAGCAGGCTGTGCAATACACACGTTTGATAACACAGATAACATGTGTCTCTGTGGGGAAGATAATTCATTTCTATTTTGCAGGTTTTCATTCTTTCAGATCAATTTAGATTTTATGTAAATTTAAAATAACCTCCAATAAAATCCTCTCTATGGATATTAACCGTAATTATCTATTTGAGTGGATGACTTTATTTCCTTTATGTCAGGGGTGGGCAACTAGTGGCCTGGGGGCACACGCTTCCTCACTAAGAAATTTTATGTTCCAAAAGTTGTAAACATGAAGATGACAATCTACGGCGTGTCAGTTTGATTAGCCTCCACAAAAACATGTACAAAAGGACAACAAAACTTTATAGAGCAGCATTTCTATGTATAATAATCTTAATAAATGTTAATTGTTTGGGGCAGCAGGTCACCCCAAGAGGACACTGGATTACATTTTAACTCCAGAGTCAACAACTACAGGTTTGCTGAGTAGGGATGCATAGGAATGGAAATTGATGTGATTTTATTAATACCAATTCCAACTTTAAAGAATATGCTTATCAATTCTTGTGTAATTTTCTGTTTGGGCAAAAGTTGAGAGACAGCAATATCAAACACATGAAACCCCTGATATTTAATCGAAATTGCTGGTGTTTCCAAAAACTGAAGTAAAAGAACAAGGGAATTAATAAGCAAAATGAATAATGATTTTGATGTCTTGAAGGATATATTATCAATTCTCAAATGGAATTCATTTTTGATTCTTATCCCTAGTGACACATCTAAAAGAGTTCAACAGAAACCATACAAAAATCATGCATCAATTTTATGATTCCTTGTTTTCAAAAAGAATAATGTACTAGTTATAAGAATTAAATCAAGAGATTTTCTTATTTGCTTTACTTTAATGGCATATGTCATTTTCACTTTTTAAAGAATTTCTTTATGACTTTTTTCATCAAAACATGGTCAAACAGTTGCATAATTACACTGACAATAATGGAAAGGTACAACCTGAGATGAACTTGCGGTTAATCCTTGTGCTCATGCAGTCTTCCGCCTCTGCTCTGGACCTGGTCTATATATTTGATCTTGCATGATGTAAGTACAGGCACACAAGAGCGATGTGGAAGGCTTCAATTCAGAGGAAAGAGCTGATAACATATCAATCAGCAATCAACAGAAACATCAGATCAGCCTGATGATTGACGGATAAAACACAAACCATCACCAATGTATGAACATTACAGCAAACTCTGCACCAAAGGTGTGGCAGTTTAATTAGCAACCATGTCAGCAGGTGATTCTGAGCCAACTCAAACAGCTGATAAGAACAGAGTGAGTGCTCAAGAGAATCTTTTTATTTGGGGTTTCCACACAAGCTAATGGCTAACTCTGATTCTGCAGTATCATTAGTCATATTCTGCATGACTTGTGGTTTTTTTATTGTGGTCATTACCACAAGAAGGCTGTGGACTGCACCATTTGAAGTTTAAAATATCAAAAATATTGAGTGATTTGTGGGCTGCATGATCTAATGTTGAGCGATGGTGCCTCGCATGAGGACGCCCCTGAACTGAACTCCCCTTGGACAAGGTCTCTCTGTTGCAGAGGAAAAGAACTATTTGAAGTTTTTTTATTATTTTATTTTTCTTTTTTTTTTTTACATTTCAGGAGACCTTGAGAATGATGTAGCTGAATAAATGATGAATGAATGGATTTTAATCACACTGCAGTCCCTCTGAAAACCCGACAAAGAGACCCAAACTCAGAGTCAGCCTGAATTTCTGGAGCTGCCCGCCCTGATGCTGTCGGCCTACTGGCACAGATCTGAGGGGAGCAGGTGTCAACTGGTCAGCTGTGGTTTCTGTCGCCCTCGCTCTCGCTCTGGCACTAAGACGCTCCAGGGGGAGCTTTGGGCTGCAAATCAAGTATGAGCCTCTTTGCCACAGCCAGAGGTTGCCATTTTTTCCTGAAATTGCCTCATATTAAAACTTTGGTCATCCACTTAGGCTGGCATCACTTAAAGCAACATTCAGTCTTCACTGAAAATTGGAATTATGGGAAACCAGCAACATTTGATCCCAGAGGCCTTGTGTTTGGGGGTTTTCAGGGCACACGCTCAGGCAGAGTGTTGTTAACTCATTTTCTTTAAATTTTTGGGGGAAGTTTAATTGAAAAGAAAGATGAAGTGATATCACTTTGATGGTCAGAGGTTCAAGGTGATAAAGAGTTGTTGTCATCCTTGGTTTATGACTACAAAAACTAACTTTGCCCAAGGACAGTCAATCCTAATACTAACAATATCATGATCAGTTTTAAGTTAGGTCATCACAAGAAGAGCTGGCTCCCAGAGACGCACTGTGACACTCAACAGGTAGAGATAGAACTCTACCTCCTCATATCATGGCTTTAAAATCAGGCTGTGAGAGAGAAATGTTTTCTCCAAATAACACACAGAGTTTGAATTTACAGCTTATACTCAAGAAATCCCATAGTTACTGGGACAGAACTTTAAACACACTGTGAGCAAAAATTCTATATTTGTATCATCCAATTTTTTAAGGTGTATTTCGAATCAAAAATTGGATTGAACTGAAAGGAATATTAAATCAAATTTGAAAAATGCTAGAAAAAAATACATTTTAAAAAATTGCAGTGAAATAAAAACTGAACAGAATTAAACTAGAAAAGCACTCGGAGAGCGCAGACCTCCGCCATCGCCACAGTCCTCACCCATATCGTGATTTTCACCATAAAATTTAGTCCTACCTTTATTTCATCAAAATATTTAGATTCTTTGACCATGAAAACATACCATTAGCAATTGGATTCGTAATGATATCTATTTTGGTTCAGTAGTTATTCACAAAAATCACATTCGCTGATCAGGATCAACACCAAAATCGAATCAGTTGTTCCTTTTCCGATGCTGAACATTTCCTGAAAATTTAATCAAAATCCATCCATAACTTTTTGAATTATTTTGTTCACAGACGGACAGACGGACGGACGGATGAACAAACTCTCCCGAACACATTTAAGGACTTCATTTAAGGGTAAATTGGGTCCACAATCTGTTCAACATTGAAAACTTATGTATTCTTCCATGAAGACCCCACTGGTCTCATCTTTACTATTACTTAAAGTCATTCCAGCTTTGTGAAATAAACTTTGTTCAATGTGTGGTGAGCTATGATTGAGTATTTAGAAGACTATTATGAAGAGATGCTTGAATTTAAACCACAGCCATTACTTGGATTTCCTTTCATATTCAGCCAACAAGGACATATGTGAGGGCTTTAAGAAGAACATTTTCAAAAGGTAGTTTCTTGATGTTTATTCTGACTGAAAGCTGTAATAAATGTCACTCATAAGGAGTAAATCCCTGTGAGAGTTCATCCAACATGTCCTCCACTAGACAAACACGCTGCACTCAAACTCGCAGTAAAAAATAAAAAATAAAAAAGTGTATTCAAATATTATCTTTTTACAGTTTTT